>CM035804.1:44470534-44948370 GCA_020466265.1 Siphamia tubifer
TAAGCCACTTCATTAACTTCATGGGGAAATACAGTATATGCATTTTAACCACACACTGCCTAGCATTAGCATTACCAGCTAGCACTTCAGGAATTCTGGGCTACAATTGAAAGTGCTCTGTGACCAACTCAGTAGGGATGCACCGAGTCACTCTTTGAATTTGGGATTGGCATAGATGGGCAAAAAACATCTAGATTGGGTATTGGTAACAATTGGCTGGATTTATAGAGACCGATCTACTCAGTACAATTCTGTGTGTGCTGCGTCAAGTAATGTCAGCATGTCACTTTGACTGACATTGAAAGGTCAAAATCAACATCACTGGATTTTAAATGGCCCAAAAAGAGTGGTGACAAATACTCAGCGACTATTCTTGATAGAAAGGATAGATAGGAAACTCCACAATGGCATCATGACCTTTGACCTTGAAAGGTCAAACACATGAGCTGTGTCCAAAATCACCCACTCACTCCCTACATACTACAAATATATGTAGTGGGCTAAATAGTGAACTCAATTGAAAACTTTTCATACACTATGATAAAATTTAAAAAATAATTGGTGCAGTGGTTAGCACTCGTGCCTCACAGCAAGAAGGACCCTGGTTCGAATCCCGTACCAGACCTTTCTGTGTGGAGTTTGCATGTCCTCCCCGTGTCCGCGTGGGTTTTCGCCGGGCACTCCGGTTTCCTCCCACCATCCAAACACATGCACTGATAGGTTAATTGGTTAATCTAAAATTGTCCATAGGTGTGAATGTGACAGTGATTGTTTGTCTATATATGTTCAGCCCATTGCCCATTGTAGCTGGATTAGGCCCCCAGTGACCCCCGCGACCCTAGTGAGGATAAAGCGGGTTCAGATGATGAATGAATGAATAAACTTGTCTCATGATTGTTTTACCGTCAACTGTTAAGTAACTCTTGTCTGGCGCCTGTCATCCAACACTTAATGTTTACCGTTCCTTAACAGCTCCTGTAGCTCTGCCGTCCAATCTCAATTTGTCTGTGTTTCTTTTAACCATTAATCTCTCCATCCTTCAGCCATTTTTTGATTTGTGCAATGCATGATGGGATATTGTGCTTTGGTTAGTGACCATCCATGTCCACTGTATTTCACGGTGGATTATGGGATATGTTGAATACATTATATAGTGCTTATAAATAGTTCACTAAAGATTTGGTCCCTATATCGTGCACTATAGAGGGGTGAGGGAGTGATTTCAGACACAGCCTTAGACTCACATTTTCTGGTAAGAGCGAAAACATTTGTGAGGTGACGGGGTTTGTTGTGCCTGACAACACTTGTTTTACTTTACTTTTATTGCTAATAAGGATAACTTCCTCAACAGGTCTTGGCCAGAATAAACCATTTCACGCTCATGAATCAAACAATTCTATTATCAATGCGAACTTAACCCCCCCACACACACACACACAAAAAAAAAAAACAACAACACAGGAAATAGATCAGGAATCAATAAGAAATCTGATGAGCAGGCTAGATAATGGCGTCAGTGTCGATATAATCTTCCCACTTCCCTTGTCGGTGGTGAGGGTGGGGGTGGGGGTTCGTCAATTGTAGGATGAAATGTAGGGTCAAGCTGTTACAATGCAGGTAGAGAACACACTGCTCAACTTCTTTGTTGACCTCCACATACATTAAAGTCAGTGATCAAACAGTGAATCGATGTGAGAGGCTGAAGACTTTACACACACTGACATTGACATCACAGCTCCTATCGACCCACAGTCTGACACAAGTACACAAGTACACAAACACACACACACACACACACACACACACAAAAACCATCAAGCACGATCACGCTCCAGCAGGCCCTTTCAATCTGCCCAGAGTAGAAGGGGGCAAAATGAGGGGGGGGGGGGGGCAGGAGACAGGCGGGGTAATAAACCAATCCCAGCTGAACGCAACAAATACAGACACACAGCGCTCTTATATCACTTTCACACATTTCCACTTCGATTTGCGCTCCAGGGTTGCACACAGTGACTTGTAACCAAACGCAGACAGGACCGTTCCCAAGTCTGTAGCAGCACTCACTTAAAAATAAGATCCTTTTAATCCTAAACCAGGATAGAAAGAGCAGATCTCGGAAAATGTAGTTGCAACCAAACAATGCTATGTTTTCCCCAGGTTCTGTCTGGTTTCTGGAGATTAAGGCTGACATAAATGGCTTTTGGTGGTGGTTGTTGGCAAAAAAAAAAAACCTCAGATACTATTCCAAGATTTTTATAAAAACAGCTAAAAGACACCTAAAATGAAAATACACAATTTCGTTGCATTATTTTTTGAAAACAATAACCTGTTAGTAGGTTAAGCTTTGCTGTGTCATACATCTTAATTTCAATTTCCAATGAAATACTGGACTATGTTTTCAAAAAAGAATGCAACAAAATCGTGAATTTCCAGGGCGTCTAACTTTGCATTCAGCAATCGACTATTTTGGACTTCCTAAAGATGGGTTATGAATACAGGGGAGCATAGCTTGTGATAAGAAACTCTGGACACACTATCTGATGATATGAAGACCTCAGGACACTTTGGTTTGGCTTGAGAGACCCTCTACTTACTAGCATGTAGGTGTGATGTTGTTTAGAACTTTAGTAGAGGTCGAAAAATATCGTTTCATGTCGGCGAAAAAGACATGCCTAAATCACTTCCATGCTAACACAGTTTGGCTCAAAACGGCAAAACCAAAATTTGTCAATGTACATCCAAATGGTGTGATTTTGATGTGAACTATATGTATGTACTCCCAATCATCTAAAAAAAATAGCTAAACTTATTTTTACTCCGGATAATCCCTTTAATTACCTAAACTGTTGTGTCCAATTCATCCCCCAGGAGTTTTATAATGAACCAAAAATGTTCTTACCCTTTAATGCATATATTACTTTGGTGAAACATCAGTGTAAAGTCACAATCACTGGAGCCAAAGTTCATAAATCAGCTGAACAAACCAAACTCTTGTCGTAACACATTGTTGTGTGAGCTCATCATTGCATCAGTCATCACTCTTTCACATTTCACCAAATCTGCAGGTCAAAGTTGATGAAAACTTAAAACTTTCAGTAAAGACAGACACTGAATCACTATATGAATCCCTTCAATGGAACTTTAAAGCTACAAAGCTATAATGTATTATGGAGGTTTGCAATCTCATAATCTACTTATAGGTATCATACAGACTGTGTCCTTAATTTTAAAAAAAACAGCACATTTGTTTGAAATAGCTGGCTCATTAGTGTAATTACAGTCTTTTACTTTGACAACTCTACATACTGTAGGTGCCACACTAATCTATGGATTTGTAGGATTAATGTCACTTCCAGGGTGGCCAGACTTGTAAGTTTATTTCAACTGGTTTATAGCAATCTGTTCACAATTAAGTACTTGGACTCGACTCAGAGATTGCTGCTAAAGAAATACTGGTGAAGAATACCTAAGTACATCATCTGTGGGTCCACCCGTGCAGTAATTCGAATGTTAATGAATATTTTAAAATTATATTAAGTTATTATAAACAAGTCATATACATCTGGTTGCCACAATCTAGGTAATTAAGTGAAATGCTGCAGCTGTATTTATAGAAAAATATGAACTAGTGTTGACTTTTGTAATAATTTCAGTGTAAAATTATTTAGAACCAGGCCAAAACCTATCAAATATACCCTAAATGTCCATTATAGTTTGATTATAACTCACTTATATTTTATGAGAGAGGAGAGTATTATGATTCATGTTGCAGATCTTGATTCTAGCCATATGGCCTGTCCATAATGCAGTGCTTTGTGTATAAAGTAGTGTACGTACCAGGACTAGTTGGTCTGGCCATTTAAAACTCACATCCCATTCACGCTCCAATGTTATGCATTTGTCAAACTAATCTGTAGGATCCACATCTAAAGCAGATCATATGACAAATTACCATCACCCACGACATACGACCAGACATGGAGGGAATTCCTCTTCCGGACAATGCAGGGTAAAGCTGAATCGACACACAATAGCCCTCATCTCTGAGCACGAAGCTGAGTCACAAGTGGGTTTAATACAACAAAACATAACCATAGAGTCAGCATTTTCCTCCTTTGGACTCCGCTTTTTAACGCATGTCTTTCTTTGCCCTCGTCTCTGGCTGCAGGAGGTGGAAGGCAAACTGAATTAATTTAATCCCCGTCTTAATGCATTACATCATCATCGCCAACATCATTGTGATTAAAAACCGGGCACCATCTGCTGCAGCCAATCTACACAGACTATCAAAACACTGCTGGGTCATGAAGGTCGTTGCCACGGTGATCCATTCACTTATGGGCCTCCACTTCCTGATTTGTATAGTAGCCGTGTCCGATAAATTATCTCTGAGCACAGTACATGAAGATACTATCTTAATATAGGGCTATGCTTAGAGATAATAAAAAAAGACCACCAAGTTAGATACTCTGAACCTAATTAATGTTGAACAAATTCAGCTAGATTAGAGTTGGAATGAAAATGAATAAGTAAAGTGAGTTATTTTCCTTTTTAGGGTGTAATATTTTTGTTTTTTTCTCAACGAGACTGTGGAAGTACAGTGTGTCCCGTGAATGAAATGACTATAATCATCACCTCGTGGTTGGACGAATCCACCAAGCAAGCAACTTTCTGTTTACATTCATGTCTATCCTGTCCTGAGTGGGCTTGTTGGGGGAGCCCCGGTTTATTACTCAGCAAGTTCTGAAAATCAAGTAAAACATTACACATCATTTGCAAAGGTAAGTGGTTCCATGTTCTGACTGAATCTTTACTAGAGCTACATCTGACAAAGGAACATGTCTGCTGTTTGATTACTCATCCCTCTTTTTGTTTTTTTCCATTTGACATATGCTTCACAAAATTTCAATGACATTAAATTCAAGTGAAGGAATCCACAGAGTTTTGGGAAGAAGTTTTTTGGGCATTTATGGCCAAAATTATCAAAGGTCACAGTGACATTGCTCTATGACTACAGAAGTCACATGACTTTTTTCCTGTTTGCTATGGGTAATATAATTTATACTTTTGGGAATTGTAATTTTAACATTTTAAGAGTAATAGATTATGGGCTGCTATAGATCCATCATGTTTTATTGTAATTTAATGAATACTAATAATATATATATATATATATATATATATATATATATATATATATATATATATATATATATATATATATATATAGACCACCAATGAGTGGCACTGGAAGCAGGGAGGTTGGAGTGTCTTGCCCCAAAAAGCTGTGACAACTTTGTCCTTGGAAAGGTAATTTATACCTTTTTGGGATTATAATTTTATTGTGTATATTTATTGTCTCTTGTCTGTGGAAGGTGCTATAGAAATAAATTCTGTTTGCTTACTTACTAATGTTTGCTCAAAGAAGAGGAAAAATCCACAAAAAATAACAAAAATGACAAAGGAGACACAATGTACATGTTATAAATAAATTAAAAATAGGACAATTCCTGTCTCTAGAGTAATAATAAACTAAAATTAGGCTTTTTTTAAAATTGCAACTAGAGCTGGGTGATATGGCTGAAAAATGTGAGCAAGATTTACCATTTTAATCAACTGTTTTTACAGGACTCTGTCACAGAACTCATTTCAAAACATTCTCAGTTCCTGCTGAGCAAGAAAGTCACTCAAAAAAATTCAACCAAGAGGACCCAACCCAGGACTAATACTCTCAAATGTACCTGAACCAGCATCTGCAAAGGTTTTCTAAAGCAAACCAAAAAGGAAATTGCCAAAGTGGATTCACTCAGTCCCACATGAACACAGCCATTGTCCACTGAACACTGAAGTCCCTTTATTTGACCACTGTGCAAGAAGAATGTGAAGAAAATCCTGTTATGGCAAAGGAGAAGGCAAACAGTTTGGGTTTTCTGACAGAGTTGTTTTTGTGATGGGACAATATACGTGCTGAAAAGACCGTCTTTTTGTTTTATAAGTTGACTGAGAGGCTATTAAAATGTGCACGACAGCAGTGAGTGACTGCTGTATTAAAATAAAAATGCTGTCGGGCAATTATATTCTTTGTCACACCCAAAATTAGAAATAAACACCAATGCCACAGCCATGTTAGAGAAAATGTGGAGATATGAATGTTGACCAGTCTCACATATTTTGGTTTTGTCCTAAAATTATTTCTTTGAGGTGAAAGTTCCCCAGGTAATTTACTGGAATTCTGGGTTATGATATACTGAAGTCAAGTGTATTATTATTATCATGTGAGGCAATGTTACATCAAAACAAGATTGACATTTGCTAAAAATTTTGTTGACAACCTGCAAGAAGACAATCACCAGAAAATGGTACAAAGCAGATCTACTTATAGACAGACTGGCAAAAAACTGAGTGAGATCGAAGCAATGAAACCTTTGACTCATAAAACTGTGATACTTTTATTTACAAAGACATTCTTGGTCTGTTAACTTCCTATATCTAGTTTAACAATAAGAAGAAGAAATGTTAATTCCTATTGTTTGAGATCAAATGAGCAGTTGTTCCTTTCTGTACCATTCACCCATACAGAGCTGGGTCAAAGGTCATTCATGTACTCTCCTTGAATGCTTTTAAATCGAGTCACTGAGACTAACTCAGTGACTTACACTTGTTTTTCAAAGTTTGGCTTGTCCTGTAAATTATTGTGAATTTTAATTATGTGTATTTAACTGTGTGTACTTTATACTGTGTCTTGGCCAGGACTCCCTCAGAAAAGAGGTTCTTAATCTCAATAGGATCTGCTTACTGCTCAAATTTGCAATGTACTAATTGCTGCTACTTAACCTTTGTGCCTTTATTTATGTTATTCGTTTACTTCTGCTGTACATTTTTAAATTTCTATTATATATTCTTTTAGATTTCTACATGTTAGGCATTCTGCGGACAGCAAAGAAAGAATTTAATTGTGTGCACATGACAAACACTTTGAATCTTCAATCTCTCTCCTGGTTAAATAAAAAAATAAAAAGGAAAACTGGAAAAAATTTCAATTTATACATCGACAAGACTTGTTATCTTTAAGTATACACATACTATCTTTAAGTATGTATAACTCTGAAGAGATGGTGAGATGATACTTTAACTACTATGTGGCTTAATTCTTATTTTCTTGTTACCTACCACCATAAAAGACAATGTTGTATACTGCTTGTCATTTACACTGAAAATATAAATAAAGTTTTCAAAAAAAAACAAAACTTGTTATCTTATTTACAACAAGGCTGGAGCAAACTGTAGAGACATGGCAACCTATTATCTTCTTTTTCCTTTGAGTTTTCTATGTCTTTATTTGATTTTTTTTTGTCTTCTTTCTGTATGTCCATATCTGCTTCATGTTCTTAGAAAGCTAAAATAAAAAGAAAGTGTTAAAAAAAAAAATAGAAATGCTGTCGGTTGCTTAAAACAAAAGGAGCTCATTCAGAAATAGAGTGAAGGGGAGGAGGGTAAAACACTGCTACGGTAAGAGACGAGCGTTTAAGTCTATTCTACTGCAGCGCCAAGTGTGAGGAAGAAGAAACAGACAGACAGACAGACAGACAGACCCAGCCCCATTGTTCCTGCCGTCTCACTATCTGCTGATGACAGCATGTCTGCACAGCCTTTCTTCCAGGTCTGAACACCTCCCACTCACACACACTGGATGTTGACAAAAACACAAACGGAGCAGTGCTCGTCATCTGTAGTACTACTGTCATCACCACATGCCTCTTTAATGCTGACACATACACACATACACACACACACATCTGGTTTGTGTCTGGTGTTTCTCTAGAACGCGTCTACCGACCTCGCCTAAGCCCCCCCTTAAGCCTCCCCCCCTGCGACAGTCATCCGAGGAAACAGTCTGCTACATACCGTGAAAATCAGGCAATAAGAAGGCAACAGTTGGGGATGTAATTATCCAATTTACTTGCTGCATGTGCGGGTACAGTATGTGTGATGGTTGTAATCCATGTTTCATCCAGGTTCCAGATGTTACATAATAAAACTAAACAAACTTCACTCCCCAGAGAAAACTACTAAAAACTTCTAAAAGGGAATAACCTTTGTAAAGTCTACACACACACACACACACACAGTTCGTAAATAATAACCCAGAGCGCCTCAGTTTTAAATTTCACATGAGGTTTACCATGTATTTCCCAGTGATAGTGTGGAAATGCAGCGAAAAAGTGAAACTGCTCTTCAGAGAGAGATGGATCACATCAAATCTTCACTTTGATCCAGTTTGTTGTCAAAAATAGTCTTCAGTGGTGACACAGAAATGTACGTTAATCAAAGGAATGAAATATATATATATATATATATATATATATATATATATATATATATATGTTTAATCCGTGTATCATTCGTTTTTCAAAATAAACAACAAAACAATAACTTGTTTATTCATTATTTGTCTTGTCGTCTGAACCCACTTTATCCTCACTAGGGTCACAGGGGTCACTCGGGGCCTAATCTAGCTCCAATGCTCCAACACCCTGTATAAGTCTCCAGTTCATCTCAGGGCTGAACATATATAGACAAACAATCACTCTCACATTCACACCTATGGGTTATTTAGATTAAAAAATTAACAGTGTATGTGTTTGAATGGTGGAAGGTTTCATTACTATAAATGGACGTTCATCTATAGTCTGTCCATCCATGGGAGTGGATCTCTCCTTCAATGTGGTTCTCCTTAAGATTTCTTCTTTTTCCCACTGGGTTTTGAAGCTTTTTCTTGCCAAGAAGGAGGGTCTAAGGACAGGGGATGCTTGGGACTGTTCATATATCTCTGTAGTTGATTGTGTTTTTGTAAAGCCCTGTGAGACGACTTTGTTGTGATTTAGGGCTTTATAAATAAAATTTAATTGAATTGAATGAACCTGACAAATATGTCAAAAAATAGTATTATTAAATGTTGGTGAAGATGCACCACAATTTTCTTCCACTATTTCAATGTGCTTTAAAGTAGATCTTGCTGATGCTCAGTCTGTGGTGAGTTTTCCCCAGTGAGTGATGTTTTGGGCCACATGACAGAATGAGAGCAGTCAGCTTTTGTGCAGGTGTGCGAGGCGTTCCAGCGGTGGTCTGGTCTCATGCCTGTTCTGTCGGACAGACATGGGTCTGCTGTCCATAGCTCCACACGTGGCACAGTCAGGGTAAACACAGGAAGAGCGTTCTCTTTCTACCGCCACATCCAAAGGGGGAAAAGCTGTGACTTATTCAAAACATATGTCTAATATACAGCGTGCACGACAGGTTCAAGGCTCTGCCGGCTGAGAATGCAGGAAGATCTGAGGAAGATGTGCAGTGCAGTTTTATATTCACCTCCATTCATGAATCATTGAAGCTCACTCTTCAATGGATATTCATGAGCAACCGATATGGACTTTTTTGGGGTTAACACCGATTATTTTTTGACTGATGACAGATACAGGTCGCAGACTGTTTTTTTTCTCTGTCAAATGATGAATGTCATCAGTCTGGGAAGCTGGGAAGGAATAAATTACCTTTGTGTGGATATCAAGTGTTTATGGTAAATAACCAAACCTATATAAGGGAAAGGGTTATAGGTTGTGGGGGGACTTCATTTGGGGAGCTTCAGATTGGCCAACAGGCAGACCATGGTGCCTGTATGATACTGATCTTTTTGTTAAAGGTCTCATTCTGCTGAAAACCACTTTTGAATGAATAATGAATAATTTTCAACATAGTTTTTTTTTTTTTTGGAAATCCATTAATAAAATACACCTGAAATAAAGTTTTTATCCAAATACCATTTGTTGTTGTTATTCCTTCACTTGTGTCCCACATACAGGTCAGAAAGAAACTTGGTGAAAGTCTTTTTTTTTTTTTTTTAATCACAAAAACAAAAAAAGTCACAAAAAATGTCAAGGGTATGAATACTTTTGAGGACTCCTGTATATCGGTCTATCATTACGGTAAATCTTCACGGGGTTGATTCATTCAGGGAAGCCAAAATTACATCAACAAGAATTATTCTCAGTGCTTGTTTAAATAATTTCATTCACAGTTTTCCAACATGCTGATTGAGCAAAGTCAATATTTAGACAGAGGTGGGTTCCATGGAGCCGACCGCTAACAGGCCACGGCTGCACGGTTCCTCTGTTCTCAGAGAGCTGGGATGTGTGGAGTCAGAATGGCCTGAGGCAGTATGGAAAAGTCCAGCCGGAGAGTTCACACCCGGGCAGGAAGAAAGGGGAAGAGCCTGGGATTTTTTTTTTTTTTTTTAACCCCCCTTTTAACCATGTCATAAGATTGTCTGACATGAGGTAACATCCAAAAAGACGTGCAGATTTAACACTTAAAGACCTAAACTGTCACCGGTGACTGAAAATATTTCATGTTTTTAACCACCAATCTTATCAATAAGTTGAAATAATTAAGGTAAAATATAGTTTGTCAGCTTTTCAGAGGCATCACATGTGCCTTTGCCTTAAAGGTTGGGGTGGGAGATCATTTTTGGAGCTTTTTTTTTTTTACCATATTCCTTGAAAACCTCTTCACGATCCCATAGCACGCACTGAAATATAATGTAGGAAAACACTGGCCAATCATTCTACTGATCGACTGCTGATACATCCAGAAAATATCGGTCGACTCCCTCCCCCTTCTGCACGTTCACAGAAACAGCTATGTCAGAAAAGACGACAACCGGCAGCAGAATCAAACGAAAAACTGTGTTTGAAAAAGCTACAGGCACAAGGAAGCTGACCGAAGAACGGAACAGGACAAAGGTGGTAATCGGTACGGCTTTCCAGCGCTGGTGTTAACTGAAAAAGGGACTCAAAACAGATGGTCAGGCGGCCATGTTTCTACTCTATTGGTAAGATGATATTGTTATGAGTATATCATATTTGGACATTCTAATCAGTTATGGGTATCGTATTCACCCAGTCAGTGAGAAAAATAAAGATGCTACATTTAAGAGAGAGAGAGACAGAGAGAGAGAGACAGAGAGAGAGAGAGAGAGAGAGACAGAGAGAGAGAGAGAGAGACAGTGACAGAGACAGAGAGAGAGAGAGAGACAAAGAGAGACAGAGAGAGAGAGAGAGAGACAGAGACAAAGAGAGACAGAGACAGAGAGAGAGAGATCTACAACAATTCCAAAGAAGGACCTAAGGGTCAATATATTGTCCTCTGAATTTATTTATTTATTTGCATTTCTCTCCCACCGTTTTCTATAGTGTGAGAGTGTGTGAGAGAGTGAGAGTGAGTGACAGAGAAAGACAGAAAGGGGGTGAGTGAGTGTGTGAGAGAGAGAGAGAGACAGACAGACAGAGACAGACAGACAGACAGAGAGAGACGGAGAGAGAGAGAGTGAGAGAGAGAGAGAGAGAGAGAGAGAGAGAGAGAGAGAGAGAAAGAGACAGAGAGAGAAAGAGAAAGAGAGAGCATGAGAGAGTGAGAGAGCAAAATTAACAAACATATGAGCATATGTGCAAAAATTGACAAAATGGACAAAAATCCCAAAGAATGACCTAAGGGTCATTATATTATCCTCTGATTTTCTTTTTCATTTCTCTCCCCCATTATCATAATCTACTGATCATTAAACCTCTTAGTAAGTTCAAAGGTTATTATATCAAAAAACAGAGGAAAAGAAAGAAAACGTGACTTTTTCAACAAAATTTAGGTTTGGGTCTTTAAGGGTTAAATCACTTAATGAAAGGTTAAGTGGAAAGAAAAGGTCATTTTAAGGCAGGGGTGAAACATTCTACGGGTACTCACTATCTTTCAGGCAAAACGCATTGTAATAAATGACATTAAAAGTTGCTCTGCTTTGCTTTGTGTAGAAAATTCATCTTTCTGTGCAGCGTTTTCTGCCCGACTGCGAGTTCCTCAAACTTTACATCCATCCACAGGCTCTTTGGTATTTTAGCACCGACACACTTGGTGCTTTACGGCTCCTCTGTGAGCACTACAAAGACCACTGTTGGACCCGAGCCTTAACCACCAGCTGCCAGAACTCACACTGGGATGACAACACAGGCTGTGGGACTTTAAGTGTCAGAGAAAACACACTTTGATTTTAACTGCTGATGTGTTGTTCAGGGCGTTTTAGCTTTTACTAGGTGAGAGACATGGGCAAGACTTGAGTTTCCGTTTGCTTTTCCCAGACGGTGTACTGCTCAGCATGTTCGGATGTAAATACTTTTACGGGAAATAGTTTAATTTGTAGAGAAAAAAAAAAAAAAAAGAATCCCCAAACTTACCACTAAAAGGTTTCATGTTTACCCTATCATTTAGCATTTGTCATCGCAGAAAAGCAGGATGGGTAAGGACATAAACAGACGTGAATGTATGATTTTCTAACAAAAATGACTGTGGAGCTAAATTTAAATATGTTAAAATAGTCGACTTTAACCCACTGGTGACCAAAGGTATATGCTGATCTAACTTGTTTAATACCTGTAACACCACTAAATCTATCAATATATGCCAATAAATTGTGTAAAATGCAGTTTGTCATATTTTCATGGTCATCAGATATGATCCATTTGAACATTCAGATGCTCGGCAGTTACCGTGGAAACACCGTAATTGTCTACAACATTGATTCACCAGTTCTAATACTTAATTTGTGTTCAGTTAATGATATATTTTGCAGAAAAAGTCCCTTTTTCTTCAGTTTTCTCTGTTTTCATATAAGAACCATTGCATTTATTTGGAGTTTTTGTGAATTCAAGAAAATACATGATCTACAAATGAAGCCTATAAAATACAGAGAGGATAATATTACAATAAATGGTTATATATCATGTAAGAAAGGTTAAATAGAGACAAACAATTCGTTTGGAAATAACACAAAAGTAGCACTGAATTTAAATTGAAGCTTTTACAATGAATCAATCAATTGCATGTAGGAAGACACCTAATTCCTACTTAAGAATGAAAAATACTGAGCATAATATGACAATAAATGATGATAAATCACATAAAGTTAGGAAACAGGGGGAAATAAAACATTTGAGAAGAGACATAAGAATAGCAGTGGTTGTTCTTTAGGTTAAACATAGGAAAATACATGAATTTCACTGGGGGGAAATGCATAATTCATAGGATAATATGATCATAAATGATGATAAATCACTTCAGAAAGGTTAAATATATAGAGAAAAAAAGTAGCACAGATATCACAATGGGTCGTTATGGGTTAAGGTTAAGAATGGTATGTAATGAAGTTAATAAACTAGCAGGAGACTGATAAAAGAGTGAGTTTGTAGGAGGAGCTGGGAAATAAGGACCAAATGTGCGGGGGGGGGGGGGGGGGCGGCTGACTTCACCTTAGAGTTTCCCTTTGGCTGTTTCCACAGATGTCTGCGTCAGCCTGGTGGTGTCAGTGCACAAGTGGTCGGCACTTACTACACACTTTTATAGAGTATGATGACTGAGAGACGGAGGGAAAATGAGCTGCTTTCTCCTGGCAGAGTGTGAATGTGTGACCGTGGGCTTCAAAGCAAAGCACACTTCAGTCACACAGAACAAGGACTTCATTTTAATGGGTCACTTTCAAGTCCACTGGGGACAAAGATTGGAAAAGTGCTCTGTCTGGTCTTTAAAAGAACTTCATTATGAGTCTGTACACTGTGTAAAACATTATTTGACAGTAAATTAAAGCAGGCGTGTGTCGGCCAGAATCTGGAAATACAATACAAATCACAATACATAACGATACTGTAAATAAAAAAAATTAAAAATCAATGTATTGATTGCTTCTTTTTTGATTATTATTTCCTGGAAGAATTGAATTAAACTAGTTTTCTGTGTTAAAACTTTAATTATGTTTCACAGACATTACAGATTAAGATCCTGCTCAAATTTTCATATTCTATTAGTTGATAACCAACATCTTAACATTATTTTTGTACCATCCCAACAAAAGAAGTAACATCTGCCTCTCAGACAGTAAAAAGTGCATATAAGTCATTTCATAATAATAATTAATTTAATAAAACAGTGTTAAATAATGATAATAATAATAATAATAAGATATAAACAATAAAGAAAAACTAAAATGAACCTGTAATGGCTACATTTGAATGAATACCTAAAAATACACTTATACTTTTTATTACCAATATAGTATCAGTATATACAGCAATATATATGCAATACATGTTTATAGAATGACTTCTCGTGTCATCTTGTGATAATAAAGAAATCATTACATTTCACTTCTTCCCACTCCTTTTTGAGTGCTAGAAAAAAAAAAATTATGACTATTTTCAATGATGATTTGATGATTATTGTGTGCTCAAAATAAGACTGAACTGAATTATGCACTTCTGTTTTGTTTTTGTTTTTTTTACATTTAGTGAATATCTGTCAATGTTTGCGCATATATCCAATGGAAAAGCGACAAATGATCAAACAATTGTGTAAAAAAGCCATGTGACTGCAGTTTCCTTCAGACGCTCGCCACCACAAACGCCGTCTAAGTCTGTCCTTCGAGTGAAAGTGACAGCAGGACAACACAACTATGATGATCCACTCCTCCCACAGCACCCTGACCCCAAGCAGAGGAGGCCAGTCACAGTCAGGACTACAAATCAATGGTAGTGTTCATCAATGATGAGGTTGGGAGCGTCAGGGGACAATGGACCACAACAGGAGCTGTCTCAGAAAATCTGGGCTAAAACACCGCTGATGGATATGAAGCGCTTTAGGTTGGTCTTTACCCCCAAAGCCCCGTGTGTCCGACCCTTAACCTTTGTGAAGGACCAGTTTGGTTTCACTTCTGGCTCCCCCGGCATCACCCTCCTCCACACGACCAAACTGAATCCACCTGATAAAAGCCCAGTAACCACTTCCATCTCATATCCCACACATTCAACAAAGACCATCTAAGTAAGAAGACTCCTATCACATTCAAACAGTCAAAGTCTATTGGGTGGATGAGAAGAGATCAGGGCTTTGAATTGACTGGGACAGGACTGTGACCTTCACCCTGGGGCAGATCCATAGGGAGGGTGCCTGCATCCTAATGAGGCTTTGGACACAGTCTGGATGTGGATGATAACAAAAAAACCATCTTTGGTCACACCTCCTATTCTAGGCTAAGATCCCAGGGGTGGAGTTGAGAGACAAAAACAAAAACAAAGCTTTGTTATAACAGAGGTGGAGCTGTCCCCATCAGGTTTTTTTTTTACTCCGAGTCCTTTGTTTTTGAGTGACTGCTGATACCAAGTCCTCATCTAATACTTCTATAATTATTTTTGAAAAGAAATGCATAGTGACTAAACAGACCCAGGATGTCCATTTGTTTAATTTCTTTTATTAAACACTTGTAAATGTAGTATTTCTGTAAGCTAGCTAGCTTGCTGTTGTTGTGGTTGTCATCGACTTTAAAAAAAATGAAAAAAACTTTCACATAGTGGACATTTTGTGCTCTGCTATCGTATTTTTATGATTTTACAGGATAAAACCAATCGTGTCCATGCATGAACCTTGTGCATACGTTGCTTCTGTGTGGAATTCAGACCAGTAGCTGTGTTAAAAAAACTGGTAATGGCAACACATGATTTTCGGGACCCCCCCCCCCCAAAAAAAACACTCAAATATTGATAAAAGGTTTTTTCGCTTTCACGAGGTGGTTTTTCCAGAACTTTCGATGTTCTAATAAATTGCAAAAGCACAATGGAAACACTTTTTCTGCAATTATACATCACAGAACAGGACGTACATGGTCACATGATCACTTCTCTCGGAGTGAAAATAGTGCGATACACATGGACAGAGGAGGAGATGGAGACTTTCTGAAATAAGCAAACGGCAGAGAAATGCAACGTGATATGAAGACATGGAAGGGTCCGTGTTCCAGCAGTGAAACCCCACAGGATGATATTTCACTAGAGTTATGACACTCCTGCCTAGAACAACTGTCAATGGAAACACGTTTAAAGCACAAATATACTTTGCTGAAATTTTAGGAGTATCGTTATTGTTTTGCGAAAAAGTGTAATGGCTATTGACAGTTTGGTTCAGACACATTCACTCTGTATGACCACAAGACTAATAAATACCAAACTGTTATCGTTACCATTTGCTTAAAATACTATATATCTGATAAATAAATATTTATATTTAAATACTTTCCAGATGATTGGCTACACTTGACTATAAGCCACACCCACCCAACCATAAGCCACACCCACTCTTCACATTGCCATCGTGTCTCACTATCAGTTCAGTGATGCTAAGATAACATGCAGTAGCTCCATTTCCTTCTTTGGCACCGGATCATCAAACATAAATTAATCACCTTTTTTGAGCCGTAGGTTCACAGTGTTGGAAAAAAGTGGTCGCTTATAAACCACAAACTACCAGAGATGGAGAAGCTGGTCATAATGACTTGGACTCAAGTCAACTCCAGTGACTGTTTATGACGTGTGACTTGACAAAGAAGAAAATAAGACTCAGACTTGGAAGTTAAAGACAGGGAGAGAGAGACAGACAGACACATAGAGAGAGAGAGAGAGAGAAAGACAGAGAGTGTGAGAGAGCGAGAGTCAGTGAGAGTGAGAGAGAGAGAAAGAGAGAGAGACAGAGACGGAGAGAGAGAGAGAGACAGGAATGTAACAGTTTAATGTTGTAAGCTGTTATTCATTTTATGGACTCAATGGGTAAACACATTTTTGAGTGAAAATCTGCAGTAAAGAGAGACATAAGACAAACAGAGGAACAGAGGAAGGGAGAGGGAGAGAGAGAGACAGAGAGAGAGAGAGAGAGAGAGAGAGAAGAGAGACAGACAGAGCAAGAGAGGGAGACAGAGGAATCTAACAGTTTAATGTTGTAAGCTGTTATACGTTTTATGGACTTAATGAGTAAACACATTTTTGAGTGAAAACCTGCAGTAAGAGAGACATGAGAGAGAGAGAGAGAGAGAGAGAGAGAGAGAGAGAGAGAGAGAGAGAGAGAGAGAGAGAGTGAGTGAGAGAGAGATAGAGAGAGAGAGAGAGAGAGTGAGAGTGGTGTTCAAAGAGTTGAGAGTTGTCATCTGTTTTATGGACTTAGAAATGTTTTAAAAGTCCAACACAAACACTGTTGACTGAAGTGATTTATAGATTGAAAGCCATCAAGAAATAATTGTATTTATTTTACTTGTATTTATTTGATTCCATGATGTATTTTACTGAACATGAGTATTAACAATGCAAATCCAAATTATTGTCATATGTTCTTAACAGGTTGGACACACATGTTGACTGACAGTTATTTATATCTTGTATTTTCACTTTATTATGATCAGATTCTGCAGGTAAACTTACAATAATAACTCGACCTATTACATGGGGACTTACACATGTGTGACTTGGTCCCATCTGTGGAAATGACAGTACATATATTATTTCTGATCACTGATCGGGACGCAATAACCAATTCCGAGTGAATCTGAAATCACATGATCGGCACCAATTTCCAATCACATGATCAGATCAGGACATCCCTAAACAGAGATGAGACGTAAAGTGGAGCTGGAGCTCTTTGGTCTCGTCTTTGTAGATCTACAATGAGGTACCGAGGCTGAAGAGAGGAGACGGGACAGTGCTCCTCTTCTTAGGAAATCCCCTTTCAATTATTGGAAGCATTAAGCTTCTTAGGTGGCATTCTGAAGTCTGGTCAGAGAGGCCAGGGGGTCCCAAAGTGGTTGCTCACTTGGGACCAGGCGGCACATATAGATGGTGTACGTGTGAGAACCCGTCGATCCATTCATGTGTCTCTAAAGCTATTAGATGTGGATTGTCCCTGCATCGATAATCCTACAGTCTGAAGCCTTGTTAAAACTTTCCTCCAGGCCACCTGTTTTAGAGGGGCAGCTGCTGTCCCCTACCAGACCACGGCCCGTTCCCGCCAAACCATGCATGGAATGGTGGGGGGTGTTAGTTTGAGAGGGCATTCCCCCTGGCCCGCCCCGGGAACAACTCAGAGCAGACACAAGAGTTACGAGAGCACACTCACCCCAGGATGTTGACAAATCAGCCATAAATCACCACACTTTAAATGAGATGTGACTATTATAGGAAGTAACAGAGTACGACAGCCGTTTTGTTTGGCAAAAAAAAACGGGTTTGATAGATTACAGTCGTGACGCCACAGGTGCAGCGAGACAATTCTATAGATATGATCTTGTCCAAACAGAAGATTAACTTTGATAAAATGGGGCAGTGACACGTCATAAATCCTTATCTGCATTTTGAGGTTTGCATACCATGTCCTCATTGACATACACAAAGGAGAGTTCTTCAAAATGTCTATCTTAAAAAGCATTGGTTTACATATGTGAACACGAGGCCTAACAGTTTGTTTCATGAGTCAAACTCCCAACAAACCGGTTCTTCAATTTGCAAGTTGAAACTGAACTGACATCGCCACCAACCAGGACACGTTGTACAGTCATCGAAAAGGGTTGACAGAAAAAATATGTAAGCAACTGTACCATTGACTTTTCTGAGAAACATCACTTTCTATCATAGTTAGAAGCTGTATATGAAGTGCAGAGGGCTGTCAGTGTCAACAGTGGCTTGTGCATACTGTAAATGCCAGGACCATTCCCTGGGGTACTCCGCAATAATCTCTGTATAAAATCAGACAGCACAGTAACAAGCCATACAAGCACATAGCTGGCATACCAGTGTGACGGACCTCTGTTAGGATGAAATAATAGCCAGACTAAGACTAATGAAGCTAGCCCCCAGGACCGACCTCTGCCCCTCACCCTCTTCGAACCAGTAACGGCCTATGAAAAGATGACTAGGCTATAAATAACCATTATTCATCAGGGAAAAATGAACTAAGTGAACAAAGAGATATGGGGCAGAGGGAGAGGCTTGGTGGCTGGGTGGGTTTGTAAAGCTCAGCGTGGAAGGACTGTTTACTTTGTTTATTGGAGCGGTTGAGCTCAAACCATGTACATGCTTCAAAAACTTCCTTGGTCAAAAGATCAAGATGCTTAAAATGTTATGTAAGAATGCAATTAGAATAAGAAGCCAGCAAAACTATACCGCTCCCAGGCTCCCAGGAAACTAAATATGACATTTTCTGATGTTTATTTAATCTCAAATGGCTACAAAACTGGAATCCTAGACGTTCTCGGTGACGCTACATGACAAATGACGCAGGGATATAAAGTCCATAATAGTTTTAAGCGTACACACTGACCACGTCATTGCATTTTACTAGTGAACTAGTATTTTGTTTATTTTTTTACTAACAGGGGTTTTCCTGTGTCGAGTAAAAGGAAGAGTTTAATACATACAAGTAATTTCATAACCTGGCTAAAACAAAAAAAAAATCCCTACCTGGATCTATGTAACAAAAAAAACACTGTATTATAATAATAATAATAATAATAATAATAATAATAATAATAATAATAATAATAATAATAATAATAATAATAATAATAATAATAATAATAATAATAATAATAATAATAATAGTGATTAATATGTTTAAGTTTCAACAGGTTATGTAACCCTAACAGGTGCAGTGAGAAAAGTGTCTAAGCACCATGAATTTACACTGAAACATAAAGATTTCAGGATTAATCAGACTCATTGTGCTTGTGAAAGACTAGTCAGGGGGACATAAGGATATTTTCACGCACTGATGGATCTCCACAGACTCCAGATCAAAGTCATTTTAGTTAAGGGGCCACATTCAACTAAATTTGATCTGAAGGGGCCAAAGCAGTAAAAAAAAAAACATAAAAATGTCAACTCCAAACTTTTCTCTCTGTTTTAGGGTTAAAAAAGTCAAAATACATTATGAAAACAAATAATATTAGGCTTTAGTTTATTATTTACACATATACATTGTAACTTATGGATCACAGTGGATCTACAGGTACACAAAATATTTTGTAATAGGTAGAATGTGATTAAAATTATACTTACTTTTCTTAAGACATTTCCACAACACAATTTGGACTTTTTATCTCACAATTTGGACTTTTTATCTCACAATTTTGACTTAATGCACCTTACTGTATAGTCCAGCGTACCTTGCATATTAAAAACTCAAAAATAAACCATTCATTGATGGTGCTCTTATATTCCAGTGTGCCTTATAGGGTGGAAAATATAGTATTAGAGATTCACTGACTGGTTTCACCATCTATAGTTTGGGTAGACAGTTCAACAGCCAATACTAAAGTTCAATTCCATTCTACACTTTATTTTATTTGGTAAAACTCTAACTAGAATAACCCATAAATACCCCAAAACTACTTAATCCAACCACTTCTCTCTCGTACACCTAACCATATCATAACCTAAACCTTGTTTTATTGTTTTGCTGATCAGAGCTAGACGTCTCAGGAAACTTGTCTGGGTTAAACAGTGTCCATGTCTGGGTGAGCCATGCAAAGCACCTCAGGCATTGAAATTCTATAGTGTTAAATGCATGCAATTGTCTCCGTAAACATGAAATGAACAATACAGAACAAATTGTGATTACAGGTGTGAAAGGTCAGCTGTAACTTGGGGATATTTTTATGAATGCAGTCATGCATGGAATGCCCAACACCACATTACAGACAAGCACCGTATTTGTCAAGCGACATAATTACAAAGTGCCTGTGATGTCAGGGAACATATTGTGAGTGTGTCTGTGCGACTGTGTGCAGCTGACACAATGATCAAAGCCTACACTGCTGACAACACTAAAGCTCGTCTTCAATGTCAATTGCCGTTTTGCAGGTACTCAGCAATGACTCAGATCTGTTTCAGGCCTATTGAAAGCAGTCAGTCGACACCTTAAAAGAACCGTGGATGTAATATACACTGATCCCTACAACTGGATCGTTTAACCAGGGAAAGGATATAATACCAAAGCAAATGCTCAGTGGGTTGTAAATGCAGTTTGTCTGTCTTCATACCTGAAATGTGTGCAAGGAGACAACTCTATTGATCTGATCTTATTCAGAGCCGCTCTTTAGCCAGCAGGATTCAGCAAATGGGTATAAAAAAAATAATAAAAATGCTAAAATAGAACTAACATGACTAAAGTGCATGCCCGTTTTACCATCAGACATATAGATCCACATGAGGTTTCTTGAATGAAACAGAATCACTGGAGCATTTTAACAAAGATCAATACTTAACATAGAGGTCAACTAAGCCCTGAAGAGCCTTCAGGCAAATGGAACGTTCTCTTTTCCTATATTAACAAAAAATATTTCAGCAAATTATTCATCATTTCAAGTGGAAAAAAAAAAACAAGAAAGCTAAGAGAGCAAAAGCAGGGATCCTTCTACTTGTACAGAAATATTTTTTTGCATTTAAATATCAACTCATGTATGTGTCACGAGTGTGAAACAATTTCCACTTGCTAAGCTATGAATGCCTCAACAGTGAGTCACTTAAACAGTGGAGCTCTTCTAATGAACACCAAATTTACAACACCACTTGAAGTCCAAGAGGCTATACTGTATAAATACTTGTCATTAACTTTCATAGCAAGTCACATACAGAATTCAACTGCACATATTTGTCTGTTATTGAACAAATTCACTGTCGGCCAACTGAAACTGGGAACGGAAAACCTGTTCCTGGACTTTTAAAACTCCCTCTCATGTCTTGCCAGGGAAAAGTCAACATAAATGTGAAGGAAGTAAAGCAAAGTTACAGAAGCACAAAGAGGAAGGGGGGGGTCACAACAACAAAAAAAACCCAGCACCCTCTTAGTGGATGAACAGGTTTTTATTACTGTGGTTTTTACACAGACTCTCTGTAAATGGCCTCTAATAGCCAGCAGTTTAAGATTACTAGTCTAATTAAGGTTGTGTCAGTAGCAATTAGGTTCAGAAAGACATAATTACAAAACATTGTACTCCCATTTACATAAAACCTCAGAGAGCTCCAGACTCCTCTCCGTTTAATGTGTTTAAAGGCCATAAACAACCAGACACAGATCAGTTAAAGAGGTCTTTTAAGAAGGTGAGTCTGTAAGAGCACCAGCTATTTTAAACACAAACACTGCAGCAGAAGCTACACAACACACAGGCCGAGAAGCATGACGAGGTAGATCTGTTTGTTTGTTGATGGAACCTAAAACAGTCGACCATCTTATTCTGTTTTTATTTCTAACATGACTGAGGAGTCATTGTTGCATCCAGGACAAATATCATAACATTCAGTATAATATGTGGGTTTACATGGGAGTTTTTATTCCTGTTTAACTCCTGAATTCTGCTTTAAGATGAACCATATAAACACCTAATTCCTGTTGAAAATGTAATTCTAAATTAAAATTAATTCTGAATAATGTCACTGGTTTATTCCGATGTTAATTCCGAATAAGATAATTCCTGTCCCATGTAAACTGTTAATTCCGTTTCAACATTATTCCTGTCATTCTGCGCATGCCCCTGGTCTTGTCGAATTAGTCCTTACGCTGACACGCACATATTCCGCACTGCCGGCATTAGTGTAGGAACATTTTCTGAGATGACGGTACGAAGCAAGTGTTGGAGTCACAGTAAAGTAAAGTATTTGATTGGAGCATTGGAAGAATTAAATATAACATGTAGTATTTGGTCTAACATGTTGATAGTTGCAACAAAAACAAAACAGGAAGTGGACGCAATTGTTTTCTTCCAATAGACAGAAAGACGTCACATGGGCGTTCTGTCCAATCAGAACCCTCTGTAACCCCAGCTCTTAAAACGGAATTAACTAAAGCGGAATAAACCTGTTTCCCATGGAAACATTTCTTCAGAATTAACATGTCCATGCAAACACAAAGGAAATAGCTTTAATTCCGAATCACTTTGCTCAGAATAAATAATTCTGAATGAAAAAACACCATGTAAATGTACAGAGTGTAGCATGTACTGATGCACTTGTGTAAAATTTGTGTTCCAATTTGTTTTTATGCCAGAAACCACTTTGTTGACATTAGCCAACCCCATTTGTAATCAAAGTACTATCAATACAGTACTTTTAAATCGATACAGTACTGTGAAATGAAATGTCGTGAAACATTACAGAACTGATATTTTCTTACACCCCTAAGAATAAGAACATTTCTGTCTGGTCAGTATATTTATGGGCACAACATTTTCCACCGTACTGCCGAGTCCCGGATCTATAAATTACACCAAACAATGAAATGGACTCGAGCCATATGGGATGAAGGATTTTCACACTAATCACACTTTACTAACAAATTAATCTGCTCTGCAAACAAGCAGCACCCACAGAAGACAGAGCAGATGCCTTTTCAACAGAAACCGATTAATCTTAAGACTTTGCATAAAGAAAATAAACCAATGTAGCGACCATAAAAACCACTGAGCCGGACGGCGAGAAACACTGTTAATCTCAATGCCAGTAGAAACTCTGACATCCCATTATCAAGCTGGAAGGTGTCATTTCACATAACATGAGGGCTCCTCTGAAATGATACAGCGTCCACTGTAGCATTACAGGACACAGCGCTGCTCCCATCAGCCTGTCCTCAACTGTCAGTTCAAAGAAAAGAAAGCAGAGCTTATATAACAAACTGCAACGCAATGCAGAAAAATCTAGAATCAGCATCAACGCTTGAAACTCAGCACAATGCTGAAAACAGCCAAGTCTGATAGTTTTGTTTTCATTCCACATTCATGAATATATGCATGAATATTCTGTATGAATGACCTTCCCTCTTTGTGGAAATTTTTAACCCTTCACTAGCTACTAGATACTATGAAATTCAATATATCAAATTTATTGGCATTATTGGAGGACTTAAAGGGATTATCCAGAGTAAAAATTATTTTTGTTCCAATTTGTAGATGATTGGGAGTACATAGGTACATATAGTTGACATAAAAATCACACCGTTTGGATGTACATTGAGAAATTTCCATTTTGCCGTTTTGAGCCAAACTGTGTTATCATGGAAGTGATTTGGGCATGTCTTTTTCGCTGACAAGAAAAGCTATTTTTAGACCTTTCACACTGTCAATGAATGGTTTATTTTAGAGGGTTTTTTCATAAACAAGGCGCACTGGACTATAAGGTGCATTAAGCGAAGTCAAAATGATGAGATAAAAAGTTAAAATGATGAGATAAAAAGTCGAAATGATGAGATAAAAAGTCGAAATGATGAGATAAAAAGTCAAAATGATGAGATAAAAAGTCAAAATGATGAGATAAAAAGTCAAAATTCCAAGTCAATAAGCACAACAAGAATTAAGGCGCACTGTCATTGTTGGAGAAGATTAAAGTCTTTTAAGTGTGCCTTATAGTCTGGAAAACACAGTAAATAAATAAGACTCACTATTCAAGCAGAGGTAGACGTTACACACCCTAGATACTCACTAGTGTCTGCACTGTAACTGCTGTCGCTGCCATATAATGTGGAAATTCCCAAAAACCGTCACTTGACAGAACCACCAAAAGGAGGATGTAAGAGGAACTGGGCTGTATTCCTGACCAACCCAGCGTGTAAACGTATGCAAATAGGTATTTGTTTGCATGCGTGCGTTTGAGTTTCCAGTGCGGCGGGTGGACAATAAGTGGAAGTGTTCCCCATCCACTGCAGTGTTTAATTGGTCAAACAGATCCAAGTAAGCGAGGGCTTGTTGTCTCAACAATAAGGCCTTGTGTTCTGTGAGCCTGAGCGTGGAGAGGTCAATGTCAAACAATAACACGCTACTCCACCGCTCTGCAACAATTCAGCAGCTTCAATGGCAACACAACTCAAGAAAAACTTGCTGAATTAGATTCTCAACCTAACATTTCAACCTCACAAGCCAACAATTACTGCTGACCTACTATTTGCAGCAGTTAAATCTAAAGCCTTATTTGCTTACCACTACAGAACACATTCCTCAGTAAGCAGGACTGAGGTGGTTGCAAACAGAAGATTAACTGCTATATATATATATTTTTTTTTTTTGGGGAGGGGGGGGGCAGCTGCAATAAATGTATCTGTGGGTAAATTGAAGCACCTGTCAGCTTAAGCAGGTGTATGTCTGGGTGTGTGGCTGCCTCCTCTACAGACAGGTTAAAAATAAAGCCTTAGCCTTCACCAAGGTGTGGACCATCAGGGAGCTTAAGGTAAAGTTGACACTGAGCCCAGATGTGGATTAACAGATGAAAACTGACATTAGATGTCAATTCTGTGTCTATTTTATGAAAATAAGTGCATAGTGACACCTCATTACTGTCCTAATTTTACTTGCCAAAACTTTTTCACAGGAAAACTGAAAGAAACCTTTGTGTCCCCCCCCCCCCTCAACCATCCCACCACAGCGTGAAGTGTGCCCAAAGCCCAGACACAGTAACACACATACATGCCGGCCATGTGGGGAAATCTATTTTTACTGTGAGACAGGGCGAGGCTCTGCCATAGAGTGCAAAAAGCAGGGAAACTGTAACAAGGGAGGGAGGGAGTCAGTGAAAGGCTGAGAGGGAACAAAGCGGAAGTGTCCTTCCTCCTGATGACCTGCAAGTTAAAGGAGGAACACAAAGTGCTCTCTGTCCACTGGCAGTGTAATGCAGCAGGAAACTGGGCCAAATGCACAAGACTTCTCCATTCGATCACTGCAGGAATGACCATTTGGACAAAATAGAACTTCAAATATTGTGTACTATGACTCAAAACCTTTCAACACTTATCTTTATCAAGATTAGGCTGAATGTTCCAGACATATTAACTTCATATTTGACAATATGCCAACAGAGATGGGTTCAAGTTGGTGAATGACCAAACAAATATGGATAAATAAAGTTGTTAACGCCCATTGTATATGTAATCTAAATAAGAGTAACAATATAGGTTAGATTATGTTGCATTTTCCAGACACATTCACTTCCTGTTTGAGAATATGCAAAGACAGATGGGGTTAATTTGTTGATTTATTGTGCAATTATAGATGAAGTAATTAATACCTCCTTTACAGTATGTAGTTTAATCAGCTCAGTTAGAAGATGAATAGATGTTTAACTTCAACTTGCTCCTGGGCTTTTGGGCTTTCATCATTGATCATTTAATACATATAGCTGGGAAACATACACAGGGGTATAATTAAAATAAGCACGAGGGATTAATAAACGTGAGGTGGCGTTTTTAAATTGCAGTAGTAATATGGACATCTGAATATCCTTATGAAAGCAAAGAAAGCAACAGTTTTTTTTACTTGTCTATACAACATAATTACATTTATGATGCAACAGTTTCGTGTTTTATTTGTTTATTGTGTTCAGTAAAGCTGTGTAAGGACCAAAATGCATTGCTTTGTCTCAGAAGGATAAAATAAAGAGGGGGTATATAGATTAATATTGCACTTTTTTTTGTCCCATTTTGGTTGATTTAGTGCTTATTGATAAGGGAAAAGACTTACCTCCTCCAAAGCAGCTACTGTATTCCTGCAGTGGGACATCCTGGTAGTGAAGTTGGAAGCAGTGGGTGATTTATAATCTTCATTGGTTTCTGCCACAAACTCTGAAACTGTGATTTGGTCCGGCATAATTAATCCTTTATCAGATAAAACGCACAAGAAGCAGAAGAAGAAGCAACCTTTTTTCTAATCCTCACTGGTCTTGTTAAGTTCTAGGACATAAAAGTTCACAGATGAGTCTGTGGAAGTCTCCCCGGGCAGCTGCTGTGAACCATGCCGGTGTGTGTGTGACTCATTCCCGGGGCTGCAGCAGAGCTCACACCGGCTGCAGGAGTTGCAGTGTCCCCGAACGCACCTCGTTGATCCAAGGTGATGTACAGGTGAAACTCAACTGGCTCCGGCCCGGTTGACTGCCTTCACATGTACATTCACAGATCCGCTCCAGGGTGAACAAAGTGGGCGCTTTTCCGACCAAAAGATCCCAGGCGTCTTCTCCTAAAGCGGGGTCAACTACTGCTCCGAAGCCCCGGGAAACAACAGCTCAGGCGTTTCAACGGGAGCGCATGAAACTGACAAAAAGGTAGAGGAGGGGATTCAATGGACGCGAAGCAGCCAATCAGCGGCGGTGGCTAGTGATCAGGAGCCAATCAGAATGCACGAAAGGCGTGGACGTATGCTACGTTCAAGAACTCCTCGTAAACTATCAAATAAACGTAGTAGATAGTGTTTCGATTGATACGGTTCAGGGATTAGAGGTATAGAAACTTATATAAATGTATATAAGTTTTAAGTTTTATAGCCTTTGTCTTGTTATTTTATCAATTATTGGCTTTTGAAAGATTAAATGTTTTTGTGTTTGACATATTCTAAATAAAATGACTAAACTAAAAACTATGTGTATGTATGAATCAGCATATATTTATTTGTACATATAAGTGTATATGTGTGTATGTGCAATGATTCATATCCCTGTCTCTTTTTTTTATGATTTTTTGTGATAAAAAAAAAAGTGTGGGTTTCATCAAGGTTCTTTCTGACCTGTGTGTGATACGTAAGTGAAGGAATAAAACAAATTATATTTGGAGAAAAACTTTATTTCAGGAGTATTTTATTAGTGGAATTCCACAAAACCCCAGGTTTACTCAGTCCAATGTCTTTTCTTAATAATCAAAGTCACAGTTTTTGTTCTGGATAATGGTTCCTTTAAGTGTCCACAGTCCATCTTCTGTCTTCTGTGGGGTTCTGGTCCACTCTCCCTGGACCAAAGCCTCCAGTCGGGTCCATTTGTATGTTCTCCTACCCATCACTCAGGTCTTCAGCTCCTCCACAGATTCCCCATATGGTTTAGCTCAGGACTTGGACTGGGTCATGTCCTTGAACCAGTCCAGTCAGGACCAATCTGGAGTTTCTCTGCAGACACTTTCACATTATCATCCAGGATGTTATATAATTCTCCGTTTTCTTGATGTTAATTTATGCGAAACTCACAGTAAACATTTCTTTCATGAAATAAACAAACTATAAATTACAAAATACTAATTATATGAATTCTAATATTCTTTTAAATTATATTCTTAACTGTTTTTATGGCTCATTAACAATCTGGTTTCAACTGGCTCGATATGTAAAGTCTCATGAGATGACTTCTGTTATGATTTTATGCCATATACATCAAATTTGATTTGATTTAATTTGATTTACCAGTACTATGTGGTAGAATCCAAATCCACCATCACCATTTTCCCACTCCCCACAAAAATGTAAATGAGTTACAATCAAATTATATTCATTTTCCCCCATGAACCCCAGGATTCTGAAGGGTTTTTGTTGTGTATAGTGGCTTTTTTCATCTTCATAGTAATAAAAACTCAAGAAGTTATTGCAACAATCAGAAAATAGCTACGAAAAACTGTTGTGCTCCAACTCAGTTCACTACAAATGTTTTTATTTACTCAGTTAAAGACACTTTTGTAAGATCATCCTGAAAAGCAAATCCTATAATAATAATAATAATAATAATAATAATAATAATAATAATAATAATAATAATAATAATAATAATAATAATAATGATAATAATGATAATAATAATATATTAAACTCATTCATCATATTAGACTGTCAGATTGCCCAGTCTGAAATAGATGTGTGTTATCTTACCAGCCAAGTAAGTGGATGTTTAACAGGCAGGGGGCCTATAAAACCGCCTTTACAGCTCATAAAATAGGGTTAATGTGTTGTGTAACCTCAAGGGCAACTTAGAGTAAAAACAAAATATGTCATATTTATATATGTTTTTAACTGTTATTTTTTTTTGTTTTACTGTCAAGAATAATTCCTGTGACATATTTAAAGTGGAAAGTTTCTCATATTCACAAACCATATGGATTTAAAGGTCCAGTATGTGAGATTTGTGAGGACCTAACCATGTAAAAACACTATGATATTCACCAAAATGTAGTTATGAGTGTGTCATTTTTGTTTATCCACTTTAAAGTAGATCCAAACAGAATTCCTGATGTTATTTCTTGATTTTTAAAGTTTGGTGTGGAAACCTGAAGCTACATGTGCACTGAAAATTAGTTTTTAAAAGAGTAAATACAGCTTTTCACACTTTTTCTTTTTAAAGAAGATTAGATTTTTCATTGATGCTGCCAATATCTTTGCTAGAAAAACATGTTTGATGTAAATGATCATAGCATGTTCATTTAATATAAAGTGTGTGGAGTTAAAATACATTAAGAAAATATTTTAATGGGCATACATTCAATACATTTACATAACTAACTCGAATGTGAGGTTTTTTTTTAATTTGGTGTTTATATAAAACACAGCAGTTTGAGGTACTGTCTGTTCCGTCACAATAACACGAGCAAAGAATCAAATAATGATCCCGTAAAATGTCACAAAATCCCCAAATTCAAAAATATTTATTTATTTCATTATTAAAAACAGATTACCTAAAGAATATTCATAAGAAGTAAATCCAGCCTATTGTTTCCTTTTAACTCAGTCACTATTGGGTGTTCATTATTTTTCCCACAGCACTTAAACGCATCATTTGTATTATAGCATCACCAGTAGTTTTTCTTAAGGTGGAGAAAGAAGACATGAGCTGTTAGAATATTGCAGAATCATAGTGCTTGTTTGACTAAAGATGTTCTGAGGTGAAGTAAACTTTAGAAATGCTCGCTACTCCCTCCAACTAGGACCTATATTCATTGGGGATCTTTGGGCTCCCTGATCCTCCACTTTGTTGGAACCCTTTCGCCTAAAATAGACCTAAAATACACTAAGATGCACCAAAAATACACTAAAATAGACCTCACATACACTAAAATGGATCTAAAATACACTAAAATAGACCTAAAATATACTAAAATACTCCAAAAATATACTAAAATATACCTAAAATACACTAAATGCTCCAAAAAATACACTAAAATAGGCCTCACATACACTAAAATGGATCTAAAATACACTAAAATAGACCTAAAATATACTAAAATACTCCAAAAATATACTAAAATATACCTAAAATACACTAAGATGCACCAAAAATACACTAAAATAGACCTCACATACACTAAAATGGATCTAAAATACACTAAAATAGACCTAAAATATACTAAAATGCTCCAAAAATATACTAAAATATACCTAAAATACACTAAAATGCTCCAAAAATACACTAAAATAGACCTAAAATACACTAAAATAGACCTAAAATATACTAAAATATATCTAAAATACACTAAAATGCTCCAAAAATACACTAAAATAGACCTAAAATACACTAAAATGCTCCAAAAATACACTAAAATATACTGAGGTGAAGTAAACAACATACTTATATATGAAGTCAAAGGGCGTTTTTTTGTTATATTTCTATATAAAGAAACAAACAAACAAACAAACGTCCTCAACCTCTTCGATAAGCCGCAGTAGAATGAGTAGTGATGCTGGTAATAATATATCCTGATAGTGTGCCATCACAATATAGTCAATAAAAGCCTAATTAGACTCATAATTAACCATCATCCTTGTCTTTGCTCCAAAGGATTTTGTGCCAAGAATCAGAAGCTACACATTATTGTCAGTGTGAGAATGTGTTCAGTCATAAACCAGAGCCAGGAATAAAACTCCATGTTTTTAAGAGTTTTTTTTTTTTGTAAATCCTACTGGGAAAACAACAAGTGGAAGGAAACTTTCTATCATTAGGAAAACGTGTTAGGAGTGGATTTAACCCTTTGATGCATGAATTATGAGAATGTTAGTCAAGATATGTTTTTTTTATTCCTCTCTAGACATGAACAAAGCAATGTGATTTAAATCTTATTTTAATGAACCTATTTTTTATAGAGTTACAAAAATGCCCCCTCTGCTGGACTACATCCATTTTAGCATCGAAGCAAAGAAATGTGTATTTAAAAACGCATTATCAGAACATTATTAAATAAAACATTTTTAATGCAGCATTTGTTTAAAAAGAATATTTTATTTTTATTATTTATAATTTTAAAAAAAAATGTTTTAACCCTCTATTGGACAAAATTTCCTACGTTCACTTTACAAAATTAAGTACTTATTTAAGCAGGAAAACCCAGAAAAATTTCAAAAATATCCCAAAATAAACTGTGTAGATAGATGTGTTTTATTAGGTCATGATAAAAATCAAATTTAGAAACAAAACAATTCAGAATTATATAATAAAAAGTCAAAAAGAGAGAGGAAAAAAATCTTAATTATGAGATAAGAAATTGATAATTATGAGATAAAAAGTCAAAATTATGAGGAAAAAAATTATTATGAGATAAAAGGTCAAAATTATGAGTCAGTCACAATTTCTGATTTACTGATTTATTTTTCATACTGTCACATTTGTCTAGTTTTAAAAATTAATGACATTATTCTAAGAAGGTAAAGAGTAAAAAGTACATATATTTATAAAAAAAATGTAGCGAGTAAAAGTAAATAGTTGCCAGAAAAATAAATACTCAAATAAAGCACAGATACCTAAAAAAAAAACCTCTACTTAAGTACAGTAAAGGAAGTACTTTTACTTAGTTACTTCCACCTCTGTGAATAACTGTCCACTGTAGTGACCAGTATGCATCAAAGGGTTAATAGAACAACTTTTCATGGGCTTTAGGATAAAAAAAATGTGCTGATGATCTGCCCAGTTCATTCAGCACCGGAAGAACAACTATAGGTATAAATAGTATCAAGGCGTCTGAGGCTAAAACCCCAGGCAGCATTTAAATCACAAACTGGGCAGCGTTCACACATTCTTTCAGCTCTGCAGCGTCTCCTGGCAAGCTGCTAAATGAAGAGCCCAAGACCCAGGATGACCCCCACTGACGGAGGAGCCTCCACTCCCTGATGAAGCCAATACACACAGGCCTCCTGAACATCTGCTGCCCACAGACGCTCCAGCACTGAGGTCAGCACAACCAAACAACGCCATAGAAAAGCAGATTTATTAGTATAGTACAAGTCATACGCACAGAAACTCAGAGTACTTGATAAAAATAGAGAAGAGACGGGTTAAAAACGTGCAATTACAGTTAAAACGCAATCAATAAAGTCAAAATTAACGCATTAATGCAGATTATTCTACGTCCCTCTAGAACAGGGGTCTCAAACTGATTTTCTTCAGGGGCCACATTCAGCCTGATTTGACCTCCAAAGGGCCGGACCAGTAAAATGAAAACATAATAACTTATAAATAATGACAACTCCAAATTTTAGTCACCGTTTTAGTGCAAAAAAAACCCCTATTAAATCATTAAAATACTTGTATGAATTATCCAAATGCAAAAAAGTTACATTTCATGAAGAAAAAAAGGACAATTTTTAACAATATTCTACCTCAATTTATCATTAAGTCCATGTGTTTTATTATGGATCAGTTCTACAAATACACTAAACTCTTAGTAACAGAAGCAGAAAATGGTTCAAATTTTTTGACTAATTTGTTCAGGTTAAGATATTTTGTAAATGTAAATATTTTCATAATTAAATTTTTTTTTTTGCATTAAAACAATAGCAAAAATGTGAAGTTGTCATCATTTATAGACAAAGAAAAACTGAGAAGAAAATATGGAGTCATTTAATAGGTTATTATGCTCTTCATCCCACAGGCCATATTGGAACCATTGATGGGCCGCATTTGGCCCCCGGGCCGCATGTTTGAGACCCCTGCTCTAGAACATGGGTGGGCAATTCATTTTCCTATGGGGTCACATGAGAAGTGTTGATAGTTATTAAGAGCCGGATCAATTCACCCATAGCTCTGTTCAATATCTCTTTAAAAAAAAACAGTAAATGAAACAATACAATGAAAATGTAGAGCCCAGAATACAAATATTTAATGAATATTCACCAAAACACTTGTGAAAATGTATAAAACCAGCTCCATATTAACTTTACATAAAAAAACCTAACTGCTAATTATTTTGTGTATCTCAGTTCCTTTTCTGACTTCAATAAATTAATTAAAATCTCTGCATTCTTAATCTTTTTTTTGGTGATAGCTGACATGAATGGGCTGAAACTGAGCAACAAAACAATTTGGTACATAAGCCTTATGCTGAGTGTGTAGCAGATTTTTCAAAATAAAAGCTGTTATATATTTGTATTGACTTTTAATTTGCCAGTGACCTCATGTGGGACAGCTATCGGGGCCTTATTTTTGCCCTGGTCTGTTCGAGAACGTTGCAACAGCTCCCATTCACTTTGAATGGACGTTCCCAGACTTCTGCGATAAACGCCCGCTGCGTCATTAACGCCAATGGCAACGAGTTCTGTCACTTCAGATTCACGGTACCGTATCACTCCACAGGTACTTTGAAAGTAAATATTTGCTACGTTGTAACAGCTATTTTATCCAGTCTGTTAGAGTAGTAGCAGTAATAAGATGTAATAACCTGTAGAATAAACGGGATAATGTACTGCCCACACGTGAGTATCAGAAAAATATTTCCCGACGGGGCCAAACATGTTGTGCATGTGTATTGCATCATTTTCACACAGAAGTGATCATGTGACCATGACGTATAATTGCAAAAAAGTGTTTCCATTACACTTTTGCGATATATTAAAATATTGAAACATCTGAAAAACTACCTCATGAAAGGGTAGAAACTTTTTAGCGATATTTTAGTGTTGTTGTTTTATTTTTAATTCAGGTGTTTCCATTACCAGTTTTTATAGCTTTTTTTATATTTACATTTTGCGAATTTCCCAGAGTAATGGAAATGCAGCTAGTTTCCATGGTAACTACGGAGCCTCTGAACATCCAAATGGATCATATCTGATGATCATGAATTTAATGTATTTAATTATTTACATGTAATGATAGGATTAGTGGGTCAGCAGATGGTAAATATTTGACATAAATGGTGGATTGTTGGGTTTTTTTATGGGTTAAAGTTTGAAGGGAAGTTTTAATTCTACATTTTACAGCTCGCCTTCTAAACAAGATGCCATAGCAGGAGTTGGCAGAGGTTTTATTAGGCTAAACAGAAGCAGCATTCAGCAGTAGAGACCATCCCCAACATCAGGCTTGTTTGTAGGCATGCGACTAATAGCCTCCAGTAACGAGTCAAAGAGCAACCGGATCCACTGTCGTCATGGTTACAGCACTGAAACATATTAAATGTATTTTGTAATGTGGCTACTTTCACTTCTCTTTCTAACAATCTTTCTATCAATTTTGTCATGTGTTTGTATGTGTGCTGTAATATGGAAATCAACGAGGAACTAAACATACATGTCTCTGTTAATCTGGGACAGTGTTTGTATGAACAGGTTTTAGGGGGTAGGACTAGATAAGTTTATTTTTCTTTCTATTTCTTTTCATTTATGTACATTTCGAGGTTTAAAACATAGTTGTATGTTGCCATTTTATTTTCATTTTTCATTTATTTGCATTTCTGTTTTCCAAATTGTCATTTCATGATCTAAATAAAAGCACAAATAAATACAAAGTTGATTTACATAGGTGGCAAAAGTACTACCATTCTGTACTTAAATAGAAGTACAGCTACTTGTGTGAAAACATTTTCTATAGTAAAAGTAGAAGTACTGCTTCAACTCATTTACTTAAGTAAAAAAATATACATATATACAGTTACAATTTACTTTAATACAATTGAAAAAATTGTAAAAAAAAAAATAAAATAAAAAAAAAGTAAGGGTGCATTTTTTAGTAATGGGTGAAAATATTTAACCAGGAAAAATGATAAAAGTTTCAAAAGTATACAAAAATAAAGCCCTTAAAAGTGAGTTACTGTGTAGGCAATGTGTTTGATCGGCTCATGGGCAGGAGTTTATCTCAATTGTGTCATTTTATCTCATAATTTTGACTCTCATAATTATGCATCTCTTATCTCATATTTATTTATTGTTTTATCTTATAATTGGGACTTTTTTTTTATGTCACAGTGATGACTTTTTAACTCAATTGTGAACTAATTTCCCCATTTTTCCAAAATTTTCTGCCCATACCCACAAAACTGAGTAACTGTGACCTCATCAAACACAATTTATACATAGTAACTCACTTTTAAATGCTTTATTTTGGATACTTTTCAAAATTTTCAGATTTTTCCTGGTTAAATAAGTATTATTGCCTTCATGGGGGAAATTTTTTTTTTACTTTTTACTTTTGTACCATATTACAGTTCTATTACAGTACTTTTGTACTTTTACTTAAGTAGAGGAGTTGAATCAGTACTTCTACTTTTATCAGAGTATTTTTTTCACACAAGTAGCTGTACTTCTACTTAAGTACAGAATGTGAGTACTTTTAACACCTCTGTCTATTCTGAGAATATCAGGAGTATAAAGTACAGATATTTCTACAAAAATGTAGGGAGTAAAAGTAAAAAGTTTCCAGAAAAATAAATACTGGAGTAAAGTACAGATGCTTAAAAAAAATCTACTTAAATACACAAACGAAGTACTTATACTGTGTTACTTCCTACTTCTGTTGATTTAAGAATAAAAGGAAAGTTCAGCCCCAGCAGCTGCAGTTAGAACAGCAGCCAAAGCAGGCGTCATCCTTCACAGACAGAGCCTTTAGCAAAAGATGTTTGTAATTTGTAATATGAATTTCCCAAGAAAAGGAAAACAGAGGGTGTGTCCTGCTCTTTGGTTAAAATAATTCCCAGACATCCAGTATACTTTTACTGATTTGGCATTTGCATGTTAGCAGGAACAGACAACATGTCATAGAAATAAAGGGGTTTGAGTGGGAGTCACTTTTTCCTAATTACTCTGCCATGACTTCATGGTTGTGTAACAGGTGGGATCACCTCGTAAGGCAGCTTTGTATGTTTGCAATAAGTTCAATGAATGACTTCTTTGTTTGGTATAATATACTCCTAATGTTACCCATTCTACTGCTTGAAGAATACAGTGAAACATAAGCGCTGCGTCGTCAGTGATCACACACAACTTTACTGACAGAGGACACGTCTCTAAAGATGAGCTTGTGACACAAATGAAGCAGCTGCACAACTGAGCGAGGAGTGTGTAGTGAACCTGAGAGGCTGCTTAATGGGAGGGGGATAGAGATGAGAGGGCAAAGGACACACTGTCCCTTAACAAGCATGACTCTTTAGCAGAAAAGCATGAACTTTTGTAATGGAGAGCCCAGAGGTGTAGTCCACTAGCCTAGCTACGCTGTCCCCATTCATTACATGTATGTTGTCCTATAAAGTAAAAAGACAGTAACTGCACACACACCAAACTGACAAAAATGACCTTAAAGTTCTGTTGTTGTCCAGACCCAGTAGTTGTAGGAAGATTATTGGACATCAGGCAGTATTGTTACTGCATATTATCTAGTTCTACAAAAACCACAGTGCACCTTATATATGGATTCATTCTGGTACTGCTTACTGATGGGATTTTGACTTTTTATCTCATAATTTTGACTTTTTATCTCATGATTTTGACTTCACTTTATGCATCTCATATATGAAAAACTATCATAAAAACCATTCAGACAACTAAAGAAAAAGTGACTTTTTCAGCAGGATCTTTTCATTAACTGAACATAAACCCAGTGTGTCCATCCACTGTCATTAATCCAACTCCATTGGTTTTACTGGTGAATCAGCAGTGATGTAGAAGATGATGATGTTTCTATGGTAACAACAGAGCCTCTGAACATCTAAATGGGTCATATTTGATTACCTTAAAAAGCAAAAAAAAACAAAAACCTGTATTTTACAACAATTATTTGCATGTATTAGTAAGATTAGAGAATCAACAGATATTACAATATTGCAGATCAGCCAATGGTTTTGTTGGTCAGTGGCTGTTTGGATCTTTATGGGGTAAATAATAATCACCTACAGTTTTTACATATGGTACATTATTCTCATAGGAAGTTTAACAAGACTTTAGGGCAGGGTGTAAGATTGCAAGCATTGGTTAGATCAGGTTTACTGTGTGTCAGAGCCTTAAACACACATTTAAAGTTCTGTTTATAGATTATTTCAGTCATGTGGTACTCTCAGTGTGTAATGTATGCATTACACACTATGTATCTGTATCTGTACTGTATCTAAGGTCTAAGATCTAAGATGCTACGCTGTTGTTTGACTATTGGTGTCGGTTTGGTTTCTGATCAGCTGTTGATGTTCAACACTTCAAACTTAACACATTCAGATCTCAGTATTCTGTCGTTGCTGTGATGTAATAAATATTTGGGTGATCATTTCTATGCCAAAGTAAGATATTGTTTGTCAGTGTGCTTTAACATTCTGCAGTTCTTCAATGTTAAAGTGCTAAATTTAAAGTGACTCACAGGCTCATTTATTATCTTCTATCAGGTGAAGACATCAATAAGGTCAAAGGGTCAGTAGTGGATGCAATTACACATTGTTCGATCAACAATGGAAATTCAATTAGCTGGTGGAGATGAAAAACACTATTTTACTACGTGCTTGGCTTAAATGTAATGCCTCCACACTGCAAAAAATGATTAATTGTGTTAATTTTTCTGTTCAAAAGTGCACATTAATCATACATACAATGACTTTATTATTTTTAGCTTTGACATTTCATGCTGCTTTTGTAACATCCCACATTTAGGGACATAAAGACACTGAGCAGTAGGAAATGCTGTGGCTAATTCTTCATTTAACCATGGCACCTTGAAGGACGCCCAAGAAGTGATGTTCTGTAAAATAATTGAACGACAATTTTAGCCAGGCCCCGTCACACACGTCCAGTTGAGTGATGAGCCCAAAGAGCCGGGGGTTTTCAGCTGCTTCACTATCACCGTTAAGTGCATGTGGCTTTTACAGTCATTATAAGTGCTTTCAGGATTTTCCCCTGTTAGCTCAAGCATATCAAGTGTCCCTGCGCTTCATTATATCCTGACAGGTAGCATGTCATCCAGCTTTGTCTTCTTCATGTGTCTTGCTTACTTTAATTTTTGATGGTTAATTAAACATTTGAGGTCTACTTCTTTAAAAAAAAAAAAAAAAAAAAAAAGAAGAAGATGAATCTGCACACTCCAGGAAAGTACAGATTCATTTTTGTTCTGCAGAGCGGTGTTATGTTCTATTTATTCATTCTCTCCTGAGACAATATGAGGACAAGGGCACTTCACTTCTACCTTTCCCTCACTGACTTCTGAACTAGCAAGTGGTGCCGGGCTAGGGGTTCCAAGCAAGAAATCCTAATTCTATTATTGGAATTTCTATTCAACCAATAGTCTTACTGCTACATACTTTTGAAAAGTCACCCTTTGTAAGCAAATGGGGCGGTGGGAATAAAAATAATAATAATAAAATAATAAAAAAGTTGAAACATTGACCTAATTTTCCTAAAGATATAATCTATTCTGGGTCAATGGCAATCTATACAACTAATTTGGTATGAACTAAACCAATAGATTTTCAGTTAAGTGTTAACAAACAAACAAAGCCAAGCCAAAAATAATAACCCTTCCCTCCTCTTTGGGGGTCTGAATTGTTGATTTTCACTCTCTGTATGCTAATAATCACCACTTCTGGTTTCCAAGCAATGTAAACCACAGGAGATTCACCGTTAAACCATAGGAACACATGCAAACAGAAGTAATGAGGAGGAATAGAGCTACTCACAATCAGTGCTCAGGTACACAAATGACTGTCGAGCTGTGGGAAAAAGGCTGGAACCCTGTTGAAAACATCTGGGATACGAACTAGAGGAGGATAGAAGGTCAGAAGTCATTAAGAAAAACTAAAGTTAGACTGGATTATTCAGTATTTGCTCTGTATCTGTATGTTGTATAGATGTTTTTCCTGGCAGAATTCTGTAGTTAATGAAATATTCTAGAAATAAAATCTCTAAATTCAGGTTTCTCAATCTGCTGTTTGGGTTCATAAAGAATGCAGAAAGACCATGAGACTTTCTGTGTTTAGATTTTCACATATTAAACTAAAGCAGAACAACACTATTAACCCATAAAGACCCAGAGCTACTTTTGTGGCAGTTCCACGTGAATTTTTCCTCTATATTTAACATTTCTTCAATATAGGATGTAATTAGACTGTTCATATTTTGTGTTTTTTCAGTGTAAAGCATGTATTTTCCTATATTTCATTTACTGGTTATTTAGATCAAGACTGAAGTTGATTGTTATAATATCAGAAACAAAGAAAACTGAAGAAAAAGTGGCTTTTTCCAGTGAAAGATATCAATAAACAAACACAGTTCAAGTGTCTCCATCCACTGCCATTGATCCAACTCAATTGGTTTTACTGGTGAATCAATGTTACAGAAAATGATGGCGTTTCCATGGTAATTACAGAGCCTCTGAACATCCAAACAGGTTTAATCTGATGACCATGAAAAGATGACAAAGTGCATTTTACCTCAACATGTACCAGGAAAATACCTAATTACCTTGTAAAAATGCAAGACCCAGTGGATAATATTACAGTAAATAGTGAAAAATAAATTACAGTTCCGACAGTCCACCATCACTGGTGCATTTATGAACCAACTGAATGAACTGAACTGAACTCAGTGACAAACGGTGTCAACTCACACACAGTGGAGTTCACTATATCGCCAAAGACATGAAGCCCTTTAACATTGTCAAAAAGTTGGCATTCCACAACTGTACAACAACTTCTTTCTTGATTATATAAATCCAATTTGAAATATTCTTAAGAAATAAAAGTTTATTTATCTTAAAAATGGTCTACTTGCATTATATATATATATATATATATGTGTGTGTGTGTGTGTGTGTGTGTGTGTGCATTATGCATGTAAGTCAGTGTGTATGTATACACACACCGATTTACACTTCCACCAATCCCCCTCGCTTGTCCCGGCTCTCATTTGCACCTTATCTTTGTTTACTCACTGTGTGAAGACATTCTGTGTAGTAAAAAAAAATCCTACTTATGACATGGAGTTCAGAGATTCAAATGTTTATGTGATTTTTGTTTTTGCTTATTTGTTCTCAGCTTTGTTTTCTGTTTTTTTAATGATTGGTAGTACATTTTCATGGCTGCATAACCAGCCTCGGTCATACAGAGACCAAGCAAACATTGGATTTCCTTTGGTATGTCCTTGATGACCTAAATGACAAAAAAAGGATTCTGATTCTGATGTATGTATATATGTGTGCGTGTGTGTGTATTGTGCATTCACATACTGCTGTGCACTTCTGGTTGGATGCTAACTGCATTTCGTTGCTCTGTATTTGTACAATGGCAGTGACAATAAAGTTGAATCTAATGTATTGTAATCTAATGTAATCTAACATTTCTTGACAAATGGTGTCAAAACAGCAATATTATCATATATCGCAATAATTTCTGGGACAATTTATCATCCAGCAAAATGTATTATTGTGACAGACCTAGCTTGATCTAGGTTCTTCAACATTTAACCAGAACTGAGTCCACAGCAGTAACTTGGCAGCATCGTTCATGCCAGTCAGGCTCATTGACAGTCTGCTGAGCTCACCCAGCAACGTCTGTCACGCTGTAAATTCCCAGTGCTGTGGTGCATCTGTTTTGACAGCACAACAGATGGGTTGAAAAACCTCTGAAGTGTCTGAACTATAGCTGTAGTACAGATCCAGAGTGATGGGTCATGCTGGGAGATATTAGGAGATGAAAGCAATACCTCAAGGGTGTTTGCATTCTCCTTTGTATCTTCATAATCTTGCATCCGGATTTTCACATAATTTACAGTGTGTGGGGAGTTCAAAGAGAATGCACTGTAAAACAAACAAACAAACAAATAAACACTGGCATTTCTTCAGTTGAGAGAAAGAGAGATCTTGATACTGAATGTTCATACCGCAGTGTGAGTATCACACTGCGGTATGAACATTCAGTGTGACTGAATGAATAATGGATCCACAGTATGCCTTCATAGAAAAGCATTGTATAAATGTAATTCATTGTTTAGATTTTGCATGGCTGCTACCTTGGCCAGGTGTCCCTTGAAATTTTTTATCTCAATGGAACTTGGAAGGAAAAGTACAAATAGTAAAATATAAAATAAAACAAACAGATATACCCCCCAACTCCCCTGAAATAAAGCTAAACAAAACTAAACTGAAAAAAAGACCAACAAAAAAACTAAAAGGGCCACTAAACCCCACCCAACAGAGTCCTTGGCAATGCATATCCAGCTAAGATTTAACAAATAAACAAAACAGGCAATGATAATACTAAATATGACACTGATTTGGACATGACTAAGTGGAGTTGGTCTAAAAGGCAGATTTGAGAGCAGATGTAATTGTGTGTTTTTTGGCTCCATAACAGGCTATCACCCCTCATAATCTAACCTAAATCTCATATGGGTTTTGATGTATTAATAAAGGATATTACTGGGTTCCAGGTGGAATTATCTCATCATTTTCTTTTTTACAGTATGGATGCTGATGACTTGGTGCACCATGGGAAAGAATAAAGTGGAGTGAGTGTTGCATGTGGAGTGAATCTGACAGTATCCTCAAGGGAGTGCTAATGGACGGGCAGTGAGTTCAGTCCATGTACCTCAATGATTGTGTCTGCCCCTCCCTGAGTGAAGAGTTGATTCTTCACATCCATCATCCATCCATGTTCCTGACTACAGGGAAAATACAATAATGGACAGTCTAGTTTGTCACAGGTGAGGATATGCAGTAATTGCTTTTCCATTGACCTTCAAAATACAACAAAAATTTTTGCCAAATGTAAAAAAAAAAAAACCTATACTACTGTAATTGCTTTTCAAATTGTGCAAAACGTCACATATATTCACTAAATGTAGAAAAACAGAAGTGTGTAATGTTGCCCCCCCCAATAAATACCACATTTGTTTATTCATTATCACAAGATGACAGAAGAATTGTCATTATTACATTAGGTAATTATTTATGCTGAAGTTATATTTGCACAATTTGAGGGTGAATGTAAAAGTGACTAGTTTTTGCAATGGCAAGAGATGTTTTTTGCTTGAGGTTCAAACCTTTTTCACAAAATGTGAAACACTTTTACAAAACTTGAGACAAAATGACATTGTAGAAAATATTTTACATTTCGTAAAACAAGATAACATTACCATAACACACTTACAAGTCTCGCGACAAAAGTTACATTTGAGAAAACAAACTGACAAAATGTGAAACACTTTTTCAAAACCCGAAACAAATGTACAAGTAACTCCAACCGGAAATGGAATGTACCAATTCCGGGTTTGAACCGGAAATGACAGCGGCAACTTGTTGACGGCAACTCCCTCTGGTCTGAGCCATTTAAAAACTCTAAGGACCGATCACAGAAACGTAAAACCAAGTTAATCGGCTCATGTGTCGTCACAAAACGGACAAAACACCACTTGACCGCTGTCCATCTTGGGTTACCATGAACTCGTCAGCACTAGGTCAGAGGCAGAATCGGGACGGAAGTAACATAAGCTAATATGGCGGCTACCGAGTCAGTAACTGGCACGAAACTGATGAGATTCTATCCGTCTTGTGGGCGTTTATTTAACAATTACTATGACAACCTCCTTACAATATATTATTCCTTACATACATCTTACCTGTGAGAAGTAATCCCGCGAGCTCTTGTGCCCTTATAGCGCTCATCAAAGCACCCATATGCTGAATAAAGTGGTGGTGACGTCATATTTGTGAGACGAACGTTGTAGTCCATTACTTACTCTCACATAAAAACCTAACATAACTTTTGATGCCTGTCAAAAGTGAGTGCTTTCTCGTTGTGAAAATGTATCTTTAAAAGTCACATACATCATATGTGAAAACCGTAGCACATTTCAAACGGGGCCATAAAATTACTTTTATCCCTCCATTGACTCGCGTTCAATGTTTATGGCACTTGGGCCCAATGTCCCGGAAATTGACCGGAAATAGAATCGCGTCACTTAGGCTCCCTATAATATATTGTAAGCAGGTTGTCACGGTAAGAGTTAAATAAACCCCGACAAGACGGATAGAACCTCATCAGCTTCGGGTCTACCTATGATCTAACCAGCTCTCCATCATCCTGTGTATTATTTTACACAGCTGTTTACCGGTAACCAAACTGTCCGTCTGAGAGAGGGAGTCAAACCATCTGTCTTTAACTTCACATCTCATTTACAAAAGGTATATGTGTGACTTGGATAAATAATTCACACATTTCTATGATTCACGTATCCATAAGTAATTCAAAGCTACTTAATGCCACACTTTTTAAACTTTTCTGTCTGCATGTTTAGGCACAGTACACTTTCTGAAGCGAAAAATGTCCTTAAAACGGACGTTACTGACGTTACAGGAGTACTGTAGAAGGATTTTTAAATAGAAACACACAAGGAAATGTAATATTTTTGTATTTATTACAAAATTATAATGAACATACTGTATCTGAAAATCAACTTACTTTTTATGCTTGCAATTTTTATTAACTTTGTTGAACATTTGAAATATACAATCTCTCTTAAATACAGAATAAATTATAAAAATAAACTTGGAGATTTTGTAAGAGAAACAACTGCAACTCCATGTTTATGGAATGACTTCTCATGTCATATTGCAATAATAAACAAATCATTACATTTGTGATTTCATGGAACAACTGACATTACACATTTGGGTTTTTTTCCACATTTAGAAAAAAAATCAAGTTTAAGTTTTGCACAGATGTTCAATAGAAAATACACTAATGAGAATGTGGCATAAATATGAGGAATAAATGCAAGCTTTGTCAGATCATTGAAGAAGGCAGTAGGGGCATTTTATATAAACCACAATTTGGTTTTAACATACTCGTGAAGGATTGCTTCATTAGTTTTATCAGGTTATAAGGAATATAAATCTATATGTCAGCTAAATCTGTAAATCACAGGCTTATTGGTGCATTGATTGTATTGGACAAAGTCACCTTGAAGTAAAACTAGCTACCATTAATCCTGCTTGGTTCATTTTACAGGAATGAAGGGGCAGTAAAACCAGTGTCATTTGCTCTGTAAAACTTAACTTTAAAGAGGAAAACTAACCAAACCTTCTTCAGGGGATTCCACAGGCGTAGAATTGTCTAGAGCACTCGATTTTTACAAACTGAAGGTATGAAAATGAGAAAATGAACAGACCTCCTTAAATTGTGCTGCACTCCCTTCCATTTCTGTTCCCGTCCTCCCCCTCCCCTCTCCTGCAGCTTCTTTGTGGGTTCACTTTTGCATGCTGCATTGGTTTGTGCACTGCTGTCTAACTCTGAATGGATGAAATGTCATCCTAAATAAGGCCAAGAGCAAACAATAATCTGATTTTAACCCTTTCACTACATCAGACATTTATTTTACATCTGTTTTATTGTATATTCTTGAGTTTTGTTGTTTTAGTTACATATCAGCCAACACAGTGAACACTTATGCAGCATCCCATACAATATGATTCATACTGTTACTGTAACTATGCTGTTTTTAATAAATATGATTAACAGTGACATGTTTTAGTGTAAATCAATAAACATATCTCTTTCTTTCATATTATCTCTAACTAATATTGGAGTTTGTTAAAATGTGGGAACACAGCATCAACAAAATGTGTCCTGCACAACAAACCCACACCCCTTGCATAAATTTTAGCTTTTATTGGACATCTCCCTATCAAAATATACTTGGGCTTTTAGGGTTACTCAAGGTCAAAGGTCATGATGCCATTTTTGAGCCAACATATCTGTCAACAATAGTAACTTAGTGCTTATCATCATTCTGTTGATTTGCCCAATCTCTGGCCATTGTGAAAACACATTTTTGGTGACTGTGACCTTTGACCTACATTCACCAAAATTTAATGAGATTTATTCTGAATCTCCTCGTACTTTTCCTGAAAATTTTATGGAAACTGGTCCTGTACTTTTTGCACAAACCTGCTTACAAATGTTGTTATTGCAGTTTTCCATATCACTTTATGATACTTGGTTTTAAATGCATGTTTCTTTGCTTCAAAAATTAAATGTATGGTGACTGGTTGACTGGACAAAAAACATCAATCAGATTGCTTTTTTTTCTTGAAGAGGAATAAAAAGACTCAGGAAAAATATATTGACCAAGGTTGTCATGAGTCATGCATGAAAGAGTTAAACCATCACCAGTGCATTTTATACGTACAATAACTGCATCAAATACAAGGTAAATATCTGACTGATCTATGGGATAGAAGCAGATTACATTTCCTCACAGTGAGTTGAAAATGGGTTGAAATATGTGTTTGTCCCCTTTAATGATGATGCTGTGAACAGTGGTGACAGAAATAGCAGAAAAGTGAAAGGGAGAAATAGATCAGGGGTCCTAAGGTCAGACTGTAAGTGAGGGGAAAATGAATGTCAGCCCCTCCCTTCAGCAGAAAACTAAACAATGAGCTAAAGGAGCTTGTGTTTCTGCCACTGAAATAGGAGATGGTTGCAGATTTGACTCTGTACTTTCTGAAAATGATGTAGGATGAGGATGGAATGTGTTTCTCAACAGTCTCGCTGGGTGTTTTTCTCAGTCTCTTTCGGGGTGGCCATGGCTCAGTTGGTAGAGCGGGTTGTCCACTAACTGAAGGGTTGGTGGTTTGAATCCCACTCTTTTCTAGTCAGACCGTTGTGTCCTTGGGCAAGACACTTCATCCTCCTTGCCTCCAGTGCCACTCACACTGGTGTATGAATCTTTGGTGCTGGTCAGAAGGGCTGTAGGTGTTGCGATGCTTCTGTCAATCTGCCCCAGGGCAACTGTGGCTGTAGTTTACCACCACCAGAGGGTGCATGTGAGAGTGAATGAATAGTGTGTCACTAATGTCAAGTGCTTTGAGTGGTCAAAAAAGTGCTATATAAATCCAATCCATTATTATTATTATAACTTTCCATTGACCCTCAAATTAGACACATCTCAAATATCTTAATATTTACATTTGCATTTCACAAATTTATCTCAAGGGCCAAACTGTACCCATTTATTTATTTATTTACTCCTCATTTTTGCTTCTATGCTTTTTTTTTATTATCCCTGAACGTATTCTTACCTTGTTATTTACTTACCTTTATATTTTCTTATTCATTTCTATATTTTATGTTATTGTTTTTTTCCATGTTTATTCACAGAATATTTCCAGGACATTTCCACACCGATAGCCTCAGTCTCCTATAACTGACATTTATTTATTACCTTGAAGAGCTCAATGACTGAGTAACATTGATTATTGATTGGAAAAATACAGCTTCTCTCTTTGACAGCATCCCAGTACTTCCCAGGTTGCATTGCTGAACCTGCTCTGACCGAGTATGAAATCCCAGTGGGATCATGAAAGCAGTAAAACAGCCAACATTCTCTTTTGTATTACATTTTCCTGTCTGCAGGCACTGGATAAAGGAAGATGTATGTCTGAAATTCAGAAAATACATCTAGAAAAGCTTGTGTTTATGCTGGTAAATAAATAGAGCGTGTTAATCTCTGAGGACTCACTCTATTTCAAGAACCCTCGTCCAGTGGGATACTCCGCTCTGACCCCGAAAACACAAAGACACTTCCTGTCTGATCCGCCAAACGAAAAAGCTGCAGGTTCCCAGGAGACGGCCAAACATGAACTATTGACTATATAAGGAGCTTATGGCCTTTTCAGCACAATACAGATGTTAAATGTCTTATCTTGAAAACAAATGGAAGATGCACAGCGGTGGGAGGATTGATGGCAGTAAAAGAAACCACAGAAAAGCCTGTAAAGATAATCACATATGAACACTTGCTGTTTAAAAATGACCCCAGATTCACTTTAAATGTACAGAGGCTCAGAGGACATTTATATATCGCGTCTGGGAATGCAACACCATTAAATCATTTTGAAAAGTGGTAGCCAAAAACGCTGAGGTCGTTTTATCTTTGAACATTCTGTTTGACACTGAGCTACTTCATCTGTATCGAGTGGTGCAGCGGTCCCTGGATAACTGGCTATACTCTAAATTTTAACCTTTTTTAACCCATAAAGACCCAAAGAGTCACCAGTGAAACAAACCATACTGATCTTAACTGCTTAATATCTGTTGATCCACAAATCATATCAATACATGTAAATAACTGGTCTAAAATACAGTTTTTCCATCTTTTCATGGTCATCAGATATGATCCATTTGGGGCTGTACGCACTGCTGGACTGATAGTAAGGAAACCCAGTGTCGTATTTTTTTTTTTTAGCGACGTGAAATATAAGATTGATAATTTAACATATCACTATGGGGATCTTAAGTCCCCGCCCCTTCCGGGAGGCTCATGTTCCCCGAGATCGGAAAATTAATAAATGGTAATCAATGGGAAATAAAATGCTAAAATGGTTTTGTCATGTGCCCTGAATCACACACATGTTGTACCTCATAATAAATGACAATTATTGATGTCCGTTTCAACTGCTTCTGTTAACCAACGGCTGATTCATTTGCGAGTAAAACCCTTTAATAACTTGGACTGCACGCCTGGCGCGTATTTGACGTCACCACAGACTCCACACCACAGCTGAACGGAGTGTGACGTCACAAACGCGACGCATTGTAGTCTCTTACTAAGCCCACATAAAACATAACTTCACGTTTGCTTCCCATCAAAACGGGTGGTCTGCCTATGCCACGTCAAATACTTATTTTTAAGCGCTATCACGTGTGAATTTCCGAGCACTTATTAAACGGAATCAGAATTTAGCTTGAATTTAGCCATTTACTCCGTTCAATTTTTTGCGAGCTAAACACATATAGACCGAAAGTAGAAGCGCCTTACTTAGCCTATCCACAGGCGGATAGCGGTATATAAAGCCTCCTATTGGTGTATAGACCGGTAGCTCGGCCCATTGGTCATGATTGATGTGGGCTGGACCAATGAGGTAAGGGCAGATCAATTGTTTCCGTTCTTTCACAGTAATGGCGGAACATGGAGCCTCTCAAAAGTTCCCAGAAGTTAGAAAAAACTAACTGCCACTCAAAGTATTTCAATGTGACCATGTACGGAGCAACACTTGTTCCAGGTAAAACGTTTAAAAATGACATTTTCATATCAGTGGGGCATCGGAATTAAATTGACACAAATAATTCATTACGTTAGCGTTTTTTCTCTGTCTAGATCTGCCTGGATTTAAAGAATGTTAATATGTAAAAGTTTAGGCTAGCACACTGGATAATTATAACAACCTGTGGCTCACTGAGAGAAGTCATTATTATACATTTATATTTATACTTAAACGTAAGTACCCATGCTGAATGAAACGACTGCTATGTCAAATGTGACCTACTGCCAATAGATCAGACATCGTCATCTATTGGCCTTGTTGTGTATTGCAGTTTCAAAAGTTCACCCTTTGTATCTAGCCATACAAGTAATGATATATCATTTACATTATACAGTATCTACATAACCAATATGTTTTTGTATAATGTGTATGTATACATAGATTTAAGTCACCATGCCAAATGAAATGACCCCCATGAATAGGTCTAAGTAAAAAAAAAAAAAGCCCGCTTTGAAAAATTGACCCACATTGTGATTTTAGTTACCTGTTAGTTGGCTAAGCTTTGCTGATGCATCCAGATTAATTTACATTTCTAATGAAATACTGGACTATGTTTTTTTTTTTTTTTTTAAAGAATGCAATCCTGAATTTCCAGAACGTGTAACTCTGCACTCGGCAATCGACTACTTCAGACTTCCTCCTAAAGACGTCTTCTGCAATCCAGAAAGGTAGTAGCTTGAGATAAGTAACTCTGGACACAATATCCAATGACATAAAGACCTCAAGACACTTCAGTTTGCCTTTAGGGACCCTCTACTTACTACCACTTAAGTGTGATGTTGTTTAGAACTTTAGAAGAGGTCTAAAAATAGTGTATTCACTTCCATGCTAACACAGTTTGGCTCAAAATGGCAAAATGGAACTTTCTCAATGTACATCCGAATGGTGTGATGTGATGTATATGTATGTACTCACAATCATCTAAAAATTGAGCTAAAAAGAATTTTACTCTAGATAATCCCTTTAAGAACTGGCATGACATAGCCTACAATCAGACTAATAAGAGTGTAATTATGTTCTGTTCATGTTGGGACAGACTATATATTTTATATCAAATATGTACAAATGAATAATGAATGTTTAATATGTATTCCAAAGCTCAATAAGGATAAAAAACACAAACTCCTGATTGAAGTTTATGTTACAACAGAATTTTAATGGGTGTCTTTGTCCCCTGTGTCTTCTTTAGGTGGAAATATCAGTGTTTGAGAAGAAGTGCTGAGGAAGTGAATGGGGTTGCCATGACGATGAAAACTTAATGAACTGCGTCTCCCTTCATGATTGTGGGATTAACTGGGGGAAGAACAAAACAAATGCTGTGGAGAAGAGAGACGGGAAGGCGACAGATCTGTGAAGGTCTGCGTGTCTTTATGTCGCACACGCCGTCGCTCTTTGTGTAGTTATGAATGATTAATGGTGATTACATAAGATCTGCTGAGCGTGACGTGAGTAGTGAGTGTTCCAGGGGAGTGTGTAGTGTTGTGGTCCATTCAAGAAATCCACAAACTGACTCGTATGTACACACAACATAAACGATAGTATCCAATGCTCATCTATTACCGCATGAATTCTAGTTTTCTGACTGCATGAGCGGCTTCTCATCTCATATATCTGGATACATTTGCCCATTTTTCTTTTAGATTTATCGACTCTTTGCATTCAGTATGCTTTGCACTTTCACAAATCCCCGTGATACAACAGTAAATAATTCAATATGCACGTCCTTCTGTACACTTTCCTCGCCAGCACAAACACGTAAACCTACTGTGCTGCATCATTCTTCCAAATCTGCCATGGAAAATAGTTTTGTTACACAGAGTAAGTGCATGTTTTTAATGTCCCTTCTTTAACATGAAAAGGACATGATTTACCTGAATTAAAGTTAAATATATATTCTCTTCTATTAATTATTTACATTAAAATGTGTGTTATGGAGGCAGGGTAACAAGGGGGCACTATGACTACTACTACTACTATTACTACTACTGCTACTACTATGACTACTACTATTACTACTACTATTACTACTACTGTTACAACTTCTACTGCTGATGCTACTATCACTACTACTACTACTGTTACAACTACTACCACTACTGCTAATTTTACTATTACTACAATTACTTTTACTACTACTGCTACAAGTACTATGATTACTCTTATTACTACTACAGTAGTAGTAATAATAGTAATAGTACTACTACTACTACTCCTATTGTTTATTTGTCAGCAGCTTTATGCAAAAAGTACTGGACCAATTTCTATGAAATTTTCAGGAAAGGTGCGAGGTGGTACAGAATTGATCCCATCAAATTATAGTGAATGTAGGTCAAAGGTCACAGTAACCAAAATGTGTTTTTGCAATGATAAGAGATTGGGGAAATCAAATAAAATGAAATGTGTGCTGGGGGGGGGGGGGGGGGGTTATTATTACATCAATTACTACTACTATTATTACTACTACTTCTGCTACTACTACTATTGTTACTATTACTACAACTAGTACTATGACTGCTATTATTATTACTACTATGACTACTACTGCTACTGAATCTTATAATAAGTCTTCATCAGTTACAGCAGTGAAATTAGTAATACATAAAATAAAATAAAGGCTGTGTGTGATTGTCTGTGAGCAGGTAAAATGTGACAGCATTTCTTCAACTCAATGACATCAGACTGAAAGTTTAATAATCAAAACTAAACTAATGTCATTTAAAAGGAACTTGGTATTGTCAAGTTGCCTGAGTTGCTTTGCTGCAGCTCAATCGATGATCAAGATATTTCCTTTCATTTAGGACGTGATGGAGATTCATTTCCTCTGCAAGCTCAGCGGTAAGAAAAGCGGATATTATAAATGGAAGCAGAACTTGTGCTGGTTCTTCATCTGTTCCCTCCCAGCTGCTCCGTCTCTGAGCTCGTTCATCACCCACAGAAAGAATCCCATCAGTGATCGGTTTGTGAAATGGAACTGAACTTTTTAAAGCTTTTGTCCATATTCTTGGGTTAACTGGCAATGCTGTTACAACTGCTCTGATATTTACTATGTACGATATAAATAAGTGTATTGTTATTATTTAAGGCTGTCAAAATTAACACAGATTAATCCATCATCATGATTAATCTGATTAAAAAGTGTAATGCAATGAATTTATCTGGAGCAGAATGACTGTCTCTGCTAATGCAGTTTGAATCATCTTACTAAGATCATTTTCATTTGGTCCATTGTTATTGTATTATTATTTTTTGCTTAATTTAAGGTTGTTTTTTGCTAGAATTAACCAAAAAAAGTTAAGTGAAGCTATATATATATATATATATATATATATATATATATATATATATATATATATATATATATATATATATTATGAAGCAAAAACAAATACATGTAAATACATTATAACAATATATTTATTTATTTTGAATCTGGCTATGAAACAAATGAAAATAATCTTGGTCAGGTTTTTTTTAAATCAGATTTTCCACATCTATTGTCTAAAAATCTTATATCTCACTGCACTGAAAAAATCCTCGGTAGGTGATTATGTCATATTTTAAGTGTGATCAGATATTTGAACTGGAAATAAAAAAAATAAACTTGGTCAGATTTAGATTTTTTTCCTGTGTTTATATTAAACATGGTTGATATTTAATCACAATGACTCAAACTTAATCCACATGCAACCCTTTGATAAATCAGATTAAACTGTTTAATTGTTTGACAGCCCTATTATAGCAAGTTTCAAGCACATTTGCATCATCTAGAGTAAATGTCAATGGATTACACTATTATTTAATGTAAAAAAAAATGAAAGAACAGAATTTCCTCCAAAGTCCTAAAACTAATCTCTTGTGAATGTGCATCTATTTTTGGGGGGTTATTTCACCCCTGTCTTTAGATGCAGAAGTCAGATTGGTTTGTCAGTGCTGCCCTCTACTGGCTACTTCCACTAAATGCAAGCTTTTCTTTCTTTTCTTTTTAGCCCAAACTGCGTAAAAAAAATACTATCATTCTATTATACTATAAAAGTTGCTGAAGAATAATATTCAAAATAAAGCAAATATCCAATAATTACATTTTAAAAGTGAACTGACCATTCAACAGGATACAACCATGGTATAAAGACGTTTTATAATGAACTTAATTCCTGAATAATGTATGAGGTGAACATTTACCTCACAGCAAATACAATATACCTATTAATAACATGTTACATAACCATAAAAGAATGGAGGGATGTCACTAGGGGGCATTACATTCAAATTAATATCGAGGTCATTAAACTACTCTGCTCAACAGCAAATTTAATGTTAAACTTTTTTCTTTTTTTTCTTTTTTAAAGCTGATTTAGGATCATTTTGAAGTGCTGAATCCTAAAATTACATTAGTTTTGCTCATTGACGTACATTGTATTTGTTTATTGACGTTTTTGTTTACCTGTATGGGTATTTTTACGTGATATAATATCTCGTGCAATAAATGAATTCTGAAGATTTTGCATGTGGCAATTTATGACTAACTTTTTAAACTGAAGTTCTGGTATTAAACATATTAGATAAGTGATGGTTTTGGAACTTTATGGCTTAATGCATCTTATTGTGTTTCATTCTCTTACATCTTTTGGCGTGTTTCCACTATCGGAACTTCCGGGCCTTGTCGGAACTTTTACAGGAACTAACGGAGTACCTACTCCAGACTTGGTAATTGAGAGCGGCCCCACAAGGCGTGTTTCCACTATCGGAACTTCCAGGGCTTTTGTGGGGAACTACTTTTAACCTGGCCATGAGTTTAGCCCGGTCCCCAGGCGTGTATCTCACAGAAATGGAACCTTTCGGTGACGTAGATTCTGGAAAACTCTTATTCAATAGCCATTGAAGACAAATAATTTGTCTTTGTCACCCTTAAGTTATGTCAATATTCAGTTTGGTGCTGTGTTGGAGGATAAAAAAACAGAATTTCTAGTAAACAATATTATTGTACTTGCAAAATACTTCATTCATAAATGTAAATTCATGTCTGTCACACCTCATTTCCAGGTTTTGTTGAAGGAACATGTTATCTTTTTGGACTCTTTCTGAAAAATAAAATCTAAGAATGCTGTACGCCTTTATAGTTTGTTATCTGCTTTGTCTTTTAATCTGACCCCAGGAAGTAATAATTTAATTATTTTAGTTCCTTTTTGTTTTTTTTTAAATTATTATTATTTTGTTAGTTTTTTATGTATTAACTCTATGGATTGTCTTTGTTGTCCTGTTTTGTAGATGTTTGTTTATGTTACATAAAAAAAAAACTTTCGGTGACGTCATTATATCGCGTCAGTTGAAAAATAAAAATTATAATTAGTCAGTAGCGTTGTTTATTTGTTGCCGGTGTGCGGTTAGCATCATGGCTATATTTAGCCTCGCTGAGTTTTTGTTGGATCCTTCTGTTAGACAACTGACGTGTTAAGGATTTTTCTGAGATCGCGGCCAACTTTAAAAGCATGTGCCAGCGCAAATCCTTCAGAAGGATCTTAAAAAGTTGGTTGTTGGTGAGCTGACCAGGCTCTGTCATAAGTGTGGCTAGTACTGGGAGTTCTGATGCTAAACCCCCAGTTGCTCTATTTCCTCCTGACGGTGATCCGGAGGAGGACATTTGTGTTAAACCAGCCCTCACTTAAGGCTTACAGGGCGAGAAGTTGGCTCTACCGCCTTACACTCTCTCCGCTTTTAGGCCTGGGTCGTATCCGTCTCTCATTGAGTCTCGGGATAGCGCCCGGTTAAAAGTCAGTCTCGCTCGTCTCCATATGGAGGCTGAGGAACGACCTCAACAAGCCCAGACAAAACTAGACCACCGCCTGCAAGTCAAAAGGAATAGATGAAACTATGTTAGTGGCGCCCTCTGCTGGTCCTGTCAGGTCACCTTCACCAACACAAGTCGCTCAACCAAAAAGCGAAATAAAAGAGTGGACCCGTGTTTGAAGCCATTCACTTCGGTGGGTTGGGTGTCATTAACGGGAAAAGGTCATGCTCAACACCCTGTCAAATTCTGCGAGACACCGCATGTTCACAAAATGCACTGCCTTTTTCAGAGTCAGCCTGTGGCCACGGTACCGTGCTGCAAGGGGTGGATATTGGTTCCGCTCCCTGTCCTTTACATCGCGTGCATTTAAATTCTAAATTGGTGAGTGGCGTGTTCCCGCTCGCTGTCTGTCCTGCGCTGCCGATATCCCTGGTGTTGGAGAATGACATTGCCTGTCAAAGTTACTCCCGTGCTCGAAGTGCTTGACACAGCTTCAATTAAATGTAAGCCGATGAAGGCTCAGTCTCGGTTGTATTTCTCCTCGCGCCATTACGTGGGAGCAGGTCCGAAAACAAATAGAGGAGGCTGCAATCAGACTGTTGTAGAAGTGTATGATAGTGGATTAACCCATGTATTTGCAGAACAGTCTGATTTGGAGTTTCCTGCTTCGACCAAACCTCAAAAGTTACGTGTTTCAGCTCTGACTGCGTTGCCGTGGTTACCAGTAACGTAGCGTAGAAATTGTGAGTCCCAGTCGGTGTTGTGCCGATAGGGAACCGAAGTCTCCGCCCCTTCCGGTCGGTCCACTGGGCCTAAGTTCGGAAAAATGTATATTATTGGGGTTTCAGAATTAAGGTGTGTGTGCGGGGGGGGGTGTTACGGACTATGTTAGGATATATGCGCGCATATGTTTTGTTTTGGTTCTAGGCCGGCGATCACCTGCGGGACCACCGGAGGAGCAACCGTGTGACGTAATCGGGGATTCCCTTGGTTGCGATCCGCCCACGCTAACCAATAGGGAGCCTAAGTGACGCAATTCTATTTCCGGTCGCGGTCCGAACGCGAGTCAATGGAGGGATAAAAGTAATTTTCTGGTCCCGTTTGAAATGTGCTACGGTTTTTACATATGATGTCTGTGAATTTTAAAGATACATTTTTCACACTGAGAAAGCACTCATTTTGGACAGGCATCAAAAGTTACGTTAGGTTTTATGGGAGAGTAAGTAATTGACTACAACGTTCGTCTCACAAATATGACGTCACCACCAAGCTTCGTCATCAATCTCTTTGAAAATGGTTGTGACTTTGGCGAGCTTCACCTCCTTCTTTAAGGACGAAGGCAAGAGCATCAAACGTGGAGAAAACCACTTTAAATCGGGGCATGTGGAAAGTGGCAGCTACTCCGGGGGAGAGATAGTTGGTCGAGTGAGAGCCAGCATGCGGGACAAGCTCTCGTCAGCCGGGAAGCGATAGAGGGAACATGTGGAAATGGTGTTGTGATTACACCGGGGCACAAAGCACACAGGCATTTTCAAATGAAAAATAGAAAAGGCGGTATACTGTTTTGAAAAGTTTGCAGGGAAAGATTCTGCTGTGACGTCAGCTATGCGACGTCTGATATGTAGTCCAAACAGAGTCCAAATAATTCCATATTTTTACACACTAATAAATCACAAAACACGTATCAAAGAAACTCCAAACGCACATCATAGGTTATTTTAATTGAAGTACAGTAAATGTGTGATTCAGGGCATAAAGTAAAGTGGGCCAGAAAATAATTATTTTCTCCTCATCCACTCTCATGCTAAATTTTTCCGAATTTAGGCCCAGTGGACCGACCGGAAAGGGCGGAGACTTTGGCTCCCTATTGGCACAACACCGACTGCGGGACTCACTATTTCTACGCTACGTTACTGGTAACCAGGGCAACGCAGCCGGAGCTGAAACACGTAACTTTGGAGGTTTGGTCGAAGCAGGAAACTCCAAATCGGACTGTTCTACAAATACAGGGGTTAATCCTACAACAGTCTGATTTGCAGCCTCCTCTATTTGTTTTCGGACCTGCGCCCGTGTAGTAACGCGAGGGAAAATACAGCCGGGACTGAGCCTTCACACATTTAATTGAAGCTGTGTCAAGCACTTCAAGCGCGGACGTAACTTTCTTGACCAGTGATGTCATTTCCCAACACCAGAACTGCGGTCAAGTAAGCCGTCCTGACAACGAATATATCAATTACACGTGTGCTCCGTTGAAAACCAGACATAATCCTACTTTGTTTTGGTCAGAAAAATAAACATAGTCGTGTGTTTGTGTGTGTGTGGGGGTGGGGGGGGTGGGGGGGTTATTTACGATGGTCAAACCAGCCGCCGTTCAGTTTAACAACTGCTGAAGTGAAAGCAGCGAAAACCGTAATTTACGGAATATGCGCGCAGGTGATATTTGAGTGGCGGCTGGTTTTACAGCGGATGAGCGAATGACTGCTCACTTGATCGCAGTAACACCAGGGATATCGGCAGCGCAGGACAGACAGCTAACGGGAACACGCCACTCACCAATTTAGAATTTAAATGCACGCGATGTAACGAACGGGGAGCGGAACCCATCTCCGCCCCTTGCAGCACGGTAGCGTGAAAAAAGCAGTGCATTTGAGAGGGTCACAGATCGTGAACATGCGGTGTCGCTGGATTTTGATCATTACCCTTTTCCCGTTAACGACACCCAACCCACCGAAGTGAATGGCTTCAAACACGGATCCACTCTCTTATCCCGGGCTGATAGCATTTCGCCTGCGATGGTGTTATTTTGTATTTATTTAATCTTTATTTGTTATAGAGGGACATTGTACATTAATTGACATTTTACAGAGAAAATGTAAATGCACCCAATTATAGCCAAAAGGCTACTTTCCATTAGTAGTCCCCCTGCCAGAAGGAGCATGGCAATTACCTATCAATTAAAAGAATAAATTACAAAAAGAGCCTACGCTTTTTGGTTGAACAGCTAAAATTATAACATATAACATGGACAACTTTGCAAAAAGAAAAGAGAACTCAGATTGAAATTTCGTCCCAGCAGTTTTAATTTTTGCCCTTTTCTAAATTAGATCTAAAATTTGATACCTATACTACAAACAAAACTAAGTAAAAATAGTACAAACAAAGCCTGATAATGATGTAATGTTTTCCAGGGTGATGGAAAAGGTAAACATCTAAAACAGGGGTGTCAAACTACGGTCCTTGAGGACCAGTGTCCTGCATGTTTTAGATGTGGTCCACTCCCATAACCCTGGAAAACATTACACTATCATCTGCAGAGATGATGATGATGATGAGGAGCTAATTATTAACCCTGATGCCTTCTGAATGAATGGTTTAGTGTAAATATTTAGAAAAATGCAACCATTCTCCTTTCTTTTTTACAGTGTTTTTACTGAGTTTTGTTCATGGAACAGGTGTCAAAAGGCAACTGATTTAGAAAAAGGAAAAAATAAAACTGCTGGGACCAAATTTCAATACTAGTTCTCGCTCAAATTTTTTTATTTATAATTTTATAAATATGTATTGGTTTTTGTTCACTTTGTTGCTCATTTTGTTTTTCTACATTTTGCTTTTTATTTAATTTTTTTCTTTAGTTTTGCTCCATTTTTGTCTTATTTTCTTCATATTACTAAATACTTTTGTCAGTTTATTATTCATTTTATTAATGACTGGCCATTTTTGTTCATTTTGTTGCTTGTTTTAATTATTTTTTTACTGTGGAACTGCTAAAGGTTCAGGAGTTAATGGGTTAACTGAATCATGCTGAAGAGGGAAACAACTAAAACATGCAGGACACTGGCCTCCCGGGACTGCAGTTTGACACCCCTGTCCAAATAAAGATAGCATGAATGAATGGATCAAACAAAGACTACTTCACCTCATTACCACTGAGGGGCGCCATTTCATTTTATTTGCAGAACCTGTGTATTGAAGGTTGAGGTTTTTCTTTCTTCCTTTTTTGTGTAAATCATTGTTTAATTGTCAGTTTGTCTGATTTATTTATTTGTGCATTCTAGCGCCCAGAATTGTACATCATCTTTGTGTGTCTGTCATCAATAACTACAGGTCTTTACAGGTCAGGTTCTTCAAGGTCAAAGGTCAATGACAGGACAAATTCTTATTTATGAGAATAGTAAAAATAAATAATTTATTAGGGCTGTCAAAACAAACATATTAATGTGGATTAATGCATCATCATGGTCATTCTGATTAAAATTTTTGACAATTAAACAGTTAATAAACATGTTAATTACATATATATTCAGGTTTTTGCATATGTTAATTACACAAAAGGACAAAAATTATGTAAATCATTAAACAAGATGAATTAAAACTGCAAGCAGTCTCAAAGGCCTTCGCTGTCCCTCACGACTGCCTCCCCACGTGACGTTGGAGTCAAATTTGAGCCAAATCTGTGTTCGTATGTCTGAAGTAAAGCTTTTTTAGTAAAGGCAAATTTGTAGGGGGCGCTATAGAGCAAAATCACAATTTCTATTGATAAACGGGTGTAGGAGCGAGAGATAGACGTCTGAGTCAAATTTCTGCCAAATCCATGTTCGTATGTTCGATCGACTGCCATTTTACTAACAGTATATTTGGCGAATCTGTAGGGGGGCGCTATAGTGGGAAATAACAATTTCATATGACAAACAGGTGTAGACCTGGGAGATAGACGTCAGTAAAATTTCAGCCAAATCAGTGTTCGTATGTCTGAGCTAAAGCAATTTATGTAGTGGTCATTTTTTCAAAAAACTTTGCAAATTTGCGACAGCCTAGCACAAAAACTATGCAATTTTTAAAAAAAAAATTGGATGACTTTTGATGTCCCACTTGTCTAGATCGTGTTCACTGATTTTGAGCTCATTTGGCCCAACGGCCAAGGAGGAGTTCGTTAAATTCCAATGACAGTGAAAATCCACAACTCAGTTTTTAAAATTTCAATCCAAGATGGCGGACTTCCTGTTGGTTTATGGGCGTGGCCATCATTAAGTTTTTTTGTTCATCATCATATGGCGAACATGTGTGCCCATTTTCATAGCTCTAACTTCACTAGGGTGTGATCTGCCCTAATACAAACTATTTTCACTTTTCCTAGTGGGCGCTGTAAACAAATGTCTTTACAGAGATTTACGAAAACCTTTAAATACTCGCAATTTTTCACACTTCTGACGTGTGTGCAAAATTTGCTGAGTTTTCGTGCATGTTAAGGGGGACAAATTAGAGCTCAAAGGGTAGAATCAGATCAAACTGTAAGCAGGCGTTTGCCGCGCCCGACGTGGGGACTAAAATGGACTAAAATAATTTTAGTCGACTAAAATTATTAAAAGAGTAAAAATTAAACAAAATAATTTATTTCTGAATATTGGACAAAAAAACTAACATTTTAGTCGACTAAAATAATTTTCACGTATTTATGCCTTCACCGCGTCCCATGTCTGGGGGGTCCCACGCCCAATGCCTAAAAACAACTGAAAAAAAAGACAGAAAAAAATTAAAACATGTAACAAGACAAAACAAAAAGAAAATTATAAGAAAGGCATACGAATGAGTGACATCAGATTTCTTTTTAAATTATGGCTAACATAATGAGACAAAGGGTATAAAAGATGCAAGAGTAGGCAAGGTAGGGAGACAAGAGAGTACTCTGGCCACTATATGACAAAAAACTGAAGAGGAACCAAGTGCCAAACAGTCATGGGAAGTCCCACCCGGCGACACTGATTGGCTCTTTTGTTTTTCAGAAAGCCTGAACCTCACGATACTCAGATGGTTGCGTGAGGCAATTGCAATGATCTCTAGTATGTAGTTTGGCGAAACGCAGCCAGATGACGAGAGTCAGGTTAACCAAAAGTTACATTGAGCATAACTAGGCTACTACAGTAGCACATTAGATTTGCTGCCGCGCGGCTACGCTAAAATGCTTCCAGTATAAAAATGAAATGTTGTTGAATGAAATTTTACAACATGTGTGTTATTGAGAAAGAAAACTCAGTTAACCGGTTGGCTCAAGTTTTCAAGATAAATCTTGGGTAAAAATGTGTAATGAAATTGAACAAGAGAATAGATTTTAGTACAAAGTAATAATGATCTCAGATTTACTTCAAAACTGTCTGCACATTATGATCCATTCACTTTACAGGTTATTTCTAGTGGAATATTTACAGTACAAAGCTATTGTATACGTGTACATAAACCAGCATATATGTGTAATAACACACCATCATATATTTAAAAACATGAGCTAACCAGCACTAAAGTCATTTGTCTTCTGATTCATTTTATTAAAGTATGTAAGATTTAGCACATTTACAGTGTGAAGCAGATATTTTCTAAAAACAAATTGTAGACCAGTGTAATATATATATAAAATTATCTCTTCTACTGTATTGGTTTTGGATTAATTTAATAAATAATCAGTGTGATAACTGCCTTTGGTTCTTTCCCACCCAGTGTTCAAATACCTTGCTTACATCGCACTTTTCTCCTTCACATGTGGAATGTTGCATATGCGTGAGGGGTGGGCGCCACATGCTCCTCCTGCAGCTCTGTCCATGCATCCCCCCCTGCTTTCTGTTCTGTTCTCAGAGGTGGGATGGGCTGATAGACTTCATTTTCTGCTTTATGGAAGGAAGGCTGGGCCGCCATCTCTCCACCCACACTCACCATTTTTACTGGCATCAAAGATACTCTGAAGGCAAGAGAGTTCACCCCCTTAACCAGCACAGATGAAACCTCTGTCTCACGCCCACAAGACAAATGAAACAGATGGATGAATAGAGTAAAATCGTGAGGATAATGACAATAGAAAGTTATATATGTAGTCGTACCAAATAAGAAGAAACGGTAGCAGTGGCAGACTTATTCAAACATTCCCAATGATCTTTTAACTGATACGTGTTTCTTTGAAATAAATACATAAAAAGACACAACCAAATAAACTAATGTACATCAAACATGCAATTCCAACACTACGTCGTGAATAAAAGCTTCTACAAAGCTGAGTAATAGCAATGTTTTATTTGAATACTCGAAAGCATCAAATACTGTCATATTTTGAAATTTAAGAGCAACATTTAGTGCTATTCTTAGCTGATTTCTTATATACATTTGTACTTTGAGTGCCACTTTTGCTTTAATTCAAGTCTCTATCATTGAAATTAAACTGTATTTTCACCTAATAAATACAGAATACAAAGGTAAGTTATATTAAGGTTTTGGTTTTAAAGGTATGTATTTTAGCCTGCTAATATGCTAATATTACAAACCAAACTTGAATTCATGCTACCTAGATACAAGATAAAGAGGTGAACGGTTATTTTAGCACTATTGGCAACTATTTTACTCAATATTTCAAAGTGAATGTCAGTCAGAATAATAAAAGTACAAAAAGTAAACAATTTTTGGTCTTATGGATGATAACATGCTAATACCACAAATCCAACATTCTAACTACAGATTAAATAGGTAAAAGTGAAATTTACCACTATTGTTAACTATTACATTTTATATTAACAAACATGGACTCTATATTTGAATGTGAGTGTTATTTCCATCTTACAATAGCACACGTTTTTGATTGTGGACATTTTAACGATATATTCATAATCTTGATTTGGTGTAGGCTACTACCTAGCTACAACAAGACAAAAGGGTAAACCATTTTATTATTTTTTTTTTATTACTAACCGCCACTCTGACTCGAATTAAATGTTATCTCAGTAATGCTAAAATTCTGGCCCACAATAGCGCAACACAAAACGCTTTTTAATCGAAAAATACTCGAGTATTAGCGCTTTGTGGGGACTGCTAACTCCCCAGCCCGTATTGAACTCATATCCTACATACAGCTGTTAGCTAGCTAGCTACAGCCGAAGGAGCCCTGCGCGAGCAGCGTAAATCTTGTCTCAGTGCTGTGGGGCTTTGTTGGATGTGAGCCGTGGATGACAACCGTCCAGTCCGTCGCAACAACAGCTTCCAGTCGCGGAGACAGAAGAGGATTTATCATCGCAGCAGCAGCAGTAACAGCAGCAGCAGCAGCGGCCGAGGGGAGCGACGTGAACCGGGGGTTAAGGAGAGGCAAGAATTCACGGACACCGACCGAGCATGGCGACCCAAAGCACAGCATCCTGCACCGGGTCCACTCTGTTGCAGCCCATCAGCGAGATTATTAACCTCCCACTTGACCAGGTATGGTTTTTGTTTTTTTGTTTTTTTTCCCCACGGAGGAACCATTGATTTATGAATAGCCTGAATCGGGAATGTTGTTTTTTGCAGCTATCAGAACTAGCATATGTATATAAATGGCTGAGTCTTATGATGCTTAGCCTTTCTTCAACATTAGCTTAGCTTTTATACATTGCGGACTCATTGAAAACTGGGGGTGTTTCACTCTTCTCCCGGCCCCCCGGCTACACTCAGGCTAAAGCCTTTTGTCTCCCCTTTTCTCCTATATAATCCAGAGGTTTTCCCAATCTGGATTCGAAGACCCTCTGCCTCCCATCGGATCAGCACCATAATCTGGATGAACTAGTTAAATGTCACTCCAGTGCATGTTAGCACTGCAAGAGTATGCATTTAGGCCCAAGGATTAAGCCCATGTCATTTCACTGTTTTCCTTTTGTTGAGGAATCACACAACACAATGTACTGTTATGTAAGAAACACAGTAGTAAAATGGCATCTCGTGGTGGAAAAGGGTGGAGAACCTGTAGCATCTAATTATGGGATTTAAAGTCAAAATCATTACTCATATATCCAGTTGCTGTTTTGGGAATTTTGCTGTGAATCACCCTGGGTCTGTAGTCCAGGAAATCATCACATATAGGAGAAAAGCCACTATGGAGTACTATGTTAAATATACTAAAAAATAAGGGCTGTGTGATTTCATGAAAAGTCTTATTCAGGTTTTGTGTTTAGTTATGAAAGATATCATGCATTTTTCCCCCCAATTCAGACATAAAGTAGTATCAAGGATACAAAAAATGGCCAAGTTGTATTGTGGGCCATTCTGTTCTCTGTTAATATATCCAAAATATCACCAGACAACAAGTTATTTCATTAATTTTTAGAATCACATCACCCTAAATCCTTCTACATATTCACCATTTGCAGTTAAATCAATGTACATTCTGATATTGTGATTTGATTCGTGTAGTAATTTAAAGTCAGACTCTTTCCTCATCTGTTCAGCAGAGTTATTGTGGTGTTTCTATAGGACCTTTCACAGATAATTCTGGTGAACCTTATCACCTTTATATAGAGAGCTACTCTGGAGTACTACAGCGCAATGAGGGCTGTATGATGGTGAAAAAATCTTATTCCCATTTGTATGTGGAAATCAAATTTGTCAATTGTCCTCCAATTCAGACCTAAACTAATAGCTGATGTACAAAAAACAAAAAGAAGTTGCACTTTGCACTTCTCTCTGGTCACTGTTAACGCATCCAAAATATCACCAGACATAGGGTTATATCTTTCATTTTTGCAAGTAGATCACGCAACAGCTTCACTTTTTGCAGTTAAATCCATGCACATTGTGATTTGATTCTTGTAGTAATTTAAAATCAGACTCATTCGTCATATGTCCTGCTGCTGTTTTTGGGTTTTTGCTATCAAGAAGCTTTATTGTCATCATATTAGCATGAAGCATCACCATGACAGTGATGGTGCTCATCATCAGGTCAGTGCAAATATAGCTATCATAAAAGACATATACTATATTCATACAATAAAGCAGCTATTAATTAAATAAAAGTAGCTAAAACAATAAAATATCAAGATGAGAAAAAAATTACCTAACCAGAAAAACACTACCTGTAACACTTAACAACACAAGAACAGACATAAACACATCATAAATACTTGCTAACAGTGTAGAATAATTAAATGAATAAATATTGCACATTCGTAGTCTATAACAGCAGATTTAAAAGGCATTGTTGTTGTTAAGTGTCTGTATTGTACAGGAAAATAAACCGTTTTTCAGTCTGGAGGTACAGGCTTTAAATGACCTATAGCGCCGCCCTGAGGGCAAGAGAGTAAACAGGTAGTGGGCTGGATGGGAGGGGTCATAAAGGATGGACCTGGTTCTACTAAGACAGTGGGCAGTATCAATGCTGTTCAAGGAGGGCATGAGGCAGATAGTGATCTTTGGGGATATATTAATAACTCTGAAGAGCCCTCCTGTCTGCAGGCGTGCTGTCAGTGTGTCATACAGGTGCCATCCACCTAAAACAGCCTGGGTCGTGGACAGTCCATACACTATTCTGGAAAATCACCTACACTTAACATACAGTAAGACTCACATTAATGTTTGTATTGTCAAAGAAAATGCATAGATGACATGCGTTTTCTTCCAACTCATACATACACTATCATCTTATCAAATATACAGTGAAACCAAGGTGCATTTTGGAGCGCTCTCTGTTCACTGTTAACACACCCAAAATATCACCAGACTACAGGTTATTTATTTGTTTTCTACTGTAAAATAACCCTAAATCCTCCTGGATCTTCATCTTTTAATATTAATATTTTTGCAGTTATATGTTTGCATCGGCTGATATTGTGATAGATTTGTGAATGCTTTAAAATTACCATATTTTCTGCACTATAAGGCACACTGGATTATAAGGCGCACTATCGATGAATGGTTTATTTTAGAGTTTTTTTTTTCATATACAAGGCACACTGGACTATAAGGCACATTAAGTCAAGTCAAAATCACAAGATAAAAAGTCCAAATTGTTAAATAAAAAGTGAAAATTATGAGATAAAAAGTCCAAATTATCAGATAAAAAGTCAAAATCATGGAATAAAACATCTAAATTCATGAGATAAAAACTCAAAATTCCAAGTCACTAACCTCAACCAGAATTAATCCATATATAAAGCGCTCTGGATTATAAAGTGCACTGTCGTTTTTTGGAGAATATTAAAATATTTTAAGTAGTAATATTTTTTTTTAGTTAATACCTACCGTATTCTGGAAAATACGGTAGGTTAAATGATTAATTTAAATCTCAATGCTTTTTTCCCCCTCTATCCTCTTTGATGTTAAACTGAATTTTCGAGTATATGCATACTGTATAAGGGCATCTTCATAGGCTTTTGGAAACCCTTTTCAGAATTTCCTGCCTTCTATACACTACAGATTAATCAACAATGAAAATAGCCATCCTCTTGTTGTTTTCAGAGTTCAGCTAGACTGTTGTTGTTGAAAATGTTTTGTTTGACATTTACTGTAGGTGACTTATAATAATGAATACGTGTCATTTATGAAGCACATTTCATTCAAAAGAATCTCAAAGTGTTTTATCATAGGAGTTAAACATGAGATGATACGAAAACAACAAAGTCAGTCCATTTGAAAACAACCTAAGGATGAAGGATGACCTTGACAAATGAGAATTTACACTCACACAATCAAAATAGTCCCGAGTTGAAGCACAAGTACAGAGCTGAAGTATTCCTCTGCCAGTGGGTTCATCCCCTTTGGGAACTGAACTAGAGTATATGCTTCTAAAATGCTGCAGAAACATATACCTGTAGTTATCTGGTCCAGTGTTTTTATTTTTATTTTTATTTTTTCAGTTTGCATTCTAACCTGTGAACCTGCCTAAGACTGCATATGTAGAGTACATATGTCGACTACATCTGCACTGAAGGAACTTAAAAGCTCTCAGGCCACAGACACAACAGACTAAAGCAACATGATTATTGGTTCACAGCTGGTCTCAGCGTTCTCTGAATCTCACATTCCATTAACTCAAGAGTATATTGTAATGTGTTATGTGTCTGTTATGTTGCTGTAGTTTCTTTGGAGAGGGTAAAATATGCTTATCTTTCCTCCTTTAGACACTGTTTACTGCCCAGACAGATATTATTAGAAACATTTGGGTAGAAGTTAACATTTAGCTTAAAAAAAGACCATTTGATTATTTATTGTTCATGTCTGGGGATGAAGTTTTTCCCCCTAACACTTAGACTGATGACAATTTTTCTTCTTTTTCTACTTTTTGTTTATTATTATTCTTATTACCCTGCCCCCCTCTGAAGGGTAGGCTAGGGGTATTGTTTTTGGTGTGGTTTGTTTAGTTTCTGTGTTTCTTTGTTAACACTTTACCAGCAAAACTATTGGTTGAATTCAAATCAAATTGTGTTTATAAATTGACAGTGAGCCAGAATAGATGTGATTACATTTTTGAAAAGTAGGTCAAAGTTAAAGAAAAATAATAATAAAAAAATAATAATTTTTGATATTTATTTTGCATTTACTTATAATGGGTGGGAAAAAAAAAACAAACTTCACTGCCGTAGAAAGAAGGCCATTCAATCTAGTGAACCAGACCAATCATCTGTGCATGAATCCTTCCAAGAAATAATACTGTTTTGTGATTATCAGTAAATATGTGATCACAGCTTTGTCAGATTTTCCATGATTTTATTCAGTCTGGTCAATGAAGTGTTCATTTAAGTAACAGTAGAATGAATTCCCTTATAGATTTCACATGGTGGTACTTGTAATTTTCTTGGTACTCAAGTGTTTATCTGTCATTAGAAGATAATGTTAGTTTCTCTTCTTCATTTGGGACCAGGAGATAAACCCTACGATGAAGAACCCTGCAATCTTAGAAGAATGGAATTAACACAAAACTAGTAATATTTTTATCAAATAACTACATTTTGATTCGATAACACTGTCATCTTGTCATCAATAATTGATTTCCCACTATTTTATGATCAAAAATCACTTACTAAGCAGATCAATACAAATCCTTATATTTAATTTGATTCAAAACAGGCTACTTACAGTTACTACAGATCACCTGATAATAGTTATTGGATTTCTCTGTGATCATTTAACATTGTTATAAAGATAAATCTCATATTTCATCACTGTTTTGTCATTTTTTTTTTGCCCCACAGTTGGAGGTTTGACTGGTGGTTTTTAAATGACATCTTCTCATCACCTGAGTTGAAATTTAACACCACCATTTTCTCGACGTTATTAACTTTCTAAAGTGTGATTGACTGCATTTTGATGAGCGTCCGTTAGCATCACCATACCCTGAAAAGGTCACCATATTGGTGTTCATTATCACTGATTGGCTGTGTTTTGGACGTTGTATTTTTAGCTCTTTCCATTATTGTCAGACAAGTGTTTTGTATTTCAGTTACAGGCTTTGTATAATTACGGTTCTACTAGAGGTTAGTGGATTTCTAATGATAGTTTGGAGTGAATAAGGTTGATTAATTGGCTGACGCCAACACACACCTGAAAATCAAACCTGACAATGCTTTAATGTATGTCTGATATTAAATAGCTTTGATTTTTATTACAAAGTGTAATTTTGCGCTTAAAATTAATCGTTTAAATGTGAAAAAAATTGATTTTTTAACAAAAAAATGGATTTAAAAATTGTAAAATAAAAAAAATCCAGATGCATATGTGAATCGATTTTATTTTTTTCTCCCAACCTTAATGGATAGTGTAAGTCTTTAGTAGTGATGGTCGAAAGAAACTGATTGCATGAAATTATATTGTATACCATGCTAGTTTTTATGGCATTTGGCGTACAATACATATGGATTTTCGGGTGTTATTCAATGCTATTTTTCAATTTACGCCAAGATCTATGATTCACATGACCCCTACCCTCAGTGTGTTGTATTTGACGCGCTGTGAACATACATGCAGAAAACGTTTAATGCATACAGACAACATGTCCATTAACAGTAGCGTGTATATTTACGTGAGTCATAACACATAGGTCAAAATATCATGATGTTCTTGAATAATAATCTACTCCCTGAATCTCCTTATGCTATTTGTTTCCATAGGGGTTCCGAGTTCAATCACGAACTTTGCATTTTTGTGTAATCTTGGACTGTATATTTGCAACATTTGACAATATCCAGATGTAATAAATTCCGGTCCAGGTCTTGTAAGTGTATATACATACAGTATGTGAACCATTATTTACTTCAACTGTGGCCTAATTTTCCCAATGTGGAAATTTATGGTGACTCAAAAATGTTATGAGCTCTAAAGTATCAGTGTAAATGAGATTCATGGCATTTCAAAGTTAAGAACCAGACCAACACCTTGCAGACTTATGGTAATTATTAACTATGAAAAGCGGTCATTCTGTTATTTATTCCAACAGCAGCAAAACAAAATGTTACAAGAATGCTCCAAGTTAACAAGGACTAAAAGTGGACATTTTACTGAAGAAAGATGTGAAAAAAAATCAATATATGGACTTAAATGACAGGTTAGCGTAGCGCCAATGTACTCATACAGTAGTTCTGCCACTTAAAATGGAAGACTACTGAGTAGGAAAGGTTCAATAGCCCTTTTATTGAATGATATCATATGTATCATCTGAAAAGCAGATCACATGCAGGTTAAGATCATGAGATTTTGTTTAGAAAGTCTTAACAATGTAACTTAACTTAACTTTAATGAGCCTTATAGTGTAATTAAAAGAGAAAGTAACATGAACAGGATTTAATTGAACTTATTTTTAAGTAAAATTTCAACTAAAAGCTTGATGATTGTAACTGTAGTTCAGATCTAGTCCTGACATGACTCCTTTTACACACAGATCGGAATGTATCATCATGTCGCTCACACCATGGGAATGCTGCAGGGTGGGAATTTTTTTATTTACTTTTCTCACGTAGATTTTACTTTCATTATTGTTTGGATTCATCCTATAGTTCACAGTATAAAAGGTACAATGTAAGAGTGAATATCTGCTTGTTTTCTAGCTTTTCACTTTACATTAAATCTCGTTCATTTTTCATCTATATTCAAGGAGTCGAGGAATTTTTATTATTCAGTCACAGTCAAAGAATGAAACAAGTGGTTCCTGGCTCAACAAACCCGCCCCCCCTTGAAGATCATTATGGTATGATATGACACCAATTTTCTCCGTGGTCATATCTTCAGGTCTTAGGGTGACCCTCTTATGCCCTATTCGTATAACCTATGGACCACTGGTAATTCGGAATAATTATGGAGAATGTCTGAGTTCTTAGCTCCGTATGAATGCGCCATGTCCGTGATTTGCTCAGTAGTAATTCCACTGCAAATTACCCACTGTGTTTTGGCGAAAAACAGATGTCCAATGGTAATTAAAGTCTGTGTGAATGCGAATGTCTTTGTGATTTCAATTGCGTGCCTCTTGTCTTTTTCTGGAGTTAATAATGCAGGAAGCGGCCGGGATTGTGTGGCAGCATTTGAAAAGCAAGATATGGTCACGCCAACCCACATGTACACTAACATTTATAGCTATGTGAAGTTGTCTCTATAGATTCAGTCGGCCGTTTGCCAGAGGGAAAGTCTATGCTAAGAACTGTCGATTCACTTCCATTGTAACCTCGAGACTGCTTTCATCTCAACTGACCCCACTCTTATTTTGAAGGCGTGGAGCAAATATACAGACTGCATCCTTATCAATAAGGACAGGATGTTGTAAATTTATGACATATCCTGTCATAATGTCTGTAATTTGCCTGAATTATAGACTTTTGTTTATCCCGTCCAAATGTGGCACACAATAACACAGAGATACGGAGATAATTGTGAATTAACAGTGGTCCATAAGTAATACTTATCCCGTGTGAATAGTACATTAGTTTCCCAAAATAGGACGTATGTTTCCATCTTCATCACTGTGGGTCACGGTCATGTCCAGTTTAATCAATTTGCTTCAGGTCAAATTTGGAAAAAACGGAAAATGGCCGTCATCCGTTTTTTTCCTCATTATTCATTTAAACACAAAAAGGAAAACTGAAAAACCGAATCGTTATCCATTTTTTATATTGGTTTTTGGAAACAAATGATGAAGAAACGACTTGTCTCATTACTTTATTTTGAAAAACGAATGAACAAATGGTACACAGATTCAGAGTCCCCATGTAATGTATGCTTCATGGTAATGTGGTATTTGAAGCTGGGAGCTCTTTGGTGAAAAGAAATGTCCTTCTTGCAGAGTATGCATAATACTTTATCTTGGTTGTCTGTTCTGTCGTAGCCCCCCCCCCCTCCATATTTCCATACAGAGGCCAACGTACTGTTTAGCATTTTCCATCTTTATCGTTCGGATCTGCTGCCTGTCACTACCGGGTCAACTGTCCATTTACACACGCACTGCTTGGACAAACTGTCCACAACGTGTTGCCAAAGACGGTGAAAGACATTCTTAATTGCATTAAAATGCTTAATCAGATTCATCATGATGGTGGATTAATCTGCTTTATTGTCTTTATTTTGACAGCCCTCTGTTTTTATAGCAGTTTCTATATGGCGCACAGAGTGGATGGCACTTTAAAATGTCTTTGCATTTGTTACAGTGGTAATAAAGATTCTATTGTGTTCAGACATGGTCACAGAGATGGGACTGCAGTGAAGGTCACCAGGGATGAGCTTAGAAACCCATCTTAGAAAATGACTGAACTATTCTGTGAGTGTAGTCAGAGGCAGAGTGAGTGCGAGGCGTCTTTGTCATGTATTTGCTTAGTAAAATTGACTCCCGTGAGTTGTGTTCCTCTGGGTTTGCATGGTGGCTAACATTTATTCAGATTTTCTCAGTGAACAAACAATCAAAAATCAGTTAAAGTATCCCTGAGAGGATATTTCTTACATACAGTCACATTAAACAAAACAGTTCAAAGACAAACAAGACAAAACAAAGTGCATTCACTATTCATACAAAGGTCAGACAAAGGTCAAAAATCCAGGCCAGGCAGTGAGTTCACATAGGAAGGGGAAGGGGTCCCAGGTTTTATAGAAGTCTGAAGGGAGCCATTTGGCATACATCTAATTTATATTCCGCATCATACCTCAGATCCAGTGGCTATAAGTTGGAGAATTTAAATAGAATTAAGCGTTTTGCCAGTAAGGAGGAAAAAGCAACTGCCATCTGCAGGTAGGCTGGGAAACTACAGTCATCTGAGTCTGGAATTAGGCCAAAAATTGCAACACAGAAAGAAAGCTGAATATCAAAACCATATATCTGAGACGTAGTATCATCAAAAATGAGCAAGTTTCGAACAAGACCAGAACATATGATGTATAGTAGCTGCAGTTGATTGTTTGCATTTATAACAAATGGGGCTTTTGTTAGGGAATATTTTTGGTGAGCTTAGCTTTAGAGAAGTGTAGTCTATGTAAAAGTTTAAAGTGAATCAGGGCATGTATGTAACGTATAGAGGAGGAATGAACCCTTGTAAGGGATATTTTCCTGCATGGTGGTTAAATTTGACTAAATATTGAGTCTTAACAGAAAAGGCCTTGCACAAAGTGGACATATAATCATGGGTATCATGTCCTGCACTACTCCGCTGGACAGGTGTCACCCTTTTGACAGTGCTGTTTGTGAGTTTCCTGCCAACTGGGTGCCCTGCTACTATGCCAGGGACCCATGTCAGCACTCCAGGAATCAATACAGTCACTCAGATGGAGTTTGATCAGTGTGGCCCGCAGACATTGACACTCATTTTTATAAAGCTGTCATTGAGTGGGCCTGTGTGTGTGTGTGTGCAGTGTATGTTGTTAGGACAGTATGTACCACATGGGAGAAGCAGGCCTCGGCACCGGCCTGTGTCAGAGCTATAATGGGAGCTGTGAAATGTGAACTGACACTGTGCCTCTCCTCCTTGCTTTTTCCTCTCTTTCCTTTAGTCTGTGGTTCTCTATATCACACACAGCCGGCGACCCCTCACACTAACACACTGCTAATGCTTTTGAATAAGACTCCTACAGTGTTTTTATGTGCCAAAACAAATACTATGCTCACCCACTCCAGTTCAGGGGATTTGATTTTTGGGGGAAGATGTTACAAAGACTCTAAATTACAGCCCTCAAGGTTAGTTTTCAACAGATGTTCAGTTGTTTGTGGGTGTTGCACTGTATCCATAACTATAACTGAAGCACACTCACCCTCGACCATAACATTACCTGTTTCATTGAAGTGGTTGATGTTAGATGTTTACATACGGAAAAACAAGTAGGAGCTGTTGTAGAAAGAGAGTCTTTTTTTTTTTTATATGACTGGAATTATGCCGCCATTTATCAAATCAAGTTTGTATGCAAGATAACACTGGGTACACATAATGGGAAACTATTGTGGAAATGAGAAAGTGCATTGTGGTGATGCAATGACTCGGCACAATAATGCTAACTGTAGCATTAGCTATTATGACCTAGCTAAATAATGACCGTTGTCACATTCTGAAAAATAATACCCCATTACCAAACAAATTTTAAATAAAAAAAAAAAATAAAAAAAATGCTGACTAATTTCAGTAATGAGAATCAGTCTTGCCTTGTTGTTCATGCAGTTATGAGACAAAGCATAACATTTTACAGGAGCATAAAATAAAGGTGACTTATCTTGTAGCCATCTTGGATCTTCTGTTAGTACAGATGCATTGTGGGTAGTTTCAGATCATATTTAAATTCCTATAGGTTTTCGCTGCAGTTCTAAAATATATTGCGGTAATGAGAATAACAACTCATGGACATGATCTTTTCTTGAAATATTGTGAATGTTCATTATCAAAATAACCAAAAAGCAACACTTAATGAAACTTTTGACATATAACAATGTACTTATAGTTGTATTTATTTATTAATTAATTTATGCATGTATTAATTGTTATGTTTTCCCCTAATTCAAATACCAAACATTTTGGTTTGGCCACATTTCGGTAATGAGAATTTGCACTGAAAATTTATAAAAAGTGGAAAAATAATGTCTGGAGCCAAAAGACATCATTATATGTTTTACCGATAGTTTCAGTTGATGTACAGAACTACAAAGTGATATTTGTCACTATTGTTTTGTGCAGTAAATACTGACTGGTAGGTGAATGCTTCCTTTGCAACTCAGTAAACACATGAATATCTTAAGTGTCATAAAATAAAAAGCAGTATAATTTTACTACTACTCTTTTATTCATTTGGGGTGTAGTATAAATACTGATAACTGCATAACATCAGAATAATGTTATGGTTGTTAAAATAATAGCAGAAAGCTACTTTTGGTCAAGAACCAAATGTGGTCCAGGAGCCACAGGTTGCCCAACAGGTTTCAGACTATCTATTTATACTTCTACTTAAATTTAAAGACGATATGTTATATGTAGTTATGCATTTACGTATAAAACATACTCATTGGCACATGAAGTGTTAACAGTTTAACACAGCTCCAATCAGTATCTTTTTGGTGTACCCCAAGGTTCAATTCCAGGTCCTTCATTATAGTTTTTTTTTTTGTCCCAGTTGTGTTAAAGTTTAACATGTTGACTCATGCAAGTACTGGATTCCCTTGCAGTCATCCAGCACTAAGTTAATTCAATCCTCCTCCAACTTAAAGACAGTATGTCAGAAACATGACCACAAAGTGAATTGCACAAACACAAAGGGTGAAATCTGCTAAACCCAATGAATCTTAAATGTATTCTTTTTCTTTTTTTATTGACCTTGAAAGCCTGGTGTCCTCCTGAGAGGGGACTTGCTTGTTTGTAGCATCAGCTGTCCGTAGACTGTAGCTGCAGCTGTTTGAGTATGCAGCAGCTGGACTCCTGCTGAATCACTTTAAGGGCTCATAGACCACTTTGCAAAAACCTTAACTTTGGACACAATTGTCTCGCATACTAATATTGCTTTGTGATTTTAAACAACCCATAACTCCCACAGCCTTAAACTAAAGGCCTAGGATTATTTGAATGACTCGCTCATGCTTTCTTAAGTGGCCTCTTTCACTGCCAGGATATGTTTGCTTTGTATAATGCATCTTAAATGAACGTACCTTCATTATACATGGCTTTCCAAGGCTTGTATTAGCAGGTTTCTAGCACTGGTGTGTTCACCTGTAGTCTATAGGGTGTCTCTGAGGAGCATGGCTGTCTGGAAAATTCCACCTGCTCTGTATTGACTACAACACGCTCCTAACAGGCAGACAGTGTAGGTTTAACCTTAAAGTTGATGGTTTCATTGCTGTTTGTTTTTATATCTAGGTCATGATTGTATATTTTACTTGCTGTATTTGGGTTACTTACATCTCTCAGATGATGTAATATTTTTTAGTTTCACCACTGACATTAAAAACGGGTAACTCAAGGATCATATCAGCAGGATTATTATTGACTAAACTGTAGCAGTAGAGCATAAAATACCAAATGCTGCATGTTTCCACCTCTCAAAAATAACAGTACATTATTGCTACTGTTGAGGAATTATGCACTCCACATGCTTTCTCCACAGGCCTCCTACTTCAATCGATCATTTTAATATACTAACCATGTCATATATTCTCTGATCTAAGATGCATCTGTGAACACACGAGGTCACAGTGCACAGATGGTGCTGCTGTTTATCCCCGTGTCACAAATGGCTCGTTGCCCGGTTGTACAATCAGCCCTGTGTTTACGTGACATATTGGATTGCAGTTTGTCATAGGCAATAGTCCTTTATCACAATAACAAGCCCTCTTTTTCATCGTTGTTCTCACCTTTCCTCTCTTGTAAAACGCAGAAAAAAAGCATTTGTGTTTAGCCCCAAGCTTAACAGTTTGTTTCATGAGTGGATTTTTTGGAACAGTGGAAATGTTTTAGGAAGCTTTACCCACAGAATCTGGAGTTGGCTTCCATCTGAGGTCCCCTGCCATTGACTGAATCCCTAAAGCCCCTGGCTCGGGACTTCTTAAACCCCCGGGTCTCGTAAGAGTTTCTCTACCTCCCCTTTGTCTTTAATTGGCCACTCTCCGGGGAGTCTTATTCCCCCAATTGATTTCTTTTCCCTCAGCTCTCTGTAATGGAGTGCTGCTGCTGCTGCTGCTGCTGCTGCTATTATTATTTTGGTGCAAAATCAACACAGGCGTGTGCGATCCCTCCTGGGGAACGGTGAAAGACTTGACTGTGTTCTTAACATGATGGCGTGGCTGACAACAGGTAATAGAACAACGGTAACAAACAGTTTTTTTTTTCATCACCCTGGCCTTTATAATATTTATAAATAGCTTTGTGTCCTATACATTAAAATGCACTCCAGTAAAGTAGAGCAAGAAAAACAGGGAGGAAGATTTGATTCAGTTGAAGCCAAACTATGCATTTCCACAAAACATGTGCTATTATATTGTTATAATTTTGAAGAAGTTAAATATGAACACTAAGGCTAAGCAATTGTGGCCAAATTTTTTACATTGTCATAATGGAACGCTGAAATCCACTGAAAATAATAATTATGACACTAAATGTCAAATAAAAAAGAAAAAGGATTCTTTGTTGAATGAAAGAAACCGGGTTATTAAAAAAAGGACAAAGCTACAACAAGACAACAATGATATAAAAAGCAAAACAAAACATTAAAATACATATAATGAACTATTTTGTAATTTTTTAAAAAAAATTCTCTGGTCAAAATGAAAGAAAATAAATTGTACAAGCTGAGCACTTACGAAGGAAGATGAAAGCATAATGAATAAATGCTTTTATTTGTGGTTTTTACTATTTATAAGTGTCAGAACATGACTTAAAAAAGAACTGAATAATATTTCATTTATTCAGTAACTGCAATGATGAAATATACTTTAATATTTTAAAAAATATACATGGGTGCAAATAAGTAATGCTACAAAAGACTGAAATATGTTGTCACAGTTTTTGCTTGAAATGAAAACAAAACAAACTGCATTTATTATTAACGTTTATTATTTCTAAGCTGTACTGATCTTTATTATTATTATTTCTTGAAACTGAAACCTCCATTGGACCAATGAGTAAACTTTTTCCATTTTTGTTCCATTTTACTACTGACTTCCTTTCGATTCTGAACATAAATCAGTTGTCATGTAAGTTGTTAGGTTGTCAACTTATTTCCTTTTCAGCGTCTATTGTGGTTTTAAGTGACTGTAGGGGTTTCTTACTACTGTCCATCTGTGCAGGGGAATCTGTGCACGTTGTTCCTCACTTTGAAGTGGATCTTCACATGACTCCTTTTACTTACTCATTAGTTGCCTCAGTAATGGTGTGGTATTATGAGGGCAGATTGGGTTTCTTTCCTCTTGACTTGGAGGACAGGTTTAACGTCTGGATGGTTCAGCACAGTGACCGGCCGCGTTTTCAGACAATCATTTAACAGCTTCAGATTACAGTGAAAGCAACCAGACACGTTGTATCATAAACAAATGCTGAGGAAGGGTGACACAATTCATTAGTTTTTACAATTGTATTTTTTCAATTTTGTTTCTTACCAGGCAGCTGGTCTCTGTAACTGCTGTTAAAGTTAATATGTACATAATAAATGTAAAAATCATTTTAATGCAGGTTGCACATATTGAAACAATTAGATCTCAATTGGGTCAAAACAGTAAAATATGATCATAATAATCTGTGAATAATGAAAACTGATGATTTTATCTGTGTAAAAAAGTAAAATGACATGGAAATCTTTGAGTTTCTTTTCTCTTCATTGAGATTTTTCAGGCACAAATGTATTTCAAACCAGGTACAATGATGTACATAATCATAAATTCCTGAAATTAGAAGTAGAAGATGAGTAAATAAATGCATAACGTGTATGAAGCTGATCATATTGTTTAAAAATTTCAGTTAACAGCTTATTTGTGTTTTTTTTTTTTTTTATTCACTGTGTTTGGCCAGAAACCCAATTGGAGAGATGAGATGCAATATAAATGAGAGGATTTGAATATTTATCAGTGTGACTTTGCACTGTCACTTGTAAATCTGTTGAGGTTAGGACATTCAGCTGATTCACCACAGACTCGGATAGGTTTCAATTGGACTTCCTTTAACAGCATGTTAACATGCCATCCTCAAATATTGGTCATCCATAAGTCATACAGGCATCTGAAAAGTTTCTGTAGCATTTACTCCTTACACCAGGTAATCCATTTAACTTAACCACCACTACAAGTACAGACTAAAGAATGCAGGTTTGGCTTTCCATACTGTGATAATGCCTTGGTTGCACTGCCTAAGTTAAATTAATGTGAAGTCAATATGGAGAATATTAAATCTAACTAAATTACTTTTCTAGGTCTAATGGTTACAGTTGGTACCCAGTGGGATTCAGTGAGTTTGTTTTAGTGTCTGCTGCAGTGTTTCACATTTTTGTAGACATATGCAATACTCATAATACTAATAAAATTACAAAATGTTATGTTTTTATTGAAAAACCGGTGATTTTTTTTAGATGATTTTTGTGAGCCAGTAATGCATTTTTGTCCTCTTTAAAATAAAAAATAAAAGGACATTCCATAAAAAAAGTACCTGAACAAAACTGTTGCATTGTGTTGTTTCCAATCAAGGGAACTATTTAATTTCTCAGTAACATATTGGTACATATATGACATTAATGTCCTGTAATATATTTGATTTAAATGTAATTATTTTATTTATTTACTCACTTATATTTTACTTTTTTTATTGTTTGGATTTTGACCAATACAAACACAAAGGACATTTGGGATCCATTGAAAAATAAATACATAAATAAAAAAAATTGTGACTAAAAATTGTTTTCAGTAATGTGACGTTGAAATACAAATTGTCCATTTTCCCGTCTGTCATAACATTACTCTTCTGGAATCCTAAATGTTATTATTTTTAGTATACGACTTTCAAAAACCTCAGTCTTACGAAAGAAAACCGCTACTATATTATGACTAACTCCAGAAAATAGCATGATTAATCAGATAAATTTCTCTTAATCTAAATTTCTCTGCATGCTCCTGTACAAAGGACATCTTGTAAAGTGCAGCCAGATGTCATTAATGTTCTGTCCAAGCTGTAAATTCTATCATCTTATGGGACATGGCTCTAAGAAAACCCTTCCAGTGGGCGTTGGGCCTTTGGGGAAGCAGATGCCGCCAGCAATGACATACTGTATCTGAATAGCACCATAATTGAACAACCACCATCACCCCGCCAGCAAATGGGCAGTTACTTAACACTCTTATATAACAGGAGCCCAGCATTTGCAGCCTTTTGTAACATTACACAAATCTACTCAGACACTCATTACTATTGTGGGGTGTTGCGTACAAGCTGATTTTTATTTATTTCATTAACTTTTTTTCATTGTGAATCACCCAGTCTTCTTTAAAGCTCCCAAGAACCCAACTACAAATTGTTGCCAGTGCTAAGTTATTTGGAAAAGCCTGTTTTTTGTTTAAAGGCGGTCTCCCAACTCTTAACACACCATTGACGAGTTTTGCATAAAAGCTGTATCATAGCAACTGAGTGCTTATTTTCTCTCTTTGTCAAGGCAGAGGGTGCCAATGCTAGAAATATCATTTCACTCTGCCTGTAACTCAAGTCTAGAGTGGGCATATTTTAATAGACGGGTATACATTTCATTCAGACGTTCACAATTATTCCATAAGACACTCAAAGGACTTTCATCTCCCGTATTCAGTGAAATATCATGAGTCATTGCTTACTTTATACTGACCACAGATTCTAATCTAGGACAAATGTATTTTGTCTTATGTTTTCCTTGCAATGAAAATTTTAAGTTTAAAATTCTATGCAAGGTGTAACATTTTTCCTCATTACCTGTCTATAATTCAACAAATATCTGTCTGTAGTGTGTCCCGTTTGCCTCCAAAATTTGGAGGGTGACTTTTCCAGTACTATGATGGATTGCAGTGCAAAGTTCCACAACAACAAAGATAGTGAACTAAATTCATTGCTCTTTCTAACTTTTCCGCTCTGACCATTGTCGTGCACATTGCCTAAGTCCTGCCCACTGATTTGGCAACTAATGACAACTAACTGCTGTTGTGGTCTTTCACAAGGTCTCTATGACAACAACACAACTGTGATACACACCGATAACAACTTCAGTTGCAGACATTTTTGTGATTGTTGCAGCCACAGTAAGTCCGGCTGTGACCGAGGCTATTATTATGGTGCACGAGTTAAGTTAGGTCCTTAGTTTACTGAATTAACAGGCGGAATGTCCAATTCACCTTCAACTTAACATTGCACCATTGCACCAGCAGTAACAACTGACACCATTAGCATTGTCATACTTACAGACACACTTTCAAAACAGCCCCAACTAATTATTATAGTCTTTCGTTCTGCTCCTTTCAACTAATTTCACCCACTTCCACAACACATTAGTCGCAAATAATCTCACATTTTCTATGGGCTCTTCACTAGTGTTATACTAATGATAGTATTTTGAGCAGTTCTATGCCTTTTATATTTTATACATGAGATAAGACGGTTTTGGTTTCCAAACTCTCCTGCAGAATTCAGCATCTTTTTTGTGTTGTAATTATGTTGTTTGTAATATGTAAATAAAATGAGATAAACTTAGTAAAAAAAAAAACTATGATTCAGTCTTAGGCTTGGTATAATGAAGAGGGATTCACTTTTAAGCCGAATTAATTATATTATATTGAACCATTTGTGTAGAATAGCTTAAAATCAAGAAATAATCAATTTAACTTGTAGGGCGAGAACTTTAAACTCCAATTTCAAAATACTGTCGAATGTTAAAGTAAGAAAAAAAAAAAATCTAAATCAAAGTGATTGAGTACACTCCCCCAACTATTCATCAGTATATGGAGGTGATGTGGATTTCTGACGGTTATGACGCTTCCTCAGTAAAAGATCCAAATATATTCGCGCCAGACTGTTCGACAGAAATGGTAATGACCCCACAACACCTGGAGCCTCATCTGCAACCTGTGTCTGACCCAGATCCTGTGATATTCTGGGTTTATATCCAGTGTCCAGGTGAAAAGACAGGCCCACTGTGGAAACGGTGCTACACACTTACAGTCGTAGTCAAACGTTTACATACACTTGTAAAGAATATAATGTCATGGCTGTCTTGAGTTTCCAATAATTCCTACAACTCTTTATTTTTCTGTGATAGAGTGACTGAAACACACTTCCTTGTCACAAAAACAATTCATGAATTTCCTTTGACTTAATTTATTATGGATCCACTGAAAATGTGACCAAATCTGCTGGGTCAAAAGTATACATACAGCAAAACTAATATTCGGTTACATATCCCTTGGCCATTTTCAGTGCTTTCGGCAAGCTTCTGGTAGAATCTTTGATCACTCCTTGTGACAGAATCGATGCAGTCCAGCTAATTTGGTTGACTTTCTGACATTTTCCACATGTTCTCGATGGGGTTTAAGTCAGGACTTTGGGGAAAGCCATTCTAAAACCTTAATTGTAGCCTAATTTAGCCATTGATGTATAGTTGGGGTCATTATGCTATTGGAACACCTAGCTACGCCCAACACCCAACTTTTGGGCTGATGATTTTAGGTTATCCTGAAATATTTGGAGGTAATTCTCCTTCTTCATTATACCATTTATTCTCTGTAAAACATCAGTTTCATTGGCAGTAAAACAGGTCCACAGCATAATACTACCACCACCATGTTTGATGGTAGGCATGGTGTTCTTGGGGTTAAAGACCTCACATTTTCTCCTCCAAAATTAAAGCAGGTGTGTGTGTATTCTTCCTGATTGTGGCAGTGGTGCAACTGTGCCATGCACTTTATACTTGAAACATTTGTTTGCACAGTTGCTCTTGGCACCTGCAGCTGCTTTGACATAGCTCCAAGTGACTTTTCTGACTTGTTCAAGTCAATGATTCACTTTTTCAGATCCATGCTGAGATCCTTTGACATTTAGTGTTTGTAGACAAGTCAATTGATTGTATCAAGTGCCCTATTTAAATGTTCTCAGTGAAGTAACTTGCTGTAGTCTATCATAATCATCTCACAAGAAGCTAAGAGGCCATATGAAGCTTTCTTGATAACACAACTTAATTCCTATTGCTGCATGTATATTTTTGACCCAGCAGTCACATTTTCAGTAGGTCCATAATAGATTCATAAAAGAATCAAACTTCATGAATGTTTTTTTTAAAACCAAGAAGTGTGTGATTCAATTACTATCACAGAAAAATAAGAGTTGTAGGAATCATTGGAAACTCAAGACAGCCATGTATGTAAACTTTTGACCACAACTGTAGGTTGTCACTTTACTTATCAATACAGTAGAATAGTCGTTTATTGCCATTGCACAAAGGTGGGTGTACAGAGACATTTTTTGGGGTGGGTGTTTCAAATCTGCATAGTAAAAGGAATCAGACAGAACATTTCTAGTCCTGCAAACTATTATGAATAAATAACAGTATTAAAACATTACATTAAAATAGTAATAAAAACAGGTCAAAGTCTATTCCATACCCAGGGGAATGTACAGTGTTTTATGCTAAGTCAGCTAACTAGCTATTTGTTTAGCTAGTTATTTCTCAACAATTAGCATGAACTTTCATAATCCCAGCAGCACAAATGTATGATTCATTTTCATTTGTCAATATGTTGTAATTAACATAAAGCAAGAATTTCTGTACTGGTTATTCTTGATGTGTGTAATGTTTAAAATGAGCCTATAAGACAAAGGCCTATTGGTGATATTTTAGGAGGAATAGTCAGATACGTGTTTGGCTAGGTTATTAATACACTTCAGTATTGCGGGGGATGATCATCTTCTTCATGTATATACATCTCCTCTGGGTATAAATGACAACCCTGTGCTGTCAAAGCTGTCAAATCTTCTAGGGGTATAATTGGAACATACTGTTGTTCTAAGCAGGTTTTATATTCATTAATGCTACTTCTTGCCTTTGGGTTCCACCATTAAAGCACAACATGTTCTGTGGCCATTGATTTTCATGTTTATGTCAAGACTTAAATGCATACAATTAGGCTGAGTCACCTTATCAAACCTTGATATTCCTCATGGCTTTATAAACTCCTTTTAAATGGTTGTTTTTCCAGAAGTTGGTGTTACTGTGCCAACTTAAAACCTGTAAAGAAACCTATTTTAGACATAAGAATTCATATTGGAGAAAATGTCTTTGAGAAACTATGTGGATTTTTCAGCTCTGACTGATCCTCCATGGCATCACACCCTTCTTTTAAACCATCCGTTACATATGATCCCCGTCTTACTTTTCCAACAACTGCTGCTGTGCTGATTTAAGTGTGACTAGAGGCTGGCTCGGGCATTAATGGTGAATGTTGCCCTTCAGCAGCTCTGTGCAAATGAGTGGGTGAGCCGAACAGACAGTAGCCCAGTGTTTTTGCCCTTGGTTAAGGATTTCAGACCTCATTCACTCTCTCTGAGCTCCTCTATACACACAACCACACCTTAACATTATGGTATTTTACTGCAATATGTTCACATCAGAAGTGTGTGTTGAACAATGTTCTCTTTTTCTGGTATTTTTGTGCCTTCACACTGTTCAGTAATGTGGAAATGTCACACATTTGCTGACAGCTGGGACATATTTAACAGACGACAATCAGCCAGTGATAATCTTATTATTCTATCAATTTATCTGCTAAATAATGCAACACACACTTATGGAGCATAATGCTTATTATCGCATTACCCTGCTTATGATACCAGTAATTGTCTTTTATACTGTAAATAACATGGCACCACTGTGTGTCTGCATTCTGCTGTGATAACACCGCTCCATTGTCATTCTTTGACATGGACAAATCGGAGCATTTATGATGTTTCTGAAATGTAAATGTAACATTTGTATGGGTCAGTGTTATGTATACAGTATATTTTTTAATTTAACAACACATTCGCACATTATGAGTGTAGTTCTGGCCCACTGCTGCTGGCTGCCTTGTGAGGAAAGGCTGATTGTTTGGCTATTAATAGCCGTCCTGACCATGGAGCCTGACTGGGATCTGTGGATCAGCTCTGAGTCGAGGGTGACACATTGCAGGCTTTACCACTGTGTGTGTGTGTGTGTGTGTTTGTACAACAGTGTGTGCTTCCCGTTGGCGGCTCCCATCTCTATCTGTATGGCATTTTTGTCAGTATTCCCAGCATCAGTACAGCCTCATATTTAGCCATTGGAATTGGAATAAATCCAAGCCCCCGCTACTTCTTTAAACATAACATTAGACTTTAACCGTCAGTTTCAATAGCGGCCCTGCTGCTGTATTTTAGGACATTTCCTTTATTTTTTCATACAGCACGCCGCCCAATGACTCGACTGGAGGTGTCACAGTTTCAGACCTGTGATTTCTTGTTCTGCCTGTGTGTGAGAGTGAGAGTTGGCAGAAGGGCACTGCCAGTGGCACAAAACAAATGAGACCTCTGTTGTATTGACGAACAGACAAAGAGTGCTGTTGTTCCCATACTGTCAGCAGGACATAGTTGCATGGAGCACGCATGCAGACACATACAAAAGTTATTTTGTCTCTAGAAGCTATAGATAAATTGCACCACTTTTACTTGCAGAGATGATCATCATTTTGTCCACGTGTGTATTTGGCTGCACTGAATGTGTCCACGTGTTTGTTGCGAGTCTTTTAGTATTACTCCATATGCACCTTCACTTTTTAACATCTGCAAACATCCTCATCATCAGCTATTTTTAATTCTCAATGGGCTTTGCACATCAATACCCTACTCAGTACTCACCTAACATAAACTGCTGACAACAGCCTATTTCTTTGTATTTTATAGTACTCTCTGAGGAAGGCCAGAATATATGGGTTGTGTATCTTAGTGCTTCATAGGCTTTTTTGCTTTGACTACAAGATATGACAGTCATTGGGTTTTCAAAGCTGCGATTTCCTCCAGTCTGGCAGCAGCCCTGTGAATCTGCATGAGTCATTGTGGACCACAGCTGATGGAAATGAAATGAGACTGTGTAGAAAGGAACTGTAGCACATACAGTAATCTGTACGGGTAGAGGAGTGTGACTTAATGACATGGAAAAAAGGGCTTTATGCTAATGACTGTCTAAATTTATTTTCCACTTTGTGTCGACACACACAAACAGACACACACGGGCACTGACAGGAACCCACCAGTGGCTGTGAGTAAGGCAGGGAGGCATATTCTGCGCTTTGCAAAAGGAACTATTTTAACCACTCGGTACTAAACATAGACTGTGCAAAGGGGAAAGGAGAGGGCAGTTACGAGAAGTGCTCATGTCTGTCATGGTAATGCATTAAAGAAAACTTAGTCAACAATAGAAATGTGCCGAATAGAATAGAATAGAATAGCCATTTTATTGTCACAATTATCCACCATAGTGCACATTCAGTGAAATTTCAATGCAGAAGCTCGCCATCGGAGATAAGAATCAATTATAAAATTCGAATTAAAAAATAAAAACAGTCCAATAAAAAATAAAACAATCCAATGAAAATTAAAAAAAAAAAACAGTCCAAAATGTCACAATGTCAATTGAATTGCTCAGAAGTATTTTGGAGTCATTGGCATGGAGTTGAGTTATATGTGTGGGCCACTTTTTTATCTTCCTTATGCTAATTATTAAAGGTTCTCCTTACAGTTGGAAGAAATACACAGCAAAGTGGTCAGTGGTATGTCCATTTTCTTACATAATTAAGCAAGTTGACTCAAATTATATATTTTAACGCTGACCATGATAATCGCAATATGACATTTTCACCAAATTGTACAGTGCTAGTTCACAGTTATCTTAGTAGAAGCATAACGGTAACGTGATTAATATGATCTTCAATGGACCAATGAATCATATTTGTAATGACAAAACTATAAAATAAATCTAACCATGAATGTGGTTTATAATGAAATTGTAGTTTTTAAGCAAAATGTTGGTCATAGTAAGGAAGTTGCATCTCTATATTTAATTTTAGGTGAATAGCTTTAATCAGTTCAGTCTTTTTATTTTGTAATAATAACAATTATAATACGTCAAACTTATGTAGCCCTTTTTTGGACACTCAAAGATGCTTTACATAACAGACAAACAAGCAATGCATTAAAAAATGAAGAAAAAATAAATTGTAGCAGGAATACAGCACATTTCGGCAGATTTCTAGATAAAATGTCATGGGTGGTAGGCACAATTTGAAGGTTCGTTTTTGATCTATTCTCATGTTTGCCAGTCACATCACTTCAGATTACTTTAAAGCAGTGTATGACTTTCACCACCAATTTTTCATCAAATCTATAAAACCTGAGTCGTCACCTAAGTAGCAGAGCTCAATGCAGCCACATTAAGGCCACAGCGGTGACAAACATGGAAACGGCTCCATCGCCTCTTGCTGCTACAGTTGCTTGTACCTCTGCTTCCCACAATGCACGTTTTAACAAATTTCCAAAAATGCCCGAGTGACCTCCAACCTCCAAATGGATTGGTTACGGTGGAGTACACTTTGAAATTGTTTACCGTGATGGACGAGATTCAGGTGAGTAATCATGGAAAGACTAATGAACTTGTGGTACTTATGCTATGGCTGATACCATTCCAGCCCTTACCCCTTTACCCTCTGTTTTGCGCATACATGTGTAGGGGTAGGGGTTTCTCAATTCATATTAAGGCAAAGGGGTATGGGGAAGGATAAGGGTTTTATACCCCTTCAAAGGGAGATTTTCCAAACGGAGGGGTACGAGAAATTTCCCAGAATACAATGCAAATCCTTTTACAATTCTACTAAAGAAGTACACAAATATAGTATTTTCACCATAATTAACCATTTTTAAGTCCTGATAACTGTTGTATTGTATGAAGTTTGACATTGTCGCAATGTGCAATCATAATTTTCTCCACAAAATGCACATGGGAAAAAAAATGCTATTGACGCAATCGACTGCTGCATAGCACTTCTCCAATTCGATGTAGATATTATTAAAATTATAGCGCAGGGGAACGCGACAACTACAGCAGCAGACATGTTGTTTATTTCTGGTTAAAGCTGTTGTTTTTGGTTACGTAACAACTGGTGGAGTGACCTGATGACATAGATGAGTGTTGAAGGTGTGTCTCAATTCATAGGGGTTGCTTTTCAAGTCCTACCCCTTATAGCTCCGTTTGAAGGGCTAAGGGGTAGGGCCAAGGGGTGAAATGGGATTCCGCCTATGACTCAGGTTTTACAGATCTGATGAAAAGTAGCGTATGACTTTATTCACCAGTTTAAGTAACTTGAATCTATAATGTTTTGTCTTTCATTCCTGGAAGTTGGACTTGTAGTTTGACAGTAATAGTATTTGTGTTGTATCGTTTTGATATCGTAAGTTGATATAATAACTTACTCTACTTTGAAGTTCTTAAAATATCTTCTTAGCCTCTCCCTCAGGAAAATAAGGTTTCCCACGGGAAACACTTACAAAACCAGTTTTCCTGAAATAATTACCAGCTCAGCATTTTGATCAGGCCTACACAGACTGACAGATATGCATAAATAAGGGTCAGACAGTGTTGTCATGCTTGTTAGATTACCTGCAAACACCCTTCTGTTTGTTTCTTTCAGGCCAAAGACATGTAAGCCTTTAGATTAACGTGTGTTTTTATCTTCGCAGACGATCCATATAATCACTCGTGGTAAATGGAGTGAACACAGAGCGTTTACTGACTCGCCACCGAACATCTGTCTAGTTTCCTGTTCTTCACGACTTTATGTGTAGCTGTGGCTTTGACATGACAGTTTCAGGTAATCAGTTACATCAAAGCAGAAGAACACAATAAGCATTTACACACTTTATGCTCTATGGTGGAAGCACGAGTGGGGGGAGATGGTGCGTGATTTTGGGGAAAAAGACATATTAAAACAAAAGTGTGATTGTGACTGTAATTGTAGAAGAGGGTAAGGTACTGTTTAGATGACATGAGTAAGCTGACTTTAGTCCTGAGCCCCTTAATGTTTCTCTCTCTCTCTCTCTCTCTCTCTCTCTCTCTCTCTCTCTCACCCCACCCACAGAGACATCGCACACTGTATTTCGCTCAATAATGAGCGTCAGGAAGCTGCCTTATCTCTGTCTCCCACTGCATCCACAATGACTTCCTCCCTCCTCTTCAGCTTCTTCCCCTCTGCCAGTCTGCATGTCACTCTATAATGTAGCTCCTTAAAGCCAGTTGAGCCCTCTGCCACAGCTGCCTTGAGCTTGTGCCTGACAGCTTACTGCCCTTAAGCGCTAATCAGTCGCTGGCGCCTGTCGCACATGAAAACATCTGCATGTCGTCTGTCTCCTGGTGTTTCTCTGATCCGTGCACATTAATGATAAGTGAGTGATCTGCTCAGACGGTATCTAATCAAGTTGAGGTGAGAATGTGCTCTAAGTAAAGATGTAAAAGAACCGTCCTTATCATACTGTAGACTACAAGTGAACCTGCCGAGTATAATGTCAAACACCATTAAGGTATTGTATTAGGTAACTGTACTGTAATCCGTGTATGTCGTGTGTTCGTTCATTCGTTTTTCAAAATAAAACCAAAACTCAGACAATGAAAAAACAACTAGTTTCTTCATTATTTGTTTCCAAAACCATAATGAAAAAAATGATCACAATGTGTTTTTTCAGTTTTCCTTTTTGTGTTTAAATTAATAATGGAATAAAGGGATAATGTCTGTTTTCCTGTTTTTATCCAATTTTGACCTGAAGCAAGTTGAATAAACCGGAAATGACCCTACGTCCTATTTCGGGAAACTAAGTGGGTCACCCTAAGATCTGAAGATATGACGATGGAGAAAATTGATGACATATCATACCATAATGATCTTTTGGTTGTTGAGATTCATTTCCTGTTTACTCAATTTGCTTCAGGTCAAAATTGGATAAAACGGGAAATGGCCATTATCCACTTTTTCTATAATTAATTTAAAACACAAAAAGGAAAACTGAAAAAATGCATCACTATCTTTTTTTTTTCATTTTGGTTTTGGAAACAAATAATGAAGAAACAAGTTGTTTTTTTTGTTGTCTTATTTTTGTTTTATTTTGAAAAACAAATGATTTACTGTATTCATTTTGGTAGCCTCTGCTAAAACCTCCACCTCCTGAAAACTTTGGCCTGCTGGAAGTTCTCTGACAGAATAAGGGTCAATATTTACTTCACATTGTGTCAGGACTGCCATTCTCCTTCCTCCTGCTTTGTGAACATTATGACTCTGAGATCCCTCCTCACTACCTGAAAGAACTATAGCCCTGAAAATATCAAGTCTGACAAAGTCACATCTCTTTTCGTCCCATTATCATTATATGGATTTAGTCATAATATTTCCTCTTGTATACATTTTACACTAATACAACATCTCTTCTGACATAATTTTGCATTTAAGCTGTTGCAGCATCCTGTAATCTGCACTATTCTAAATAACCAAATTAGCCAGATAAACTTTAGTAATATTCTAAAGTCATAGTGAGTGGCACCGGATCTATCTACAGCACTGGTACGGTACTAAGTGTGGAGACGGGAGTTGGATATGAAAGACAAAACTGGCTTCATAACTAATTATAACATTTTCTTATAATCACTAGCAAATAAATTCACTTCAAGTTGTGGTTTGATGACAGTAACATCAACCGAGAGAAATATATGAAAACACTAATTAATAATCAAGCGAACAGACAATTTAATTACAGACTAAATGCTGGCACAAGCTACAGTAAAGCATAAGCTCACATTATGCTTTAAATCTACCCTAGCATTTATCTTTCTCTCTTTAGATTTGGATCTTAAATTTTGAGTAAAGGCTAAAAACATGTGTTTTTTGGAGGGATTTTTTTTTTAGGTCACAGTGACTGTGACCTCTGGGTCACTTTTAAAAATGAAAAAAATGTAATGTATCAGGATCATAAGAATATAAATCATGTCATGTCATGAAATCTGGACATCTGTGACCTTTGACCTCACGGTAGTCAACAAATTTAGATGTATTAAATTCGAATCTGTTTGTTTGTCTGTCTGTCTGTCAGTAGGATTACGCAAAAAGTTCTGAACGGATTTTGATTAAACTTTCAGGAATAATCGATAATGGGTCAAGGAAGAACCCATTAGATTTTGAGCAGTGAAGGTCAAAGGTCACACTACAGGTCAACAGCTCGAACACATCAGTGGTAATATGTTTTTTGCATTCACATCGTCTCACCTCTGGACATCAGATGAGTCAACATCAATGGCTCCATCACGTCATGTGTGAATGAAAAATCAAGCTGTTGCGATGGTCTGTCGTCTCTAACTGCTTTGTTTCTTTTAATTGTTAGTCCAAAGGAATGTTCATGACAAATTGTATGACACTCTGTGAAACCCTTCCTTAGAGCTTACATTTTAATGGTCAAAAACTAATGGACAGACCTTACAGAGATGCACGGACAAATCTAAGAATACATTTTATTGGATACTCAAAAGTTACCCAAGCATGCCTCAGCAGGTGAGAGCAGAAATAAAGCAGAAATCACAGCATTGTATTTGCCTTAAACTCATTTTAGAAGGGAAATCATTTACAGAAAGACAATTGAAGTACTTATTAATCCTTATTTTTTTTATTGGCTTTCACTTATTTATTGATTAAAGCTAATGAGACCATAATGACTGCAGCTGCTGTTGCCCTTGTACCGCTTATACTTCTTAGACATTGGTTTATATACACACTTGAGGTCAATCCGAGGTGTTGAATGCGTCTTCTTTACTTAACGCTGCATTGTTCATGTGCTTTAACTATCTGACAGCCTTCCTCATTGCCTGCCTTGGCCCATGTCGCTAACCAGCTGTTACTGGGGGAGCATGAAACAATGGCAGAAAGTAAACCGCCCAGGTAATCACATGTATGCCTGTGGGACACTCTTCACAAGCTAGTCAACTGAGGGAAATGAGGTCCTCCTAAAGTTTGTCCGGAAACAGACCAGCAAGGTTATGAAATTCCTGGCCGACCAGTTTTTACTTCAAAGCACCAGTTACATGTAATTTACAGTTTATGGTGGTTTGAGGCCCCAGTCTGTGGTCTTACCCCATACATTTTAGTCTTCTTGCCACACCAGCTTTTGTATTTTTCTTTTCTACTCGTAGAAACGTCTTCCTTTCGGTTTACTGCAGTGTCTTTATCTAAAACAGTGGCTTTATTGTCTTTCTGTAGATCATTTTGAATATGTTACAGACTGTGCCGCAGCAGAGACACTGTGCCTTACATTGTGAAACAATAAGAGTTCTATACTCCAGGGTATGGTTGAATTCAGAATAAATCAATAATGGAAGATGGGATCCATGTATTATGAATGACAAAACAAGGCTCTCTGCCACAGGAACTTGTCTTATTGCAAAATGTTTATTCTGTAAACTGCATCGCCAGAACTGGCGGCAGGCAGATGGAAACACATTTAACCTCAGCTTTTAACAAATTGTGACAATATCAAGAGTGATCTTATCTTGGAACTTATTGTTTTAGCTGTTTGTATATTTGTTGCTAGTGTGCCTGCTGTTTAAAGTTATCACACCTATAACCGCAAACACACTGATTTACATATTCTCGCTACTTTGCATTTTTGGAAGTCATCGTTCATCTCTACGTCTCACTTTGTGTGAGTTTACAGCATAGAGTGGTTAGAATACAGGACAGTAACAAGCACACACTTATATTAATGCATGCTAGAATTTGGTTTGTGAGCACTTGTTAGTTAAAAGGAGCAACATTTTTTTGTCTTTTTAAAATGGAATTCTGCATTTTAAAACATTTCCCTCAAAGTTTATACATGTTTTCAGTTCGTACAATAACCACTGCTGCTGACAAACGGTTATGTCGAGATGTGCACCTTATATGTGCAAACGATTTAGACGTAGCAAATTAAGCGAGAATTAAAACAGTCATTAAAACAATCACATTTTTTATTTATTTTTTTATTTTTTACCAAAATGAATATTACTCATTCAGGGTGTAGCCCACCTTTGCCCATTGCAGGTGGATTAGGCCCCCATAGAACCCGCGACCCTATTGAGGATAAAACGGGTTCAAATGACGAGACAAAATTAATATGTGCAGCATGTGGAGGGTTCAAATTCAAACTTTATGAACTATTAGGGTCCAAATAAATGAATAAATGAACCACAGACTAATAAAATATGACCCCTTTAATGGCCTTGGAGCCACATACATCCTAGACCTGCTGGTTCCCTATGAAGCATCCAGAGCCCTGAGGCCATAGGTCATCAGGAACAGGTTTACTGTGTGTTCCCAAAATCAGAACCAAACAAAGTGAAGCATCATTCAGTTGTTCTGCTCCTCACCTGTGGAACAAACTACCTGAATACCTGAGGTCTGAGAAAAACTGTCGGTTCATTTAAATCAGGCCTGAAAACATTACTGTTCAATGGAGCTTTAATAATGTTTTAACTTTCTTACATATGTTTTCTGTGAAGCACCTTGAATTGTCCTGTACATGAAATGTGCTATACAAATACATTTGCCTTGCCCCTGCCTTAACATTAACATAAATGTGAAGCAAAACAGGAGTTTTACATCCAGATGTTTTCTTTCTTTCTTTTTTTTTTTACTTTATTAATCAGCTGTGTTTTCTGGCCGTTTGTTAGTGAATGCAGCATCAGGGACTCTGTCATCATTCATAAACCAACCAGTAATCAACTAGGATGATTACAAGCTTGCACCAAAAAGAAGAGCAACATCAACTCTTTTTATAGGTGGACAGAATGAACTGTATGCATCTCAGCAATCCCACTTCTTTGCTTTTCTTATGACTGATTGGCTCACTGAATATTTATGTGTTGGTTTGATATGAATGTGACTTTGAGTGTGTTTTCATTTTGCCTGCTAAAGCAAAAGCTGTTAAAGCTTTCTAAAGTCTCCATACATTATGGATCATTCAGAATAGAGAAATTCTTCTGTCAGAACATGAGTCATATCACTCTCCAGCCCCCCTTTGCTGTTGCCGTGAACAATACAGTTCCTCTGTCACACCCTTCTATTCTCCCACATGAAATTCCTTCCTTACAAAGCAATGTGTTGAACTTCAGGGAGGTGGTCTTTTTCACACTCTTACTTTGAGGCTTTGACAGACAGATGTTATACTTCCTGAAGGGCAAGTTTCTAATTTATTTGCCATGCCTCACATGAGAGTCTAATGGTCTAAAGACTAGACCAAAGATTTAACCTGTTTTTTGTGGTAAATAGAACCCAGGAGGCTTGGTTTCAGTCATTCATTGCTGTAACCATCTACTATTTACACTGGATAATTTGCTATTTTTGGCCTCTCTGGGTTACCTTTGATAAAGCAGTGACTATAATAAGTGTGGGATGTTCACTGGTTTGCAAACGAGCCAGTCAATCATGTCTGTGGACCAGGGCACAGCCTGGAAAGTCAGCTTTTCAACAAGCAATGGCCTTTTCACCAACAGAGCAGCTTGAAGTAATCAAAGCGTGAAATGACATCCAAAGCTGCAGATTGGGTAAACAATGTTTGAAATAGAGGCTTGCATGAGAAGGTTGGGGCAGAGAAGGTCTATCTGAAGTTATTAAGAGCCATAATTTCTTTATTTATAGTCCTTTTTAAAATAGAAATGAAAGGACTTGCTGTGTCAACTGATTAATGGCAGTGAAGGCCAATAAATGTTCGTCATTATTGGCGTACAGCTGGGTTCCACTCAGGCACAACTAAATAAATACCATAGAAAGCATATCTGCAAGTCGATACGTCTTGATAGAAAGGAAAACAGACAAGGTTTAAAATTTGAATTCTTTCATTTACTGTTTTTGAAGATCATTAAGACAATTTGTTTGCCCCTGGTCCTGGATTGTTTGATTATTTATTAATTATACACATCTTTGTCTCTCCCTTGAACAATACTGACTATGTCAACAGAGAAACAATAACCCCAGATGCTGTCATTAATGATCACGTGCTTTGCGTATGTGTGCTTCTACATTTCTGCAACCAGCAACTGTTAAAGACCCTGACATTAGCCGCCAAAATGTCATCTGATTTTATACATCCTCAGGCTGCAGATGATTTTTCATTACATCTGCCAGCCATGCAGACATAAGGATCTACGTACTTAAGGCTATATCTGTCTCTCTCGGTCACTCATTAATCATGTAAGATCCATAGATAATGGATGGTGCTGGTGGTGTTTCTAGCCTTTCACTGCTTGCTGGCCAGACGGATCTGTTAACATGACCTATATACAGTACATGTGCCGGCCATTGTCCCTTCATGCATCACTGAACGTGATGTACAAAGTGGGGTTTTTTGTTGGAAGTATTGATTTAATTTTTTTATACTAACACGTTGGGTTTGAAAAGATGTTCACATCCACTCATCATGTAATAGTTATGGGTCCTTATGCATATGTATATATGCTTATGCAAAAATATGTGTGTTGACTAATGATTAAAGACACATGTATAACCTGCATTAATGCGAGACAACACGTATTGAGCATAACTGCATGCAGAGAGGTGGGTCTGATAATAATGGGCAGTCAGAGGTTAAAATAATCACATTTCCTGGATAACATGAGGCAGTCAGGTCAATAATGTATGTGCTCGGCCTTTCTCTTTTACACCGCATGGTTCAGGATGAGTACAGATAAAGTGTGAGCAATCAGAAATAAAGGTTTCCATTGTCCTCCCCTCAACAGATCCAGTCAATCTCACTATTGTCTGGAGTAAAGCCTCTTTGCTGTGCCATTTGGAGACATTAGGAGATGAAACATGGTCCAAAATACCCACTTTGACCCAGAATTAGTGGTTTTTTTCAGAAAGTCTTTCCCACAAATGAAATGCATTTACATATGTGGTAATAAATACAGCATATTAGTACAGATGGAGAAATGATTTTTGATGAAACCACACCTTTTAAATGCTTTCATCCATTTGCTACAAAACCAACACAGTAGCGGAAGCTATAAAAGACTGAAAGAGTGAAGAGCACTTAGAGTACTCAATCCAAACTTTTAGCATTGTATCTAAAATTAACATTTCAGTCACCATCATCGTTCATGATGTCATCTGAGAAACAAATGCACATCTGAAAAAGGAGTGGGGGGGGGTAGATATATGAACACTGGTTTGTTGTGACTTCATTTTGTAGGTTGTTAAAATTAAATGATACATCTTCAAACTCAACTCAAACTATATTCTACTATATTATAGCATATACATGACAGTAACGTATAACATCTGAAGATTAATATCTAGCTGAAGTAGACATTTGGAGCCAGAAAATAGGATTTGTAATAACTAAAGGTTAGCAGTACTAAGACAGGTGCAGCTTAGCTTAATTTAGCTTATCTTAGCTTATTTTAGCTTTGTCCGGATAACTGTTTTCACTGTTTTCCGGTCCGATGATCTGCATCTCCTGAAGCCATCTGTTTGTGAACTGCACGTGAGACTCCAGTGACTTATAACTTCAGAACTGTTCAGAAGTGCAGGCACTCACACCACAAACAAAACAAGCCAGAACATAAGACATGTACAAGTGCACCGATAAGTCGTAGTCGGTGCTCCACTCTTTGATTGGAACTTCCTATGGATTCCAAACTGTGTATAATGCTGACCCCCCCCCCCCCCTCATAGATCGGTCCCTTGCTTCTCTACTTAATGGGTCCTGGTATATCCCACATCCTTTTCGAGATGTTATGTGATTCCAAGCCCTATAACATCCAGTTCACAGCCATGATACTCAAAAACATGACAACCAAAGTAGGTACGTGGTCTTCATAGAACCCACCCACGTGAGATTTGTGTCGGAAGAATAACCAAAAAAACTGGAATCAAAACCAAAACACTGAGAAGTGAAACCAAGAGAGAATAAAGGAAACGATGAACAAAAAAGTCAGTTTGCATGATGAGTGATATTTTTTTGCTTTTAAATATTTTTGGTATTAATTTTTTTTTTTTTTTGCTTGAATCTGTTTTTTTTTTTTGTTTTTTTTTTGAGTTTTAGAAAGTTTGTTTTGAAACTATACTTCTCCTCTGCTCTTCTTTTTATCACTCAGATCCCTTATCTTTGCATTAGCTTAGCTCTGTGCCCATCTCTCTATATTCTTTGTGGTTTGATGCATCTGTAACGTTGCCCCCCTCTCTGTCGTACACAGGTGAATTTCGTGGCATGTCAGCTGTTCGCCCTGCTAATGGCATTCTGGTTCCGGCTCTACCTCCACCCCAGTAAGACCAGTCCTTTTGTTAGACATGTGGTGGCTACTCTGCTGGGTTTCTACTTGGCGCTCTTCTGTTTTGGCTGGTGAGTCACATCTTTGCATATCCCACTGTTTTCTCCTTGTCATTATTGCCCTGTTTTTCTCCTTGTTTTTTTTTTTTTATTATCATTATGTTACTTGGTTTTTCCATATTTGATGCTATTTAAAACCTGGATTGTTTTAAAGGAAATACTCAAGGTTTTTTTTTTCCTAATACATCAGTGTGACCCACTGTTTTGTGTCAGCTTGACATTATCAGCAATGTGTGGGAAAAACTTTTTCTAAACATCTGTATTTGGTTACTTTTAGCAGAAGTATTTCTTTTTTTAATAATTGTATTTTTTTTTTTTGAAAGACACTTGACAACAGACGACTAAGAACACTTGTATATCATGTCCATTAAAAAAAGAAAAAAAAAAAACTACCATGAAAGTCAACGTACACACTTCCATACAAGTACAAAATATAGACCACTTTTATTAAGGCAGGCCTTCCTCTTTTTTCTTATATTTAGTTGAATATGCCCTTGAACAAAAAGAAAATGTTACATTTTTACCTTACTTTTCATTATTTTAACTTTAAAAGTCCACACAAGTTTCAACTCCAGCACATTCAACTCGTTCAGTTATAGTTTGTTATTTACAGTTCATTAAATCTGACGTCAGTGGGGTGATATAATTCATTTTGACCACCATTTCTCCATCACATAGATTTCATAGATTGCTTTGACCCAGTCTTCATGTTTGGGTGCATTTTTTTCCCAATCATCCTCATTTGAAACAATTGAAATAACATTACAATATCATTCTCAGCATTTAATGACTTAATGTGTTTACTTATATCCACAATAGTTCCCCTTTTTTTTAAAAAAAAATATTAGTTGGAAGTATGTTATAGTGACTTAAATACATTTGAATTAGTACTACTATTTCTGAAACTTTGAAGAATCACAACTTAATATATTTAATTATTCTGAATGTTCAGGTTTACAGTGTAGGATCTGTCAGTATAAAGCAGCTAAAAAGGCCCAGCAATAAATAAATAAAATACAACAGTGACAGTGCAACAGGATCAGCATAAAAACAGAAAAAGAGATCACACATGTATCAAAAAAATATATCATACCTGCAAACTAGTCACCTTTCGGCGAAATTCGCCGTTTTGATCCCGAAATAGGTCACTTACGTGAATCGTGTAGATCCGAAGAGTTTTTTTTTTTGGGGGGGGGGGTAGGCAGGCAGGCAGAGACAGACTACAGAGCTATATTGTATAATGTTGGTCTGTCTCACTCTGCCTGTCGTTCCCACTGAGATAGCCTACAGTACATACATCATACACTCTCAATGGTCATTCCATGACTGCCAGTTACAAAGTTAAAACCTAGTCGCGTGCGAGATCTCGTAACGTTAACGCGCGAGTATGAAACTTTCACATTCCAAACCAACGAAACTGTCACGTTCACTGTCGCGGCCTCGGATTTGGAGTACCTGAACAACTGCGCTGTGAAGATTTTTTTTTTTTTTGCTGTGCTGACTGCAACGTGTGCTGAGGTAAGTCCAGAAACATTTTTGTTGGTTTTATGTCATAACTGAGTGCGATAGATTACATATCTGCCGACCTTTACGCATTTTGACACCAAACTACGCTGCTACGATTAATCACTGCAAAATACGCATTAAGTTTTTTATTTAATTTTTTTATTTATTTATTTAATCCGTCAAAAATGAAAATTCTGTTCCGTCAAATCTATTCGCTGACCGAATTTTTTTTTCACACTTTATTTTGGTCGAAAACCACCACAAAACCCTTTCCTTTTTCTGGTTTTTATTTATTTGGACCTGAAGAAGACCTATTTAGGTCGAAACGTCGTCCACTTTTTTATTTTTATTTGACTTTCACGGGAGTTTTCCGCCTGGCTTCGGCGGATATTTCCGTGTTAGCTTCTTTTTCTTTTCTTTTTGTCTCTCTTTTCTTTGTTAAAATTAAAATACGCACGCGCACACACACTACAGAACACACACACAACACGGGACACACAGACACATACATATATAAAATAAAATGCAGAATTTTACGGACGGAGAGGTCTGGACGGTGGTCCGCAGGGGACGACGGCCAGGTCGCTTCGCGCCCGGGGAGTGGGAAGCGGGACGCCGCGGTGGGGATGATTTTCTCCGGGGGACGGACAGTGCATTTAGGGCTCCGGGGTTTCACAACGCCGGGGTCCGCAACCACTATAACCCCAACCTTGAGCCAGTGCCACCCCGGAGGATTATCCCCACCGGTCGCCCCCAACCCCTCATCCGGACTTATGCACAGGCGGTGCGGGGAACACGGGGAGGATTTCGCCGTGCGCCCGGGCTGCAACGGGGGGAGATGCGGGGTCCAAAAAACATGGCGGACTACATTAAACCTACGGCCCGGTTTAAACAAATTTCACATACTTTTCATGATTTAATTAGAGCTGTTCACCACGACGCCAATGTGAGGGTTTCTGAGGATGACAAAAGACCTAGAACAATCAATGAATTTATGTTCAGTTTCTGTGCAGTTTTGTTCATAGTTTGAGTAATGAAAGTAATTCTCTCAAAATTGCAAAAATAAAAAGTGCATGATTTATTAACTGAAATATAGTCTTTTGTTTGGTAGCACCCGCGGGGGGGGGGCAACCATTAGTTTGTCACCTTTTTTAACCCTCATGAGTTTGCAGGTATGATATATAAAAACATGTAGTATACCCTTACCCTACACATTGGCACTATCACTGTCATTTAAAAGCCTGATGGCAAGTGGAATAAAATAATTTGCAAAATGATTTGTTTTCCTTCTGGATGATAGAAAACACCTCCCAGAGGGAATCAATGCAAATGTACTCTTAAGCACCTGGTCTGGGTGTGCAATAATAATTTTGGCTTTGTGGAGCACCTGCCTGCTCCACAGGGAGTATAAATTGGTTATGGGCACACCCATGACCCCGGCACAAGTTTTTATTTTGACCGACAGCCCATAAAACCAAGATATAAAAGAAAAGGTCAAGACGCTTTTTCTTTTCTTTCACACATATTTCTGAAATGTCTTCATTCTTTTCTTGTCCCAAACCCAAGTTTTACTTCACTGCCGTCATCCACGCCTCTCCGCTTGTTCCTGCCACTCCCTCAAAAGCCTTTCCTTTCCTCATACTCTCTCACCCTGTCCTCATTTTCCTCAACCTTGCCAAAACAAACTGGTCGATCGGGCAGTAACTGATATCCAATTAGAAAGCTATTGCCCTGTAATAGACAACCCACTGTACCTCTGGCGGAGAGCCTCTCAGGGTGTGTATGTGTGGACCAGTGAACATAGGAAACATTAACCAGACAGACGGACAGACAGACAGCTAGTGGGTAAATGTTAACCAGGTGAAATGTCAACTGGTCACAGAGTGTCACAGGGGGCTCTATCAGATCACCTCGCTGACAGACAAACCGTACACCTGATACAAGTGATACAAGACTGCGGTTGGATGATCTCATTACTAATCTAGTGTTACCCCTGAGTCACAATAAAACTATCTTCTAGTAAAAGCATAGTATGACAGTCGCACATTACAGCAAGTCATCTAACACAGGGACTGTTGTACAGTGAATAATTTATTAGCATTTCACAGAGGGAATATTATAAATAAATGGACGTAATGTTTCCAGATGGCAGGAAAATGCATCATTTGTGTCCATGAAAGCCTCTTTTTCTAAATGACTCAAAGGATCAATATGTGAAATTTACTGAATGTCTGAGAAAGCCTGACGGAAACGTGCTCTTGTAAGTAATACAACATCGGGGCTAATCTTAATCCAGAATCAAATGCCAAAATTGAAGCCGTTAAATCATTGGATATTGGTCTCATGTCCCAAATTCACAGAATAATCCATACTAGGTAACTTGATTGTTTCATGAATTGTAAATATGAAATAATGTTGACCTAGGCTGAAGCGTGACCTACCATATTATGTCATTATATACTATAAGAAAGCTGCAGTTAGCTTATCATATCCATAGTTGGCATACATTTTAGGCCCAAAATACAGAAAAGCAAGCCGGTAACATGGGTAGTATGAATTTTGGAGAGTGGAAGTTGCATTGTATAATCCAAAATTAAGCATCTTTAAAAGTATTATGTAATATAGTACATTGTGTGAGACAAGTCAAGACTGCAGACACTGGTTGATGGATGCCACAGACGGGTACAAGCGGTCAATGTGTGGAAGAAGGGAGTAAAGAGGTCTTCAGTTACATTATATTCAATGATTACCTGCTGTAGAAAATATCAGATTCCAACTACAGCTATAGTGTAGTTTTCCATCCAGGAAATGTACATCGGACTGCTGTAGTATGAGTAAACAACCAAAGGTGACAGTTTTTGTGGTTTTGGTATCTGCATATATCCAAATTCAGGTGCATCAGAACTGAAGGAAGTTTCATCTTTTTGTGTGTTAAGTCATGGAATGTCAGGTAATATTGTAACTGCAGCCCCAAACCAAATGTGTAGCATATATCTGTATGTGTTTCTGTGTTTTTATCTTGTAAAAATCCCCAACACAGAGTTTATGTAGTTGGATATACAATAGTGTATTAATTCAACTCAATGTAGCTGTTATTAAAACAATTCACAGATCAGAGTAACTGTGGATTTCTCATCTATAAACTAAAACCATGGGATAAAATAATTAACTGTGGTGAATTTACTATTGGCCCATTCATGCATGTTAGGAGGTCTGCTCAAGGGCAGGACACTAACATTGGTTCGATCTGTTAAAATGTCCTTTTCAGCTTTTTGACCAATTGTAAAATTGGACATTTGTTTCTACAAAAGGTCATGGAGTTTCTTCTTGTTGATCAGGGAATTTTCAAGGATGAAAACATGTATGTATAGGGAGTATGCGCACGCTCAACAGATGGACTTGTGTGGACTTTCGGGAGACAGGAGAGTAAACAAACCGGTGTGTGGCTGTTTGCACAAACAGACTTAGTCACTTTTCTATTTATTTTGAGTCATTCACACTACTGGGCCGTGTTTCTATAGGCTGATGTTTCATATCATTTGGGGTGATATTTGATTTATGTTAAGATGTTTAAACACAATGGCAAGTTATGCCTTCTGTCTTTGTTGCACTGCGTACTTCTCCGCTCAAGAACTCCGTCAGGGTCGGATTAAAAATTGACACGTCTTCACTACTAACAAGTCAAGCGTAGATTAAGCAATACAGTCGAATGTTGAAATCCGCCATAATTCTCCTTTAAAAAAATACAAGAGAAACACATCACTAACATCACTTTTTTTTTTTTAGCACATTTGAACAACCTAAGTGCAGATCCAGACACCTGTCAACATCCACATTATCACTTTGAATATCATTACTAACATTAGTGCCATTACTTTATGGTACCTAAAAAAGCAGTTACATTCACTGTTCATGCAGAGATGAACTTTACAGATCTTGTAGACCACATTGTACCTGAGATTGTTGACTCCCTATCCTGTAACTGTCTTGTAATGTGTGTGGAAATTGCCAAAAATAGACACTTAGCTATATAAAGGCTGACCTCCTCCATCAGCCCAAACTGTTGGCTTCATAACGGCTGTTGAACATTTCAGGGCAGGATGATCAGCAAAGTAAACCAAACAAAAACCTTACAGTGTTTGATCTGTGCTAACATTGCTAATCACCATCATACTTTTGGTTTTCCTTTTTATGGTTTAGACCACAGGTGATAAACATAAGGCCCAGGGGCCAATTCCGGCCAACCAAAGGGTGAATCTGGCCTTTTGGATGAATAACATTGAAGAAATTAACGGTGTAAAAAACGATTTGAATTCAGGTTCTACACACAGAATGATTAGATCTCAATTGGGTCAGAACAGTAAATTATGATCATAATTGCCTATAAATAAATAAATGAATAAAAATGACAATTTGATGCAAAAAAAGTCAAATTATGTGAAAATCTTTATACTAACAAACCATCCTTTTACAGAAACCTAAACAAAATATGAACCAGCTGAAATATCTGAAGAGAAATAAGTGCAATTTTACACATATTCTACTTGTTGCTAAGGTTTTAATGTATTTATGTAATAAATATAAGTTGTTCTGCACATGTGCAAATGTCAAACTGAATGGTTCAAATGTCACTTATTTTCTAAAGACGTGTCAAGTTGTTGATGTTCTTCACATTTTGAGGGAAACATAGATGTAAACATTATCATAATATAATTGTACTTTTTTTTTTCTCACTCTTATTATTTTAGTGGTGTGGCCCTTTTCAGATCATATTGGGCTGAATGTGGCCCCTGAACAAAAACTAGTTGAACACCCGTGTTTTAGACACTTCATTCTGCACATGCAATGCACCAATGCCTCTGTTCACTCACTAGCATTTTTACACTTTCATTCACCTCCACAAGTACCAACACAAACACACACACACACACACACATTAATAGAAGTCTTAATTGCACAGATACAGCGCCATATGGCTTTGTCCCAGAGGCATTTTGACTGCAGCCCTCCAGGAGCTTCCTCACAGATGTGCAGAGTTTTGGTTTATTTTAGGATATATTCCCTCACTGTCATGCACGTAAGCTTGTTTGTGTGTGTCACTAGAGAAAACAACTGTTGAACATATGAAACGGTCCCCTTGCTTTTCAACCAGTTACTATCTGTATTCATATCCCCTTGTTATTTGCTGGGGAGTTTGTTGAATTTGCTCCGTCCACACTCCTGTGTTCCCTGCCAACCTCTGATGCCCTTTCCTCTTTGTTGACTCACTGCTAACACAATGTGGCATCTTTCCTCTCCTGGAGGGCTGGACGTCGACAGCATCACATGCTGTGCCCTTCAAAAGCCCATCTGGTAGCTGCTGTTACCGTTATACCGTTCACAGCTTTTTAGGACGTGTATTTTAAATCGTATGGATTTGTATCTATGAAAAGTAGACGGAAGGCTATGACAACATGGGCACAATTAAATTCCTGCATGCGGTATGGAAGCATGACAGTCACTTAAAAGCTCAGTGTAATGTTAGAGGTCACACTCCTGTCAGGCTGCATCCTATGACTGGACAGATTAACAAAGGTCAACCCTCACATAGCTGCTTCTGCAAGTGAGGTTTCACAATGTTGTAATGACAGAAGTACACGATGAAAAAGCAGGATGTTACTGGTCATCCTGAGAATTAATGGAGTCTAATTCTGTCTGGTATAAAAAAAAGGCACATCTGTCCAAGAAGGCTTTGTTATAAATCAGCCAGACCAAGCACGGCAGAGACCAGAACCCTGTATTACCCAGAATTCAAAGCTCCATAGCATTTTTTGTTAAATCCTCCCTCTCTAGTTTAGGACTATATTATTGAAATTCCAAACTTGTAGTTTGTGCCTTTGACTTTCTGTTATAAAACAGTGTCTAAGGCCCCGTCCAGACAGTACCGTTTTCAAGTGAATCCGAAATGGTTTGTTATCGTTTGGGCCTCGCGACAACAGAGTTTATTCATTACTGTCATGACGGGTCAAACAGAGTGAAAAGCCTATTGAGAGTGAGGAGCTACGTCAGATCACATGGTCACTGCTCCCATTTTGAACATCAAGAACAGGGTGTATACGTTTTACTTCTTCTATTTTTCTGGTGTATCTGGTGGGACTGTGTTACAGCACACCTAGAGGTGTGGCATGTGTATTGCATTATTTTCAGCACGTGTTTCATTGCTATCTTTACATGATATGTGACTGATCCGTTATGACCCGAAGGTTGCAACATATTTAATAGAAAACATAGGAGACAAAAAGGGTTCAAATTTGCCAAAAGTTCTTTATTTTTATTTCATTTTTACTGAATTAACCCCCTTCCTGTGCCCAGAACAAAACAAAAAGGAAAGTAGGACCCAGGTGAGGTGTTCAAATGAACAAAAGGACGGTATGTGGGTCAGGCTAACCCTGTACAGGACTGTAGAAGCTGTCCACATACCACTACCCCTACCCTATTAACACAACCCGCAACTAAACCCTGTTAAAAAGGCTAAGCTCAGCAACCTGCATCTTGCAGCGCAAAAAAAGACAGTCCACGCAAAAAAACTAACGTCTGTCCTATTTATATCTGCTCGTGGCAGAAACCATTAAACAACTGATCCAAAAAGAGAAGGAAAAAAATGCTAAACTATTACAAAGGCAAAAATATCCATACATGTAACAATAATTGTCTAATAAAATAAATTAGGAATCCTAAAAAAAAAAACAGAGGGGAAAAAACATAATGCGATGTGTGGACGCGGCCTAAGAGCAGCTCCAGCTTTCTGATGGGTATCCAAAACTATCAACTCAAAGATAGATAGAATAACGTATCTAATGTGATGCAATTCCTAATTTCGGTAAGTTCATATCCAGCTGCCTTGTCATAAAAGGACTTTGCAGATGTGTATTGTAGCAGCAGCTGTTGTCACCGCACAGCTTTGCAACTCTTTTCTACATAAGAGCCTGGGTTTATTATGACTACTTGACTTTTTCCAGTGATGTTCGTGCACCTTTTTGTGTGCCTTCCCTCTGTACACTCTCTTCACACTGTTTGACATGAGTCTTGTGTTGGTGGTAAAAAGAGGTTAGAGGCATTTGACTCTGTTTTGCATGCTCTGCTGCATTTCCAAACCACATCCATGTGACAGAAGTAGCCACGGTTTCAGGCCTGAACTCGTTCTGACTCGGCTGGTCATAGTCCTCCTCCTGTTAAGAATTACTTGCGTCCGTCACATTCACTCTCCTCCAAATTACTTTGTGTATCCGTCATGTGAGTTTCCTCCCTGGACGTGACCAAAAGCTTTATCCATGTGATCACAAATGTCAAATTAATGACTTATTTCGTTGGCAACAGCATAAAATGATAGTGTTCTATTGTTACATGACATATTTTTCATAGTGTTGTTATGATTCCTGAACTATCGCTGGCTGATTTCTTTGCTTATGCTGTCTGTCATTTCAGGTATTCTCTCCACTTCTTGGTCCAGAGTGGTCTGTCCTATGGTGTGATGATATTTGCTGGACTGGAACACATGCACAAGTAAGGGAAAATGTGTCAAGACAACCTGATGTGAGACAAAGAAGGAGATCTTGTCAGTTCTATTGGATAAGATGGTCTTGTATTTGAAGCTGGAAATACAGATACATTCTTATTTGCTTCTTCTTAATCTGTCAGTGTTTTTTCTGGGGTATATAGGCCTGGTCATGACTGCAAATTTCACTGTCCTCAGGCTTTCATCTGCGACCACAGCTCATCAAGACAACTGCATACTTACTCACACACACTCTCATTGTCTGGGATGCTATTTTTACCAGAATTCAAGGTTATGAGTGCAGGTGTAAACAGTAAATGTTTCCCCCAGGGAGGGCTCTTTAAATAGATTCTAACGAAACATTAATCACACCACCAACTGCTTTCAGAAAAAGGGTAACCCAATGACACAATGATAATCACTGTAAAGAAACCGGAATAGGTAATATTCACGGATGGTTTAATTCAAATGTCAGATTACATATATGGGTGTAAGAAAATATTTGTTCCACAATATATCACAATATTTAGACCCCATCTGCATGGAAATGAATTTGAGTGAAACTGACGTACATTCTTAACGGATTGGCCTTTCGTCAAAATGGGACCAGTTTCATGGGTACCCCAAAACCATATCTTTGAAAAATGGGTTCCAGAGTATGAAGATCTGGATACAGTGCCATTTCTGCACCCATGTCGACGAGTAAACATGTGTGTTTACATCCACGTCATGAGCACATGACTGGAAAAAACAGCAGCCTTGCACCCGTAGTATTCTCGTCACAAGACAGAAACAACCCAGCGATAATGGTGAACAAGAGAGTATCAGTGGTGAATGGGTAAGGGGGTTAGCAGTGTTATTGTTGCTTGTGTCCGGCGTGTGTGTTGCGTCTATGTTGGCGTATGCGGACTACTTCTTCTATTGTTCTGTTGTATCTAGTGGTATTGGCTCACAGCGCGCGTAGTGCTGTAGTGTGTGAATTGCATCGTTTTCAGCAAGCGTTTCGTCCCCATGCTGATGCAGATTTTTTACTGAAACTGTTCCATTTTTACTTAATATCTTTTTGACACGGTTTCAAAACTAAACCTGTATCGAACTCGTCTGGACGTAGCCTTAATTTCATACTGTATTGATAAGTATTTATTCAAATGCAGATATGGTTGACGTTCATTTCTGTATTGTGGTTTCATTTTGTTGAGATTTTATTTATTATTATTTAATGCTGTTTTATTAAATAAGTGTTATTTGAAATGTCCTAAAAGTGCTTTTCTTACAGGCAGATATTAGTTCCTTTGTTGGAATTGTACAAAATAATCTTACAATGTTAGTTATGAACTAATAGAATATGAACATTTGAGCAGGATCGTACCATGGAACTTAAGTTTGCATATTTTTGTAGTGCGTCATTTTGTAATGAATTTTTCCATTAGATCTTGTTCTGATCAAATAAAAATATGTTTAGTATGTGTTCAATATCTAGTGTAATTCAGTTCTTCCAGGAAAAAAAAGATAATAAAAAGAAACAAACACAAAAAATGCCTGGTTAACAGTATCGTCTATATCGTTATACATTTTATGTTTTGTATCATATCACCAGATTTTTTGCCAATACACACTTTAAATACATACTATCTGGAGGTTTAACCCTTTACAACACTATGCGTGAGCTTCTGTCATGCTGCTCTATCTCTTATCTAAGTAGCTAAATAAGCAGTGTCCACTCCTGTGAACAGTAGCTCTTGTGAAACTCAAAACTGTGGCCATCACCGTCGTCAAATCCACACATGACCTCTGCATTTTCAGATTGTCCCTGACCTCAGAACAAAGGTCTAGCCCAGAGGCTGGAGGCAGGACATATTAACATAATATGTTTGTGAGAGGGCGTTGAACCAAATGCTAACAAATCCTGTATTGTTGTAGCGATGGGTTGAGACTCAACCCCACGTTTAATCCTTAGCTTTTTAGCCTTTGTGCTTTTGCTGCAAAGGGAATCATGCTTCACATATTTCAGGACACAGATAATCTTTGATCTATTATGTCTTATTTTACAGCCCCCTTCAGATTCTATGCTCCGTTCTTTCTGATCTTTTTTTTTTGCCCATGCTGAGTTTAGCATTTCTTTGTTAGTCAGTGTTTTGTTTGTCTTTTTCTCAGTCATCTCTACTCTTTCTACTTCTGCTGTTTTACTAGAGGGAAAACGTACAAATCAGAGGAAAAATATAAGCAAATTTTCTTGCTGATTTTTGCATTTTGAATTTCGAGGCTTAAGAGTTGAAGCCGCAAAATTTTTATTCCTCAAATGTTTAAGCTTCAAAGTTTTATGTTGTCATTTTAATTTTTTCACTATTTTATTTGCTATTTTTTTTTTCAAATTGTTACATGATTGCGCTTTCAATCACATTTTAGGTATTTTGTGAGTAAAATTTTTTCCATTTGAAGGTTGAAAATAATTATAATAATAGTAATAATAATAATACACTTGTAAAGCATTTTACATTTAAAATCAAATCTCACAGTGCACAATAAAAAGTAATGCATTAATGACAAATACATGGACTTTTCTTTTATATGATAAAACCATACATTGCAAACACATAACATTTATTATCCAGGAGAGAAGCTTTCCTTGGACACACAGTGCTGCTGCTGCTGCTGCTACGCCTTATTATCAAATAATATATAACTTTATGTTGACATGGGATGACTTAAAATGTTGTGATAGCACATGAGTGGCCTAATGTTCCAGTCTAGTACACATTCTCATAACAAATGTATAACCACAAGCATTCTTCTTTTTTCAACCACACTGCTGAACAAAGATACGTTTTTGTGTTTGCTCGTCAAGTACTGGATACAGTTACAATGATGAACACTAAATACTGCATTAGAGGAGATAAATAATGTATATGTACAGTTTAATGAGATTATACGGCGCAGAAATACTGACCGTCTGTGTAATAAAAAACTAATAAAGATAGTCTGAAAAGAACACAGTGTTTAATTCTGTACATTGCTGTTAGATGTTACATTAAAATTCGACTCGGGACGTTTTGAGCGTGTTCAAGTGCATACGAGATGTTTGCGTTAGTTTGGTAATGACTTTCGTTGTTTTTACCACGAAGATTTTCCATATTGTTGTAAAAACAATAACGGTGATATAATTGAAAATGAATAAGCAAAAAGCAACAATAATTAAACCAAATAAAATCTATAAATGGCTGCCTTGTAGAATTTCTTTAGGTTTGTCCATCATCTAATTCATTTTCTAATATAATGGTAGATAGAGTCAGGAATAAATATAAGGATTTATTTAGTTTTTTATTGCAACTCAGTGTCAATACAAAGTGTGAGTACACTTCAGATTATACATTACATGTTACATGCTGATATAAGAGTGTTTTAAAGAACTGAACAATGTATCTCATAAGACAAACAACCAAAGAAACACAAAACAATAAAAGAAAAAGAAACAAACAGCCATCAACAGAGCCAAGTTCCCTGTTTATTTGAACAAACACACCTACCACAGAAAATAAAATATTAGGACAATAATCTCATTTCTACATGTATGTTTGTTTAGTTTTTTTTTTAGATAAAAATGCACAACATATTTTTAAAGCCAAATATTTTTTAACTTTTCATTTTGTTAAGTGAATTCCAGTGTCTTGTTTAAATACTATAAAGTGAGGGAATGTTTTTAGATATAAATATAAGGATTTTTGTAGAATAAAAATCCACATTGCATGGCCAAGTCTATCTCGAATAGTGGTGCAGTTTTGTGTTCTAAAAATAACTCACACTTGTCAGGTGGTGCTGATGGACAGTGTCTTATGGAAGTAGTGTCAACAGAATATTTCTTTCTTTTTGTGAAACAATGTGCAAGTGGGCAAGCGGCCCATGGCCTTAAATGACTACATTCCATTAATACCATCTATTTTCAGTGACATTCTCTACATGTATTGGAAGTGAGGCGAGTGAAAGGACAGAAATAGTCCTCTAACAGCAGAAACATTCCAGCAGGCTACATCATCTGAGCCAGATCCTGGGCGGCCATGGCTCAGTTGGTAGAGCGGGTCGTCCAATAACCGAACAGTTGGTAGTTCGAATCCTACTCTGTCCTATTCAGACTGTTGTGTCGTTGGGCAAGACACTTCGGCCTCCTTTGCCTCCAGTGCCACTCACACTGGTGTATGAATGTTTGGTAGTGGTCAAAGGGGCCGTCGGCACAAAATGGCAGCCACGCTTCGCTCAGTCTGCCCCAAGACAACTGTGGCTACAAATGTAGTTTACCGCCATCAGAGGGATCATATGAGAGTGAATGAATAATGGGTCACTAATGTGAAGCGCTTTGAGTGGACAAAAAAGTGCTATATAAATCCAATCCATTATTATTATAGATGATCACAGATGTAAAACACTGAAACGTTAGCCTAGAAATGTCGTTAGCTAGTATCAATAAATAACCTGCTCGAAAAATTCACATCAGCAGGTCTTTTTTTTTCAATGGTACATGGACTGCACTTATATACCACCTTCATGATGCCAAGAATAATTTAACATAGTAAATTTAAGGTTAAAAGGCAATTTAAAAAAACAGCTTCTTGAGGTTTGCCTCCATTAACAACAACAACAAAATGACCGTGTTTAGGAATACACACTTAAGACCAGTGCAGTGTGGCAGGACCTCTGATGGCTCCATTTGTTTTTCACTCTTAGACTCCCACTTAAACACAGAGCCTCTTGAGGATAGCGTACAGTGCAAGTAGAGTGACAGCTTTATGGAGTTTCTAAAAGCTTTTTTCTTTTCTGTGGGAACGGCTGTGAATGTGAATCTCGCTTTACTGTGGCTTTAGAATGAGTAAAAGCGCTTTGTTCAGTGGTGGGCATCAGATGTCATACCATTTGCTCCCGGTCTTTCACTCAGCAGCACTCTACAAAGGTTCACCTGTAGAATGTGGTGAGGGTGTGCGGGAATGTTCCAGACGTTTTTCTGCCTGTACTAAATATGAACACAGCGCAGCCTACTGGACAGACTAACCTCTGTCTGAACATGTCAGAGTCCCCATGTGGAAAAAAAAATAAAAGCACTCCATGGCAAGGTTGTTTGTGAGGATATATATGATAAGGCTAAATTTACATGTTATATAAACTTATATGACAGTGCTTGTGTGTAATTTAATAAATACAATAAATCCAGCTATGAAACAGTATAAAATAATCATTCCATAGTTCATTACATTTGATTATTTTTTTAAAATGTACATATACAGTGGTTCCTCATTTTATTGCAGGGATTAGATTCTAAAATTAACCCGCAATAAGTGATATCTGTGAAGTAGTCTGCTTCCTTTTTATTAATTTATTTATTTATTACAATTATTCTATATGTTTTAAGGCTGTAAAACCCCTCACGACACACTATACATCTGCATTTAACATTTTCTTTCATTTAAAGGTTGGACACATAATAAATGATTAATAGTGACTCTGCTATTGTTGGTATCCGGTGTAATGTTCTTTTTCTTGCAGTTACTGATCTACAAAGCTAAAGCAGTCACCATCTTTACCATGGTCTTGTTACAGACAACTACAGGCTGTTTTTACATCCTTATTAAAACGTATTGCTGCTATTGTCCTTTATATTATTTTCTGTCTTTATGTAACAAAACAAAGACTCATTTAATCGCTAATGGCGCCTACAGTCAAGTAACTTCTACCTTCCTTCAGGATGTCCAAAAGTCCAACTTTTTCTGCAATGGTTAACGTCTTCTTTTACCTTTAGCGTGCCTTTTACCACGGCGTCATGGTGACTTTTCACATCTATCTGTGCTTTTTAATAACCTTATGAAGAGAACAAGAATAAAAATCTATTGTTCTTTTTGGACAGTCATCTCAAATTTTTTTTCCATTATTTCCCCCTTTTGCAAATTTTCACATGGTGATGCAGACAATTAAAGCCTCTTCTGCTAGTTATTTATTTAGCCTTGCTGTTGCATACTGAAAAGATAGATAGTTTCTCACCCTCTATTTAATCAAGTAAAAGTGTGCTTTCAGACATGTACTTTGAAAGCAAGGTCACGAAATGCCCTATCAATTATTTGTATCTTTTATTTCATTGCTTCATATGTGGTGGATGTGAAGCTGCTGTGTGGCTCCTTTTCCACATGCTTACCTGTCTACCACTGTCCCACAGTGGGAGGCCAGCCCACTTTAATCCCATGCTATATCCACTGCCTTGAGTGGAAATGAAACAGCCCCCACTGAGCTGTGAATTACAAAACACAAATCATACCAGGATAATAACAGGATGCCTGGTGGGCTTACTGCAAATATAGCTCCTGCAGCACATGTAGCTCATATCCTCACAGCTGTGCACTGCCAGTGGAGAACGCTGATCTTGGCAAAAAAAAAAAAAAAGAAAAGAAAAAAAAGGAATTTGCAAATGATTTCAACTGTTGGTGGAGTCACAAAGTACTTAAACCTTCCAGCACTACGGAAATCTCAGTTTCATGGATCTACTCTGGCAATGTTTAAGTTCAGGCTAAAAATGGCTCTGTTCAACTGTGCACAGAACAACTGAAAGGGTTCTATCTGACCTCTGACCTTTTACTTTATTTTAATTGATTGATATCTATTTGTTTGAAATCTTTATTTTGAACATGTAGCAAATTAAATCAATACAAATGAAGCAACAAAACATCAATATAATAAGTAAACAAGGAAGAAAAAAACACACACACACTCACTCACTTCTGGTTGGATGTAATTCTGGTGGTTGGGGTATTTATTTAATTGTTTTTGAGTGGGTTTGTGTGTTTGTCTCTCTCTTGGTTTGTTTGTTTGTAAGAAACTTTATGCAGAAACTACTAGACCGATTTTCATGAAAGTTTCACAAAGGGTGAAAGGTTGTCCACAATAGATCCCATTAAATTTTGGTGAATGTAGGTAAAAGGTCACAGTCACCAAAAGAAGGGGGTGGGGTTTGTTGTGCCAGTTACCACTTGTAATTTTTATTGCTTCATGTTTATTTTTTACTGATTAACAGTTTTTATTGCCTTATGACTCTTTTATTTTAATACAATTTCCCCTTGGGATCAATAAAGTAATTTGTGGATGGGCAATGACAGTAAAGATTCATCTAATCTAATTAGCTGTGTATTATATTAACTGTTGTTTTTTTTATTTTATATATATATATATATATAAAACTTAACATAACTGTTTACCATTATAAATGCACAGACTAACATTCCAGTACATTCACATATGACACAGTCTGTATGCAAACCCCCCCAAATGGCATTACATGTTCATTATCAATATTCCACAACCCCTTTTAAGTTAGCGATACCTAGCATAGCACCGGTTAGAGTACACTCAAAACAAACAGAGTGACTCTAACATTAGAGCCTAACAAATAAAACAGCCTTATGCTTAAATTAATGTCTTATAATATTATTTATGAAATGCTTTTGCACTTAACCAACCTGTAACACAGAACATATTTTTATACAGTGGCGTTGCTTGACTCAATGAACACGGCTAGTGCTAATGCTAACGTAACTGTTTCTGCCGCAGTCAGTCGGTCTGTTCTCATGTGTCACCACTGCCACCTTCTAGTGAAAGCTAGCATAGCACAATAAACCACACTACTGTTCAACACAACAGACATGACCTCAAACACCACAGCAACGATCAGAAATGTAAAACTAGAATATTATATATGTAATATATCTAGTTTTATATGTACATGTATATTGGGATATGTATTGCATATCGATATTCATCCTAAATATATCGGGATATGACTTTTGGTCCATATTGCCCATCCCTAATTGTGTTATATAGGCTTTGACTTTGACTGAACATTTCCTCTCACTTTGCGGAACAAGTATTAGGATATATTTTGTAGTTTTTATTTTGTATATTTTATAGTTTGGGATATATTCAACCTAAATATATCAGGATATGACTTTTGGTCCATATCGCCCTGTCCTGCTCCAACCACCATCTTAAACATATTATTTTTAAGATGTAAAGCTTGTGAAAGTCAAGATAATTTAGTAACATGACATACATTATACTAGTATCATCTGAGCCCTGTTGCATAGATTGTTCTATAGAAATATATCATCTCTCATATGCACAAGCTGTTGTAGAATGTGTAGTGTTAGGTCTGTGGAAAACATGCCAAGTGTGTTTAGGATACAATCAGAAATCTTTCAGCTCACCCGGGGATTACGTGATGATTATTGTAATGAAAGACTTGGAGTTGTTTCATGTGAACGTACTGTTAACTGTGTGTTCTGAATGATTGATTGGATGGTTTCTTGGACTGCAGATACACAGGGCTCTCCTAGAGTCTAGTGTCTTGCCTCCAACACATCCTAGCTTTGACTGGCGTGTTGTATTCCTCCTCTGAGCGGCACAATCCTCTTATTGTCTGCGGCAGAGGAACGCCCTATTGCTGGTTCCAACTTGGGCTGACTCTGCAGCAGCTTTGTGCCACAGGCTCCAGTACTGCTCTGTCTTTTGGTCTTCGGTTGAAAGGTTGAGTTGTCTTTTGTCTTTCTCTACTGACAGTGACACATTATCAGACCCTCTTCTGGCCTTTTGTCCGGTTTTTGACCCTCTCCTTTTTTCCCATTGAGTGGCCCTCTGGCTCAGGCCTGTGTTATTTGCACTGGTGTGGAAAAAAAAAAGATGTTTTTTTCTGCTGTAGAGACAAGAACAAAGTGAAGTTATTTTTTTTGTTGCCAGAAAAGAAAGGTTAAACCTCTCATGCATCAACATACTTTGCTCGCAGCATTCTACTACATTGTGGTATAGATAAATAATCAATGATTAAATATGTATCTTTTCTAATATATACTGAAGGTAGCCTGAAATTGAAATGTATTTCAAACACGTACAGAAGAAGCTGCATTGTGTGAAAAAGAAACTCAATCACATGATGCCTTCTTTTATTTCTACCCATTCTTGTTACAATTTACCAACTTTCTTATTATTATTATTAGTAGTTTTTTTTTAATTAAAACTACAAAACATGTGTTTTTTTCCCCATTATTTATAAAAATATTTCCCATTTTCTATTGTTTATTTCAATATATTAATGCAGTCTGAACCTCTATCTTTTAACTCCTGCCTTAATAAATGTACTATACTACTCTTTTACTTTCTGTTCTGATGTTTATGTTTATTTAACCTTGTTCTATGTGGTATGACATGATTATCTTGATCTTCTAGAATTATAATTATGGTATAAGCCATGCTTGTACAGGCAAAGTGGTTTTCTGTGTGTCAATATCCCCATAAGTTGTTTGATTTATTTAGAATGGATTTCAATTGCATACATATAGTTTTATATTGTATTTTGGTAGGCTTTCTTTTGTACTTTATAACAAGATAGAGATTATAATACACATATAATATCCACTATACCTACTAATTCCTCTTTGTTATGGATACACTATGATTGTTTATGTATTAAATTAGTTCCTTGACCCTTAAAACATTCTCCCAGGATTTGGATTCATGTTTGTTTAGATGTTGCCATGGGAGAAGTGGATGTGCGTTCAGTGCCAGTCATGCCACCTGTGTTGTTAAGACTATGACATGTCATATATGGGGGAGCGGATCTCAGATAACATTGACTGCACATATTAAATCTGTAGTCATTATGTTTAAGACGGAGGTTAGGAACAGTTATCGTGAAACATGCTAGATTTATAAATGAAATGAAAATGTGGTTCTCAGATCAGCTTTCAGATGTGATACTTGATTGTGTTGAAAAGAAACTGTCGTCCCTGAGAAAATGAGAAAAATGCCAAAGTGGCTTATCTACCAAATACTGAAGAATCCTTTAAAAATTCTAGCATCCAGACTTAAGGAGGACCAAAATATGGGTCCCGACACACAATACCTTCTGTAAAATAAAGTTAAATCATGCAGTAGTGTTCATGTTAATTGTATGAATGGACAGAAAAACCTTACTAATGTTAAGCACAAGTTGTAATTTTTATGGATCGCTTTCTAGCCTCATGAAATGAAGACATAATATGATTCAAAAAGGCTTTAATAAAACCATATTCCTGCAAACCGGAGAAACACATTCACAATCAACATACAACAGGAAGTGAACAGGTTACATTTTTTTTTTTTTTTTTTTTAGCTCAAAAGATCCTCCAGAGAAATAAATCTGATTTTGCAATGAAGGCATTTCTTTCAATGTACCATATCAAGATGCTTCATGGTGTATTTGTCTGTTCTCATCATGATCATGCATTCTCCCTCCTTTGCTTCCTGTAGGTACTGCTTCATCGTGACACTTGGTTATCTCATCCTCTGTCAGATCACACGAGTCTACGTGTTCGACTATGGCATGTACTCTGCAGACTTCACAGGGTAAGCAACCCAGACACCAGAGAGTGTAAATATAGTATTTGGACTTCATACATTCATTTAAAACAACAACAACCTCTCTCAGACTTCATTCTGAATGTAAAGCATGTGAAGCACAGGAGTTACGAAAGCTAAATAAAGCTAAAAATAAATTGGAGAGCAAGAGTCATGGGGGTATTGGGAATGACTCAACCAAGTTCCACGGAAACAAGAGCGTGTCACACTGCTCATCGGTGTCTGCAGGAGGATGTCGATAGGGACCACAGTTCCCACTTCTCCAGACTGTCTGACAATGCGAGCAGACAGCCTGCACTCCCAGCAGGGTGGTGGTAGTGGCTAGTTGCTAAGCAACACAATGCAAACCCATACTGCCTGAGCGAGGGCAGAGACTTCACTCTTTTAACTACCTTGTCTTCCCATCTCTTTGTTTATCCTGAAAATGCCAAACTCATGTTTTTTCCAAATGTCAGTGCAGCTGTACAGGCTGTGAACCATGCTCTTAGAAGGACAGGACCTGTTTCTTTGGAGCAAGTTTAAAAAAATATATACATATATCAACAAATTCCAATGGATGTGCTTTGTTTCACTTAATGCAGATTCATACTGTGTGTGAAATGAACAATGAGATTGTGTTTTCCACTGAAATGCAACAAGATATTTGTATGTGTATGATGAGGAATGTTAAAGCACTCGAATGCAAACCGTATGATAAGAGAAACGTAGTAGCACTGATTCTTTGACTAGATCTAAAAATAGCTAGAGGCAGTTGAAAGAAACCTGCAGTTTTACATATGAAAGAAATTTCGATTGTGAATTTAATGATGCAGAAAATCATTGACATCATACCACCACCAACTTCCCAAATCCCTAGTATATACAGTGCACTAAAGCTGGGTAAACTAATGAAGGATAAATTAAATGTTATGTAAATCCCTGTTCACATGGGACAAGGCTAACCTGGGGACACGCAGCGATTTGGAAATTACCCTCCCATGTGTTTCATGTGGTGCATTCATATTTCCCACTTGAATTTAATGACATAATCCTTGGTTCTTATGTCAAAGCTCACCACTTACAGATCACTGGTCAGAGATAGAAAAATGTTTCTTACTCAGGGTCCCTGTGGGGTCTTCAAACATGTTAAAAATCTTGATTTTTCAGATCGGCATTTAATACCTTTAAAAAAGTCATTTTTTTAATATATTCTTAGAAGAAGAGAAGTCATTCCTTAAACATGGCACCAACTGTAATAAACATCCTGATTTACACATGTATACATTATTATATTTTATCTACATAATAGGTTTATAATATAGTACATAGTAAATCATTAATATATAGTGTAAATTGAGAAATGATATGGTTTCCTGGTATGTCCACACATACAGCTTACCTCTAAAACTCTTCCTGTTTGTATCAACATTCATATATATATAAACAAACAATACAAACAATATATGACTAGTTGTGGAAAAAGGTTTTTCCATTGCACTTTTGCATGATAGACCATTTTCACCACCTCTTGCAGCACAAAAAGTTTTAAAGGAAAAAAAAAAACCTCAGAGTTTTTGCCTAAGTTTAATTTTTTCATTTGGTAAATTTTAAAGTGCAAGTTATATTCGTGCAATTTGAGGGACAATGAAAAGCGACTAATGTTATATATCATGTTATGAGCCTCCTGATTTTGCACCAAAACACTTTTAAGACTCTCAGTATTCATTGTTCTGTTATCAGATGTTAGTTAATGGCAGAGTCGCACAAGATTAACATCACAGACAACCTCCTCAGTCTTTACAAATGATTAGAAGTACACAGGTAAAACTAGTCTCATGAAAATAGGGCTTAAAAAGTTCCTTATTCAACAAACCAAGAAGAAAGTTCTTGATATTAACTATTATTTCTCCTTCAGGCCCATGATGGTTATAACACAGAAGATTACCAGCATGGCATTTGAGATACACGATGGTAAGACATGTATTAAAGTTTCTCTGAGGTGTGTGCTTATTTGTGTATGTGTCTGTTTTTTGAGTATTGCGTTGCGTGCATTGACTATGTGCCTATGTGACTAAGGTGACAGAAGTGAAAATGTCACATCATTCCTCAGCAGACTTTAAAAATGCATCACACGGTCACTTTTATGCTTCTGACAGTAGACTAGTGAACCAGAAAGAGATGAAAATCTCTGTTATATAAGGAAGAAAAGGTGACGAGTCATGCGCTGTCAACAGTCGACTGTACACTGAAGCAGCACTGATTTTGAGCAGGTAACATTTTGGTGAAACTATTTATTTATTTATTTAGCCCTTAAACTTGACACAATTTGTGGAACTATTTTTGACATTTCTTGTACGTTACAGTAGTAATGGTTAAAAAAAAAGAAAAAGCTTGACACTCATTTTAATACTAATGAAATGGAAAACTTCCAAATATTAATGTTTTTGACCATAACTGAACAGCAGACCACGTTTTAGAGACTTTTTATTAGTATATCTGTGGAAACGGTACAAGCTAAGTATGTTACAGACTGGAGTCAATACAAACCAGAACACTTCACACCCATGCTCCTCTAGTGTCCCACCTTTATATAAAAAAAACTAAAAATAAAAAATCACTCTACCATTTACACACAGGTGTCAGGGGAGGGAATGTTTAAATTATAAATGCTAATATAGCAAACATTGCCCCTATGAATCCTAAATTATCTCCATTTTTTGCATCATTGCAAGGGTTACAAGGGTTAGTGCAATTCTGTGTAGCAGCCACAACATTCCATCCTGAGCATATGTACAAATATATATAGTAAAAAAATAAGCTGCAGTTTAAAATATTTATAAAATCAATTTGTTAAAATGGCAGTGCAAGACCGTTATATCAGTGTGATGTCTGTGTGTGTGTGTGTGTGTGTGTGTGTGTGTGTGTGTGTGTGTGTGTTGGACAGTTAAGTGTAAATGTCTGTTGGGTAGAAATGTACTGGGCTCTTTAAGACAGACCGGCTCCACTGCACCAGGTCCAGACTGTCTTCCACCAACTGACCTGGATGTGACACAGTCAGCTTTTTGAAACAAACTGCTGCTAAAACTGGAACACCACATGTGCTAATGGGTAATAAATAAATAGAGAGGCTCGACACTGGGGTTAAAATAAACAAGTGAGGAAAGGCTTGAATGAATCCAGCTTTGCTTTAGCCGCTTTAAATCTCCCAAAAATACACAGGTGGAACAGAAAAACCCACCACAGTTCCATGTGATTGGGTTCAGGGGGTTAACCCTCAAAGACTGTGAAGGTTTTTTTTTTTTTGTAGAGACTTCCATATGAAAATGTAAAAATCATTTTGTCCCAACCACCATATGACTGGTAAAAAAAAAAAAAAGCACCTTAAATAGTGAATGTGCAATTACTGTTAACTGACATTTCTGTTTATATGTGCAATAATTATTTAAGTATGTATTAATCTACCTGTTTTTACCTCTGCCAAGGAGGTATTAAACACGGGTCCGTTTGTCTGTCTTTCAGCAGGATTACGCAAAAAGTTCTAAATGGATTTTGATGAAACTTTCAGGAATAATAGATAATAGGTCAAGGAAGAAGCCATTAGATTTTGAGCAATGAAGGTTTGTTGAGCCGCATTTTGTAATAATTGTGCATTTTGTAACAAACGTCCAAAATGTAATAACTTTTTCATTTAATTTTGTAATAAACTACCACATTTTGTAATACATTTTGTTGCATTATGTAATACATTTATTCATTTTGCAGCAACAGGGTGCTTTGGTGGTGTGGCATTAAAACTCATGGAGCTGTTTGGGAAATATTTCTAGTGGTTTATGGCTTGGCTGGTAATTAGACATATTAGACAATTCGACAATTTGAAAATCCGAATATATTTTTGAAATAGAAGTGCAGCAAAATATATAACAAAATGCGTTGTGGCAGTTTATTACAAAATGAAATGAAAAAGTTAATACATTTTGGACGTTTATTACAAAATGTGGCTCAACAAGGTCAAAGGTCAAGGTCATACTAAAGGTCAACAGTTAAAATACATCAGTGGTCATATCTCAGGATTCAGACAAGATAGAATCTGACATTTTTTTTTCCATTCACATGGTCTGACCTTCAGACATCAGATGAGTCAACACCTATGGTTCCATCAGGTCATGTTTTAATGTCGTATGACGCCATATTGTTTGGGACTTTAAGGGTTAAATTATAAGCCTGTAGGAATGTGAGAATTTAACCAAACCAAGATGAGCTGTTCCTCTCGACCTTACACACACACACACACACACACACACACACACACACCATTATGTCAGAGCTGGCCATGAGTGTTATGCACACTAATGAGTTGCATATCCACAAGCAGCTCTTTTGCAAGTAGTTATTAACAATGAAAGGGCGGATTTTTAACAACAAACTGAACAAATGCAGCACTTCCTCCTTAATCTTTTCAGCAACTATAAATATTAAGAGTCTGCCTAATGTGAGTTGTCTCCGCTTAGTTTATCCAGCTGTTCTTGCTGAGAAATATGTCGTGCTGGGTGATGTTTTGAACCAGGTTAAGTATACAGAGGTGACATCCCAGTTGCATCAGTTATTTGGGATTATTTAGACTTCACACAGATCTGAGCCGGTTTGTTCTTTTGCCAATTATCTCTAGCTTGGAATCCCTACAGCCCCTCGGGAATCTGTTTAACAAGTGTATACATGTGTGTTCTTCAGCATTAACCTGTTAGACAAGCATGAACCAAATGTTTTGTTCTATTTTTTTTTTTTTTCCTGTTTGATAAGTGTCTGTCTCTGTTTTTAGGTTTGACCAAACCAGAAGGTCAGCTGAGTCCCGGTCAGAAATACCTAGCAATCAGGTATGTGACTCAGGTATGTTTTTACGCTGCAAACAATAATGAATTTTTCTACAGTACTGTGCAAAACTTCACCAGACCACTCTTAATGTTCTAGTTTTGTAATGAGTATATGTGTTTATTTCTCAGTTTCTTTATTCAGATTAAACAAGAAAACACACACACAAAAACAAACAAACAACTACCGTATTTTCTGGACTATAAGCTGCACCTGTATATAAGCCGTATCTACTGTATTTTTAAAAAATATAATAAAAAAATATATAAAAGCTGCAGATATCTATGTTAAAAATTCAGATATTTACTGCATGTGCAGAAGGTTTTTTAACTGTAAATGTAGTTTTAACACGGCAGCAACTTTGCTGAATAAAACGGAACAGAACCAAGAGAAAAATAACCACTATTTACTGTATTTTTATCATCATTTCTCTCGTGTTTTAAATCCCAAATCACTTCAACGGTCTTCACTGAAACCCATGAAGTCGTCTTCTTCTGTGTCAGAGTTGCACAACCTCATAAACGCTTCGTCACATCTGTCTCCATGATGAAGAAGCGAGGATTTGAAAAACAATTAACAGTTGCTAATCTGTCGTCCGTGTTCGATCGGCTAAAGAAAAAGTAGCGTATTCTTCTTTGCATTGATTTTCCTTAGTAGTTTAGATTTTTTTTTTTTATTTTCAGGATGGAAAGATGCATGTCACAATATAGGTGTTAACATCAAGATATCTTTACTTATATTCCCCCCTCCCTGTTTCCATCCCAAGTGCCCCCCCCCCAATCCTCCCAAAGGATCTTCATTAAAAGTACATATTCACAACATTTGTTAAGTCACCACTGTACAACATACAGTATATCACATGAATCTACAGAATCCAAACAGAGTCATCACACAGATATTCAGTTCAGTAGGTCCTTCACCAGAGTTATTGTTGACGTCCATGGATCGATTGTTTTTTGGCTAGCTCCATGCATCCTCGCTACTCATATTCCCATGTAGAGAATGCTTAAAAAAGTTTGCAACCACTGCGTGCGGGAGAGCATGTGTGGGGGGGCTTCCAACATAGAGCTAGCATCCTTTTAGCTGCTGTCAGACCCGCAAGCAAAGTGTAAATTTGAGAGGCGGTCAAAATAAGAGTAGTTTTAATTCTCCCTCTGGTTAGAGCGCCCCCTAGTGGTGGAAGAAAAACCCACAGAATAACCGCACTTCTGTTAAAACATATGAAAAAAGTAGCGGCTTATAGTCCAGAAAATACGGTATATGTACAGTATCAAAAACATGCAGACGTTTGTGTGTATCATGACCTCTATTTGCACATGGAACTATCTTGGTTTGAAAATCTTTTGAGTTTGTATAGTTCGATTTTTTTTTTTTAACAGACTGGTACAGTGTGTGTTTACCTGCTTGACTAGTTTCAGCTACTTCCTGTAATCAATAAAACGGCTCACAACAGCATCATGTAACGCTTCTGACAAAGGCTGCAGGAAGTAGATGGAACCAGTCAAGCAGGAAAACACACACTGCACCTTTCTGTTAAAAGAATTATCTAATTATACAGTTGTCTTTGGAAGATAGCATGAACCTTTACAAGAATCTTACTTTTTTTTTCTAAAGACGTTGTTCAGTATGTCCTTACTTTGTTAGACCTGGTTTGTCTTATTTTTTTCTATTTATTTATTTCTTATTTAAAGTGTCCATGTCCTATATTTTTTTCATTGAACTTGAAACACACAGATGTCAAACTCCAGTCCTCGAGGGCCAGTGTCCTGTATGTTTTTGTGATTCAGTTTATCCCTTTAACTCCTGAAACTTTAGCAGTTCCACAGTAAAAAAGAAAGAAAGAAAGAAAAGAATTAAAATAAGCAACAAAATAAACAAAGACGCCCAAAGTAATCAACAAAATTAACTAAATGTAAAAATAAACTAACTAAATAATTAGTAACATGAACAAAGGAAGACACAAATGGAACAATAATGGAACAAATAATTAAATAAAATTAAACAAAATGATCAAAATGAGCAACAAAATTACCAAAAATGAATAAACATTTACAAAAGTATATATAACATGGAACATTTTGCAAAAAAAAATACTAAAAAATAAGGAAAAACACAACTAATATTGAAATTTTAAATTTTAAATCTTAATGAGTTGCCTTTTGACACCTGTTTCATAAACGAAACTTAGTAAAAACACAGTTAAAAAAAGGAAAACAGTTTAACCTTTCTCAATATTTAAAATAAACCATCCAATCACAGTTAATAATCAGCTCCTCATCATCCCTGGACAGGTCTAATAATGGAAGAGGAAAATATCTAAAACATACAGGACACTGGCCCACCAGGACTGGAGTTTGAAACCCCTGTTATCATATTTGTTGTCTATTAATTTGTGTTTTAATGCAGAAATTGAGAAATACAAAGGTAGAATCATTACAACCTTGCTAAAATAATAAACCTAGTTGTTGTCTAAGACTTTTGCACAGTACTGTAAATATAACAAATAAATTATGGAGGAGCAGTTGGACAGATCTGTTCAATACAGACATAACATTTCAACATTCTCGTGTATAATTGGACCATTTTTTAAAAAACATTTTTAAAGTACAAATTACAGGTGGGTGCTTCTATGAACCTGGGTTCATTTTGGCATCTGCTCACTTTTCCCCGTTTTTTAGACCCAATAATAAAAAATTTGAGAAATGTCCCACCAGGATGTACCTAATGATGACTTCAGATTAATGCAAATAAATGATACTCTTTCTCTGAGCCATCACAAAATTAATGACATTTTAATAAAAAATATCCAGGCCAAAAGTTGTACATGAAAAACTATGTAGGTGTAAGTGCATTCAATCTGAAAATATGGCTGTGAATGGTCTTATATATTGAAAAATAAACTGCCTTAAATGTGAGGATTCGAGTGTGGTTTTTTTTTTAATCCAAACACGCACGTTTTTCATGAATCTGTTTCATTTTAGGTTTTGTGTGTAACCCATATATGCACTGGCTTCACATATGGAACCTGTCTATTTAAAACACAAATGAATCACATGTAAAGAGTAAAAATCATCATGTGTTTGTTGACATTTATTAGTTTAACTCTTACTGTTTATTTTATCATTAAAGAAGATTTTAACATTTAATTTTGCAACAGCGCTCATTTTTGTGAAATAAACTGTCTTGCATAATTACTTTGATTTGCAAAATGTACCCGTGAGAATAAAGAGGTGTTAAAACAAATTGTAGGGCACCCCTTTTATTGTTACATGCACATTTTTGTGTAAAAATGATCTAAAATGAATATAAAGTGTTTTATCTGAAAAATAGTTTCTCTTGTATCTCAGTATATATTGATTTTTAAAATAACCCCAAATGTTTCCAAACTTGCTTCATAACATTTGATATGAATAACTACATTCAGAACTACATTTAGTTTTACTTATTAGCAATGTCATAGCTGCATGCAGATAGCTTTTGTAATTCAAATATATTCCAATATATCATAACTGTTGTCTTTTGGAGTGTTTTGTTCCTCATTTAATTTGCTTGAGAGAAACCTGCTCTACCTGCCCATCAACGTGTCTTAAAATGAGACTAAGCAGTTCCATTAAATGGCATTAGGCACATAAAATTAACCATGTCAATGATTAATTATTTTAATTTATCGCTTTTTGGAAGATTTCTTTTGTAAAAAAAAAAAAAAACAAAAAAAACATGGTAGATATTAGCTGTGTATGTGGTAGACTGTTATTCTGCTTTGAATATGAGCTTTCTAATAATTTCTTTCTGATGAATCACTATTATTTAATCAGTTACAAAAATAAATGCACGTGTATAGAGAGTAACCTTGATGATTCCATAGCACAAAAAAAAAAAATCAAATTAGTCATCGTATTGGATAATGTTTGCAAGGTGTGTGGAGTTCATACTGCTGATATCTGTGATGTATTATTCCTTTGTAAATAAAGGCGTTGATGTTGACACACCACCAGTGTTTGGAATGATTACATAACTGAACTCTTAGGCAGAGGTGGTAAAAGTACTACCATTCTGTACTCAAGTAGAAGTACAGCTACTTATGCAAAAATATGCTCTGGTAAAAGTAGAAATACTGATTCAAGTCCTTTACTGAAGTAACAGTAAAAAATACAACTTTTCAATTGTAATTAAGTATAAAGTAAAGCTGTATTTTTTTTTCTTACCATCGATGAAATACTTATTTAACCAGGCAAGATCAGAAAAGTTTCAAAAGTATCCAAAAATAAAGCCCTTAAAAATGTATTACTGCATAGAAAATGGGTTTGATCAGGTCACAGTTATTCACTTGTGTGGGTATGGACTGGACATTTTGTAAAAATGGGGAAAAAAGTCACAATTTATATAAAAAGTCATACATATGACATAAGAATGCATAAATATAATTTAAAAAGTCAAAATTGTGAGATAAAAAAATTAAATTACGCCATAGTTATAAATATGTGACAAGAAATGCATAATTATGGGAAAAAGAGCTGAAATTATGAGATAAAATTACAAAATTGATGTAAGAAGTCATAATTGTTTTGTAGAAAGTCACAATTTTCTCAGATTTTCCCTCTGAAGTGTTAGTGTTTTAGCATTTTAGCATTCTGTCTAGTTTGAAAAAGTAAAGACAATATTATGACAATGTAAAGAGTATTAAGTACAACTATTTATGTCAAAATGTAGGGAGTAAAAGTTGCCAGAAAAATAAGCAAGTAAAGTACTGATAGCAAAAAAAAATCTACTTACAGTAAGTACAGTAATGAAGTACTTTTACTTTGTTACTTTCCACCTCTGCTCTTAGGTGTAATGAAAGAAAAAAAAAATTGTAGCACATTTTCAATTTCCTCGTCAAATCACATTATTTATTTTACATGCATGTCACAAAAAGAGAGCCATAATCAGTTCAGGGGATAAAGACAATTGCAATATATGAACGCAAATATTCTTCAAACCACCTTGGAATTTTAGTTTTAATATTGGGGTTCATTTCAATCACAGGGTTATCTAGGAAATTAAAAACTGAAGCAGCGTTCATTGTACATTCTATGGTCTGGGCTCAGGATAAAAGACTGGATTATTTTCGTTTTAATTGAGGCTTCATTGCTCCATGCATAGGAAATTACCTCACTGTCCCTCTGTCAGACGCTCACTGGTGTTGGCAAGCCCATCGGTATGCACTCGGTATCTAGGAAACCACGTATTCCCTTGTCTCATGTGACCTGTTTTGTAGGAATGCTGTACCCTCCATCTATCCCGCGTTACGGTTACTGGCTTCTTTTGTTACAGAAAGTGTTGTGGCGTGGTTGTAAATAAAAAAAAAATCACAATGATAGACAACTGTAGGTAAACAGGAATCTATTATAGATAGATAGATAGATAGATAGATAGATAGATAGATAGATAGATAGATAGATAGATAGATAGATAGATAGATAGATAGATAGATAGATACTTTCATGTGTGTAAAGTTGCCTATGGACGCTATGAACGTGAAATTACATGACTTTTGGGAAACAAAAGGTGACTGTATTTTTCAGACTATAAGGTGCACTTAAAATATTTTCATTTCCTCCAAAAACACAGTGCACGTGGGACTTCTGGGAATTTTGATGTTTTATCTGATCATTTTGACTTTTTTTGTTTCTATGTTTCCGGAGCTTTCACTCTCCCAACTTCACTTTCTCTCTTGCTCCCTCCATACCATAGGATACTTACAACATTGTACGTCACCCTCACGGAAATTCAGTTAATAAAGTCCATTTACCAGGTTATTTTAATATCTGTTAGAAAGCCCACACAATTTCTCGTTTTCTGTAAGTTTTCAAATATCCCATGCTGTTGAACGCACCAGTGATTTATGACGGTTATGAACGTGTATAGAATTAGCCACTATTGTTGTTGTTAAGTAACCGCGCCAAGATCGCCATCTCGCCTATTTTTTCTCATATATTTCTGGTTCATTACTGTGTGTAAATGTCACAAGGTGACATGAATAATACAGTACAGTTCGGATAGATTTGAGCACGGTGTGTTGTTTATCTGTGCATGAGTTAACGCTGTTTAGCACCGGTTTGTTGTAGAAGCTAAAACGGTAATAAGCTAGCTATCATCTTGTATAAGCTAATACGGTAATAAGATAGCTTTCATCTTGTAGAAGCTAATACGGTAATAAGCTAGCTATCATCTTGTAGAAGCTAATACGGTAATAAGCTAGCTATCATCTTGTAGAAGCTAATACCACAATAAGATAGCTATCATTTGCTTTCCGTGAAGTGATTTGTGTTTTCAATGACTCATGTGATACATCTGAGTGACTCATACAGTCGTCTACGGTCCTAGTTAATGTATAGTTGTATGTATGATATGTGTTATACTGAGTGTTACTCTGTGTTATTGCAGAGTGCAGTGAATAAATCGTCAATGTTCTTTCATCGGAACAACAACCCTACACCTTGCCACTCTAAACCACATAAATCCTGGAGACAACCCCACGCTCTACATTTAAATTTCTATCTCAAACGACCCGACCGACCGCAACCCGAATATCATTAAAAAAGATTTTTTAATGACCCGTAACTGCGGGTGACCACGGTTGATCGAGGACACCTGCTCACTACGGGTCACTGTATTCTGTCCTCTACTGCCCTATAACACACACTTGCTCTTCCCTCTGCTTCTAAAGGAGGATGCCCAGTTTGCTGGAGTACCTGAGCTACAACTGTAACTTCATGGGCATTCTGGCTGGGCCAACCTGCTCCTACAATGACTACATGGCGTTCATCGAGGGCACATGCTACCAGCCACGGCATCAGGAAAACGCCAACGGCAAAGAGAACGGGAAGTGTAAGCAGAGCGAACCCTCTTCAAAGGTACGAAACTCTCACTTTAGAAATTTAATTGTAATAACTCAGTCCTTTTTTACCTGTCAGCAGACACTGGAGATATTGACCAGCATTTTGATTAAACAGATGTACATTCATTTGGGCTATGCTACACAAAGAGAAACCATAAAATGCTTATTTTAAGCTTTTAAAACTCTTAACAGAATACTTGATCATATAACAGGGTTCCCACAGAGCCTTGAAAAGTCGTAAAAAGTATTGAAGTAAGGCCTTAATTGGCTTTAAAATGTCTTTAATCGAATTATCAAGTCTTAAAATGTGGACACAGTAAGATTTATGTTAGTTTGAAATAAAAAAAAAAGTATTTGGTAACAATTACACTGTCTATATTATATACATTTCAAAGTTATGGTTCATGAATGTAGCAGCAACTGGACCAAAAAGTCATGTTCTGTTTAAAATAAACAGTTGGATAAAACTGCCCCCAGGTAACCCATGCAGTGTTTTTTTTTCCCCTTTTCAATTTTGGTTCATTGTCGGCTTGGTCTTAAATTTAATTTCAAACTGCATTAAAAAAAAAAAAAAAGGTCTTGAGTTGAGTTCTGCCCTGAGCTGTAGGAACCCTGTATAAGCTTAATAATTTCACGAAAAAGAGGGCATATTTCAGTAAGACTTGAAAAGTGACCATAAGTAGAGGGTTTTTAGGTGGGATAAGGGTAATTATAATGCGTTTTGTTCTCTTATGAGTAACACAAACTGAGATGTTATTAAGAATTTAAGACCGCACATGTGAAATCCTCCCAAGATATTTGTGCAGTTTTACTGCAGAGTTCATGAATAATTGAATTACACACCAAGATTTCTGTGTGTCTATTTATCTAAAGAAATGAACGCAGTCTAAATGTAAAGCATGAGACAGCGCTCAAGGGCTAACCTTCATTCTACTTAACATGTTTTTGAAGTTAAAGGATTACATCTCTTATCATCTCTTTTGTTATTTATTTTTAATGTTGCCGTGTTACTGTGGCTGATCAGTTTTTTTTTTTTTTAACTCTTTGATCCCAGGATGACGTCATCTCCAAGCTGTGCACATGTGCCATCTCTCTAGGCATCTATCTCTCCTTGTGCAAGCTGATCCCAGTGGAACGCTGCATAGATGAAGACTTTAGCTCCTCTACGCCGCTCTATCTCCAGGTCATCTACCTTTACGTGGCCATGCTGGCTCTCAGGCCCAAATACTACTTCGTCTGGACGCTCGGTAAGTTACTGACACATGGAGTTGTTTCAGTACTTCTTCTTTTCCACTTCTAAAGCCCCTGAATCACTGGTTAGCTCTCAACTAATAAATGCAGAATGATTTTTCATGTGATTTGAATGACCTCTTGTCTTCATTTTCAATATTTTCTGGGTACTTTACTCCACCATGACAGTAAAGTCAGTTTGTTTTGGTTGTGGACTAAACCAAGAAACACTAGTCAACATTTTGCACCATTGTCTGAGTTTTTATGATCAAGTAAACAATAAAGTACTCAATAACAAATCTTCATTCGCATATAAAGTAATAAAAAATTTAATAATTCACATAAATGCAATATAAAGCAGAGGTGGAAAGTAACTAAGTAAAAGTACTTCATTACCGTACTCAAGTAGATTTTTTAGGTGTATGTATTTTACTTGAGTATTCATTTTTCTGGCAACTTTCTACTTTTACTCCCTATATTTTTACATAAATACCTGTACTTTATACTCTTTATATGGTCATAATATTCTCTTTACTTTTTCAAACTAGACAGAATGCTAAAATGCTAAAACACTAACACTTCAGAGGGAAAATCTGAGCGAAGTTGTGGCTTTCTATATCACAATTATGACTTCTTACATCAATTTTGCCATTTTATCTCATAATTTCAGCTCTTTTTCTCATAATTATGCATTTCTTATCAAATATGTATGACTATCTCATAATTTAGATTTTTTTATATCACACTTTACTTTTTATCATAATTATGCATTTTTATCTCTTTATTTTTGGATACTTTTGAAACTTTTCTGATTTTGAATGGTTCAATAAGTATTTCATCCATGGTAAGAAAAAAAAATACAGCTTTACTTTATACTTAATTACAATTGATAAGTTGTGCTTTTTTACTTTTACTTCAGTAAAGGAGTTGAATCAGTACTTTTACCAGAGTATTTTTTCACACAAGTAGCTTTACTTTTACTTGAGTACAGAATGGGTGTACTTTTACCACCTCTGATATACAGTAGTAACATCATAGGTGACGTATATGTATAGAATGGTGTCAAAATAGAAAACAGTGCCCATTTTTTTCCTATCTAGGTTAAAAAATATTGTAATATAGTAGCTTGTTGTGGAATAAATTGCCTTTTTTTTATTACTCCACTATAACAGTGAAGTCTGTCTTCTGGTTACTACTCAACATTTTGTACCATACTATGACTTTTCTATGATCTAGTAAACAACACATTACTCATTTTAATAGATACAATGGAGTGCATAAGTATGCCATATTCAGTGTGAAATCGTGTCTTAAGTGCAAAACTGTTAGATCAGCAGCCATTATTTTGTACCAAGGTTAAAAAATGTCACCACACAGCAGCCTGTTGTAGAAAAAAGTATTTTTAGACATATGAATTTCAAATGGAGCAGTTTCTATTTTGGCTCCATGTCACATCTCATTCAATGATTTCAAAAATAAATAAATAAAACAGTCTGTAAGTTATAGTGCAGCATAAAAAAACGTCCCCTGTGATGTGCCTGCTTTTGCTGACACTACAGTGCCATCTAGTGTTTAACTGTGAACTGCAGCCATTGTTTCTCCACGTCCATCTGTTTCTGTCATTTTCTTCACAAACTAATTAATACTACACATGTCAAGCCGGGTTGCTATCTTTTCCTGCTGCTGCAGCTCCCTGAAATATTTCCCCCTCTCTTTCATCTGCAGCTGATGCTATTAACAATGCTGCAGGATTTGGCTTCAATGGATACAACAAAGATGGCTCCCCACGGTGGGACCTGATATCAAATCTCAGAATTCTGGACATTGAGGTTAGGCTCTTTTTTTACATTTTATTAGAATTCTTAGTGTTTGATTAAGTGCTTTCTCAACTACTGTTTTAAAACATTTTGCTTTGTCGTGTTTCTGATTTCAGTTTGCCACCAGTTTCAAGCTCTTCCTAGACAACTGGAATATCCAGACAGCACTTTGGCTCAAAAGGTAAAAGCATGCAGGATTAAAATGCAAAAAAAAAAAGGAAAAAATTAAGAAGAAGCATTATTTAACTATTCATACAGTTCTTATATTTCCTCAAATAGTGTCCCCAGGTCTCTATTTAAGGCTTTCATACATAGTAAAGGACAATATCTCTTTCTTTTTACTTCATTTTATTAAGTAGTCTTTTATTTGGCATATTTAGTATGATTTTCTTTTTGTTCTGCTGTTGTTATCATTGCATTGTGCTTTAACCCATAAAGACTCAGCATGCGGCAGTTCCAAAATAGTTTATTTCTATATATTTAACTTTTCTTAAGTGATTTTTCACTATTTATTGTGAAAGTATTCTCTGTATTTTGTGAATTGCAGTAAAAAAAAAAAAAAAGGTTTGTCTCAATTGTCTCATTAAAGTTCAGATTACATTTCAGGGTTATTATATCAGAAAAAGAGAAAACTGAAGAAAAAGTGTCTTTATTAGCAAAGATACATGACTAACAGTCTAACTATCTCCATTATTAAACTCCATACTGGTGAATCAATGTTACAGAAAATGACAGTGTTTCCACAGCAACTACGGAGCCTTTGAATGTCCAAATGGGTCATATCTGAAGATCATGAAAAGATGACAAAGTGCATTTTCCACCAATTATTATACAGTTTAAATCAGTAGGCGCTTTCGGTCATTGGTAGTTATTTGGATCTTTATGGGTTAATATAAACTCGACACCTTGTTAAACATGTCACACAAATAAGCCCTCTATCATATTGTCACTACACATGTAAACATTTTTTAATAGTTTCTACTGTATGTGTAGTTTCTGTAATAGTTTCTTAGCAGATTTACACATTCCTACAAACTATAGATTTTGTGAGACATTAATACAGACAGACCTACAGGGACTGAGTCTGAATAAGAACATTATCACACTGGTGAACATACTCGGTTACTATGCCAGGTCACAGGAATTTGTCCGCATTATTTTCTCCCCGGCCTGTATTTGTTTTAAGTTGAAAACATCCCTGGCCACTATCAGAGACCTTGCCTGTGACCTCGCCATGTGCTCTGTAGTCGAACACAAAAGGCAGTCAGCATTTTCTGTACGTATAAACCAACTCAATAAAGGAGGATAAAGGACGCAACCTTTTAACACAAGAGCAAACATGCTGAAATGCAGTGGTGGAAAGTAATTAAGTAAAAGTACTTCATTACTGTACTTTAGGTATCTGTACTTTATTTTTCTGACAACTTTTTACTTTTACTCCCTACATTTTTTCATAGATATCTGTACTTTATGCACTTTTTCAAACTAAACAGATGCGATAGTACGAAAAATAAGTCACTTCAAAGGGAAATTCAGTGGAGGATAAGGACTGCGACGTTATATATTATAGTTATATGACTATTATCTCAGAATTTTGACTTTTTATCTCACAATTTGAACATTTTATTTTAAAATTATATTTTTTTTATCTCATATTTATAACTTTTTAAAATCTCATGATGACTTTTTATCTCAATTGTGACTTTTTCCCCCCCGAAATTTCCTGCCCATACCCGCAAAACTGAGTAACTGTGACCTGATCAAACAGAATTTCAACACAGTAACTCACTTTTAAAGGGTTTTATTTTGACACTTTTGAAAGTTTTCTGATTTGTCCTGGTTAAAGAAGTATTATTGCATTCATGCCAAAAAAAATTCCAAATATTCTTTTTACTTTTTGTACTTTATTACAATTGAGTAATTGTACTTGGTTTACATTTACTTAAGTAGAGGAGTTGAATCAATACTTCTACTTTTACCAGAGTATTTTTTTCCACATAAGTAGTTGTACTTTTACAGAATGTGAGTACTTTTAACACCTCTGCTGAAATGTTTGGAAACTAAGTACAGTTGTATAGTTGCGGCAGGTCTGACGTCATCGAACAAACACTGTACTTACTAACCCTCAACTGATAATGCATTTTAACCCAAGTAGAATGGAACTTTTTTTTTTTTTCTTTTAATGTTTTTATTTTTTAACTTAACTGTGGTTATGTTCTATTTGATCCTCTCCTCAGGGTGTGCTATGAGCGATGTCCTATCAACCCCACTGCCGCCACCTTCCTGTTGTCGGCCATGTGGCACGGGGTGTATCCTGGCTACTACCTGACCTTTGTCACAGGCATAGGCATGACAATGGCTGCACGCGCAGTGAGTACTGGACTTTAAAACGGGACTTTGCTAAACGCTGTATCACATCATAGCATAGGGGCTAAAAAATAATTAGACCACCCTTTGATTTTTTCCAATTTGTTATTCATCTTAATGCCCAGTACAAATAAAAGTACATTTGTTTTGATGAATATAATAATAACAACAAAAATAGCTCATAAGAGTTTAATTTCAGTGCAGATATCTAGCCATTTTTCATATTATTATTTTTATATATATATATATATATATATATATATATATATATATATATATATATATATATATATATATATATATATATATATATATATATATATATATATATATATATATAATCAAAATCACTTCAGTTCTTACATCAATAGGTATGGCATTACACTGCAAAAACCATGTTTTAGGCTCTTTTCTGTTTGCCTTAGTGATAATAAGAGTAATTCACACACACGGGAGTTGGTGCTTGATTGCCATAACCATTCTGAACACTCTGAAATATAACATTACTTTCTTCATCATGCTCTTATTTTCAACACTGTACTGGTCTCATGTTTGAATTTATGTTAGAATTAATTTTTAATTGTATGTAGTCATTTTTATCATGATTTTAAAAATGTGTGGATGTGTTGTGAGACATTTTAAAGACAAATTTATGTCACCATTTGGGTCAGACAGTAAAGCATTCCATTGTATTCTATCCTTACTTTTACTTTTGATGGTCTAATCATTTTTTCCCATGACTGTAGATTAAAATAAACAGACCGTTCTTAACACATTTAGTTATTTGCTTCTGGAATTTGGAGGTTTGATAGAAACAACTACACATGCCATGGGAGGGAATTCAAAACAAAAGAGTCAAAACTATATAATTGTAGTTTAAACCCATTTACCACAGTTCTGTGTGTGTGTTTCATGGTGATACCACATGATGATTGTAGCACATGCTATATATCCATGTAAAAAGAAGAACATCAGCTATTTCTTTATCCACCAGTGGAGCCATCTGATAGATCAAACTCTTGCCAAACCCTGTCAGAAGAAGAGCAAACATGTCATTTCCATTAACAAACGCTTCCAAAGTCGTCCTCTGTTCATCTTTTAAGGAATGAACATGCGGTAGAGTAAACAAAACAGTGGAAATACCAGAGTCTATATGGACTCTCGAATACCTAAGGCACGCTGCCATTGTTGTGTATCTAAAAAGACTACACTGCCGTCACTTCTGCTTTACGTCACACCAGTCACAACGCCCCCAGGTAGTCCCACCCTGCCACACTGATTGGCTCCTTTCTTTTGAAGTAAAGTTGATCCTCATGGTACTAAGATGATAGCGTAACGCAGCCAGATGACGTAAGTCAGGTTAGTCCTTTCATGCTATATACTATCAAACCCACCCCCATCCCAACATGCCATGTAAAGTTGTAAGAAAATACTGCCTTTCACATAGAATATTACAGTGAGTGAGGTCTAGGAACTGTAATGCAGATGGTAAATCCTACATCCTTTTTATTTTAAAACAGTGCAGTTGGAGTCTGAGAGAATCACCATAACTACTTAGCAGACCACAAACACACAACCAGATCTCTTTATGGACTAACATACCACTTATTACTCATTTTAAGTGTGAGGCCATTACCACTAATCTCTGCTAAACCAGAGCGCTTTACTGTGTGAAAGGAGAAGACAGTAGGATATTTGTATAAGACACAGTAGAGTAATTCTGGATAATTTACTCCAGAGGGGTTGATTTCATGGAAATACTAGAACGCTGGACTTGTTGGGAAAGTGAATAAGGCCTGCGAGGATTTCTCTGCTTTACCTAAAAGAGGACAAAGGAAGCACTGACCCAGTTGCATCATTTAGCTGCTGGCCAACACCACAGTAGCCACTGGAAATGGAAAAACACACCAAGATGAGCAGATAATAAGCAGGTATATTACATAATGAAAGCAACCATTAGAGGCAAATGGAATTTTAAAATATACCAACTCAATTTTATGATAAATGTTGAAGCCAGAGACATAAGTAGACATGGAAAAAAATATTGGATCACCCTTGTTTAGTTCAGTTTCTTGTTCATTTTAATGCCTGGTACATTTAAATGTACATATGTTTGGGCAAATATATTAATAAAAAAAAAAGCTCATCGTAGTTTAATTTTGCAGCTGATGCCTATCCATTAACATGTTTTCTTGATAATAACCAAAATCACTTCAATATCTATGTCATTGTACTGACAAAAACAGTGCTGTTATTCATTCCATGTTTTCTTTTCTATCTGTTTTAGTCACATGATACACTCAAGAGTTAATATTTAATTGCATAACCACTGTTTTTGATGACTTCTGATGTGCTGTTGAATACACCAGAGTCGTTCATGGTGCACCTGGAAAAGACTTGTAATGAAAACGTACTTTTGTCTTCTGCAGTTTCTATGTAAAACCAGGTGTTAGACTGCCCATGTGCACCCTTTTAACTGACTGGCATGAAAATAACAAAAAATAACATACTTGTTTGGGGTCTCTGCTTAACTGTATGTAAAATAATAGAGCAGTATAAAGAAAGCCAAGATAAGCAGAATGATTCCATTCATATCAACATTTAAAGTTTGGAAGTCTGCACTGCAGTAGTTTAGAAACTTTTTTTTTTTTTTTTTTTTTTTAAAAAGCCACTTTTAGGCATTTTTATTTTGTTATTTTAGTGTTAAATATGTTTACATAAATTCCAACACATGACTAAGGCAAACTTCTGAGCCTGCTCTTCCAGCTTCCCAGACCTCAGGCTGACTGTTCGGCCTGGATTCAGTTGATCAGTGACAGTTCTGTTGACAAAGAATCCTACAAATTAACAACCTTAAGATAACTAACAAGATCCGGACTGAATGGCAGTGAGCCCATTTACATGGGCAGAAAAAAATCATGCATTTAAGAACACTTCAGAAATGTGATAATTGATAAAACCTAGTTCAGGCTGTTCAGTCCATTATTGGATTATTTTCAGAGTAGGTACCAAATAATGGCACCACTGATCAAATGAACGTACATGTGCAAATACTCATAATGAAGTGAAGCTAAACTGCGCCAGGATTCTGTCGATAAAGTATCGTCCAGTGTTAATTTAGTCCGAAAATTTTAATTTAGTTTTAGTCTCATGACGAAAATGTAAGTCACAGTTTTAGTCATCTAAATTATTTTAGTGTTAGTCTAGTTTCAGTTGACCAAAATTCATAAAATTTCATGTTATGAATTTTAGTCGACTAAAATATGACAACCAGTGTTTTTGTTTTGTTAAAAAATTATTACTTGTCACTCGTCATCTGAACCCGCTTTATCCTCACTAGGGTCGCGGGGGTCACTGGGGGCCTAATCGAGCTCCAATAGGTGAAGGCGAGGTACACCCTATATGAGTCTCCAGTTCATCTTAGGGCTGAACATATATAGACAAACAATCACTCTCACATTCACACCTGTGGGCAATTTAGATTAACCTGTTAGCCTATCAGTGCATGTGTTTGGATGGTGGGAGGAAACCAGAGTACCTGGAGAAAACCCACACAGACACGAGGAGAACATGTAAACTCCAAACAGAAAGGTCTGGTGTGGGAATAGAACTAGGGCAGTGGCTAGCATTCATGCCTCACAGCAAAACCTAACTTTTTTTTCCTCTTTACATTAATCTTTTTTTGTTTTGTTTTGTTTTGTTTTGTTCAAATGCATAGATGTAAAAGAATGAAATAAATCAGATTAACACATATATCCATGAAGATCCAGGCGTGTTATTCAGATTTCTCATAATCCCATTACTAATGTTATCAGATTAAAGATATCACATTATGCTATTTGTATCATCCTATGATCACTTGAATAATCTGATAACTCCAGAAATCAGATCATGATCAGAGTTTTAGTGTGTGTGTAAATGTGCTCAGTGCTGTGGAAATCATTAAACCGATCTTTTTTTTTAAATATGAAATTAAATCAGTCAGAAAATCAGGTCAAATGTTTTCTACTTTCTGCATTTTCATCCATACATCGCAAATTTCATTGCATCTGGTCTAGTGCTGCGGCTGTGGCTCAGTTGGTAGACCGGGTCGTCCCGTGACTGAAGGGTTGGTGGTTCAAATCCTGGCTCTGACTGTCCACATGTTGAAGTATTCTGTATTTTTGTATTCTGTAGTCTAGATTTGGGAACCAGACCTGTTACTTCAGTGAATGTCAAGGTATATGAAGATGGAAAAGGAATGAAAACCTTTGAAAATAATGTTGAAAAGTCCAATTGAGAACATATTTCATCTTCTCTTTCAGGTAAGGCATAACATCAGACCATACTTCCTGGTCTCTGACTCATACAAGTGCATCTATGATGTCATCACGTGGGCATCGACTCAGGTTGCCATTAGTTACACAGTGGTGCCATTTGTCCTACTCACGGTGGGACCCTCATTCAAATTCTACAGGTATGTGAGTTTGTCTGTTTGCTTTTATGCTCAATTCAGTTTTTTACTAATGAGCCAGAATGTATAGTAGTTGGAAAAAATAGTTAACCTCATGCATTTGGGAAATTATTGATTAAGAATCACACCTTTTCTTACTAATAAGCAAAAAAAAAAGCATATATTTTTTCTGATATGGAGCCAGATCTTTTAAAACACAATTTGAGGCTGAAGCATTTTTCCACTATTGTCAAGATGTCCCTGTGTCCTGGAAGACAATTGACCAATTCTCCAGTCATGGAAAACATGAAAAATGACAAAAAAAAAAAAAGGTCAAATGTCCAGGAAACTGTTACTTATCCTCCCCCGGCCTTGGGACCTTGTGCCCAAACTGAGATAGTTTTTCAACGATTTATTTAACATATACAAATATTTTTAGACGAAGTGCAGGAGAGAAAATAAGGGAGATGAGGAGGTCACGTTGGGAATTGCCTAATTGAACATTGTAATTCTACTTTGTCAGGTTAATGAATTCCTACGATGTAATCTGTGGGTATGTTTGCATTATTCTGATACATTTATCATAATTAATTTTCAGAGATTAATTATAGTGTCAAAGGAAAAAATATCTAAAAAATATATTTATGGCTGCGAGCAGACTGATAAGGAATAATCTTACTTTAAGTCTTTTCATTGTTGTAATATCATAATTATAGTTACAGTGTTACAGCTTAATTCAGAAAGATTACTTTTAAAGTTACAGTCACAAGTCAGAAAAGTCAATTGTCTCTAAGTCAGTCTTTGAGTGATACATGCTGCCTGCGGTTGCAGACAAGACACATACCACTGAAGATTCTTCTCCTCAGACAAAGTCTTAACACCTTCCGTCGACCCCTCCTCCTTCTTGCTTCAGGCATTTGGGTGTCATCCGTATTTTTCCGTTCCTCTGTCCCTTTGTCGACCACTGGAAACTTCCATGCGGGGGTTTTCCATTAGGTGTTGTCCCACTTCCCCCTTCAAGGTCTTTTGTCCACAGGGTCACCCCCCGCATGTCACCTCTGTATCTCTGTATGTAAATTGTTTCTCTGTGATCACCTCCACAGAGTCAAAATCCCAAAGAATACAAACATTTATACTTATACAAAACATTCAAACATTTATATCTTGTAATTTTCCCAACACAATAGTCATAGACTGTACATCGAATGTGTGAGCAATGACCATAGAAACAATCTGGGTAAATGCAAGTTACACCTATAGACAAGAACACTTCTAAAGGATGAAGAAGGCAGGGGAATGGATGAGTGTATGATAGAATAACGTATCTCTGTAGCAGCTGAAAATGTCCTGGAAAATAATTTCAGGGAAAGAGTGTGAACCCTGTACCATAACTCCCCTGATTCTAACTGGTAAAAGAAATCCACCCATCTTTGTTGGGAGAAAAATTTGTAATATTAGGCATGTAAATGAAGTCAACCGGTCCGCCTTTCATTACCCACACTCCGCTGCGCCAGACTGTAATGGTTAAGTTAACGAGACAGTTTAAGGAGCAAAGGGGACGCAGGATTGACGAGGAGGAAATAAAATGAACAGTGCTAGCATCACTGGGCCACTGCCATGAAGTAAAAGCCAGACAATGGCCATTGCCATTTAGATGAGAGTTTCTTATAAATCAGCCTGTGGCCACTAAAGAGACAACAAACCGGTGTCATTAAAAGACCATGGTAATGAGAGGAGGAACTGTGAAATACGAGGTGTGGCTATTGGATAACCAGTCTGGACTTATGTACGTCAAATGCACCATGAAACCACAGCGTGTAAATGGCAGAGGTGTGGACATTTGTCACATTTAATCATATTGAATTGTGAGCCTCACATCTACTTGTTATGCACTGCAGGATTTAGAAAGTGAGGTAGGTCACATAAGTTGCTTTTCCATTGGATTTAGGTGCAAAAACTTGACCGATATTTACTAAATGTCAAAAAAACAAATGTACGATATTAATTTTTCCATTATATCACAAATGTGATGATTTGTTTAAACGTCATTCCATAAACATAGAGACGAGCGTACATATCCTGTTGTTTTACAGATATATTAGGTAAGATAAGGTAAAGTACTTTATTTGTCATTATACACAGTACAATGAAAGTCAGACTCACCTGGCTGGAGGATTTTACCAGCGTGAAAGCTTTCAATCAGAAAATAAGGGTTTTGTCAAAATTGTTGTTTCTCCATGTTTATGGAATGACTTATCGTGTCATCTGGTGATAATAAATAAACAAATCATCGCATTTGTGCTTAAATGGAAAAACAAATATTACACACTTCTGTATTTTTCTCGACATTGAGTACATTTTGGCAAAGCTTTGCACAACTAATGTGTTTGTGGAGATGTCCTGTGTGCCTGTATCCATCACAAACCTCCATTTTATAAATTTTCTCTTCACGGCTTTGCTTTAATATCAAGCCATAGGACTAGAGCTAGCTTAACTAACCTGCTCATTTGGCTCTACAGGAGTCCTGGAGTGGAACAATCTGCCTCTTTCCCAAAAAAAATCGGAAACCCATATAGTTTTAGATCAAATCCAAGTAAACGTGGAGGGACGAGGGTATGGACAGGTGGGGATAGGGGTATATGGGTATGTGTTATGCTTTTTTAAGTGTTGTGGGTGTGTTTTTTGCAGTATGTTAAGAGCAAGGACCACAATGGAAATAAGTCTGACTTTTTTGTGCCATCCTTGACACTGTTATAATGCATGATGTGCACAGGCATGTATTTTAACGGATAATCAAATCAAATGAAATATCGTTGCAGCTCCTGGTATTTCTGCCTACACCTCCTGTGTCTGGTTGTGGTCCTGGCGCTACCCGTCAAATCGAGACGCCGGCAGGCCAAAGAGCAGCGGGACGGCCTCCAGGACTCCCAGACGGACCACAGCAACAGCACAGACAACAACTGCAACCAGAAAGACAAAGCCACATGAGCCACATGGAGCGGGCGACACAGCGGAAAACACTGAGACGCACTAGGAACCACTGAGAGCTGGAGTGTGGCGAGTCTGTTTACCTGACAAAAGAACCAAATATCGGACGTACTGAGAATCCTAACAAGACAGAAAAACACATGTCAACGTCCTGTCAAAACTTTCCAAGTAGCAAGGATGACGGCAAATCACGCTTTTGGCACGGAAAAGAGGACCGGATTTAACAACAGCGGCCACGGTGTAAACTAATGATAGTGGATACATTACATTGCATTAGTGGATAAGAAGATAAAACTGACTTCCAAGTTGCCTTAAACCCTCTATGTACTCAGCAGGTGAAATAACAATTCGAACAGCCCCCCCTGCGACAACCCAGATGCAGTCACACAGCCCGTGTCGTGGGGTTCTAGAAGCAGAAAAGGTGTGCAGTATGTGGAGGGTTTTTGTCATTGTCTGGATATAAGCCTCTGTTAAGGTGGAATGGGGAAAATGTGTTCATGTAAAACAAACATAACCTTTATCATCAGCTGCCAACTTCAAACAGGCCTTAGGATCCTCAAAACATTGTTTGATTTCTATGTCTTTTTTAAAACTCTATTCAAGAAGATTTCATGTCGTACGTGTTTTGTATTTAGATGTTTGTGACAACACTATTTGAAATCCATTCTTAATGTCTTTTTTTTTTTTTTTTTTTTTCTCCCTTTCTTTCCTGGAATGAATTGACATTGTGAACCAATAGAGAAGTGGAATGCAGATCTCGTCCGTCTCCAGCAGTGGGAAGTCTAAAAATATAAGCACTCAAGAGTTACTAAATTAATTTGTTCCTTTTTTTTTTTTTTTTTTTTAATATTTTTTCATATCTGCTGCTTTTTGGGGTTTTTTTTGGACAAACATCAGTTAAACGTGTGTTTTTAAAGGGAGTTTATTTACCCTGTTGTGATTAGAATACTTCATTTTAAAGGATTATTGATTTAAGATTCTGGGGTGTGATGTTCTTTTGAGTCTATATATTAAAATCCTTAAAAAACAAAACAAAAAAAACAACGATATAATTAGGGAAAAGCAGTGGGTCGTTTACATCACTGTATCACTGTATTCAGGCTACAAATGAGCTACGTGTGCAATTTACATTTGGCTATGGGGAAATTGGTTCAGAGGTATTTATATATGTGACATAATATTGTACAAATCCGATGACATAGACCAGCTGTTGTGGTTAATGGTCTTTTTTCATATTGTGTGTACTTCTGTTAGAAAAAAGGGGTGTTTCAGGGTGCATTTACTGTATGATGTAAGAAACACTGGCTCCTAATGTTTTTGTCCATCGCTCACCTTAAGCCTTTCTAAAAAAAATTCTCCAGGGATCTCAAACATGCAGCCTGTAAATGGTTCTAATCTGGCCCGTGAGATAAATTGTGATTTTTTTTTTTAATTAAAAAAAAAAAAAAAAGTTTAATTCTTGTTCCACATACAGAATGATATGATCTACAGTAAAACAATAGAATAATAAGCTACAAAAAATAATAATGACCCCATATTTTCTTCTTGGTTTAATGTGAAACAATAATATTTCATTATGCCAATAAATAAATAATGATAACTTGACATTTATGTATTTGTTTTAGTGGAGATCAAATCAGGCTGAATGTGGAACCTGAAAGAACATGAGTTTGAGAGTACTGCTTTACTCTTTACAACATGCTAAAGGACGCCCCTGTTCTGTAGGTACAGAAAATAAATCCCACAATGCAGTATGGTGGAGGAATCTCGTAAAACCCACAAGTTGTGTTGTTTTCTAAAAGTAATAACAATAATGTGAGTAATTTGAGTTGGTTTGGTGCATTTGTGTTATGTAATATAACAAAGCAGCAGAGGTGAGCTTAGAAGTGTGGACCTTTTTTTTTTTCTTTTCTTTTCTTTTTCAAATGTTCTAACATATTCCTGCCATAACTGTGTGTACCAGTATTCATGTGATTGTCTGTGTGGTCTCATGTAAACTATATTTGTAGCCTGGGCCATGTGTAGACTACCACGGCCCACTTAAAGGAAAGGGATGTCATTCTACAAACATAGCGACTCTTGCACTGCATGGCCACCCAAACCAGCAGATCAATGCAAACTGCTCCATATGTCCAAAGTGCCAAATCATGACTGGCGCATTTTGTTTTGTGTGTATGTGTGAATGCTTGCTTATGTATGTATGTGTGTGTGTTTGTGTGTGTGCATGTGTCCATGTAGTACGTGTGTGTGTTTAACATGATGGTTATTTTTGTGTCAGAAGGAAATTTATTGAAAGATTTGTATAACAGTACATTAAAATTCTGATTTATGTGGCAAAATAAAGAGAAATTATTTTTAAACACTAAAGTTGTGAATTACTATTGGTCAAATAACTGTTGTCTTTATTTCTGATTTACTATAGAAGTTATGGACATTTGAACTACAGTGCATAAAATAACAATGTTTTGAAGCTCAAATTAGATGCTTTTTGTGCTTTGTACTTTATTTTTTTCCTAAAATCTAACCAGTATGATATCCTAGTGTGAACTGGTTACAGTTCTGTCTGGGGGGGTTGTACTCAAATTTGTTTTATCTTCAATTAATGATATATTTGTAAAGTAAGTTTTCCCTGTTTTTCATATAATAACCCTCACATATAATATGATGATTAAAGTACATTATCAGTAAATGCAATATAGGAAAATGTAAAATTTTCATTGAAAAAATGCTAAATATAGAGCATAATATTATTACATATGGTGATAAATCACTAAAGAAATGTTAAATATGGACAAAAAAATAATAATTTGGGAACTTTCACAAAAGTCCCACTGGCACTGTGGGTTAAGGAAGCATTTAACTGATTTTTAAATCACTTTTTTAAAAAGGGTGCAGTCCATTCCCTGGATTATGTATAATGCAATAAAAGGGGACTTACTGGGGGTAAAGTATAGTTTAATCTTGTAAAATGAGCTTTTGTCCAGTTGATTATGGAAGTCTGTCACATCAGATTTTGAATTATAAAAGCCATTGAAGTTTTGCATCTGATTTTATTATTTTATTCTAAATTTATGAACATAGTTGAATTTATTTAATTTTATTGCAAAAAAAATCTGATATTTGATTTCAGTGGGAAAAAAAAACTCATCAGCTGCTTAATTTCAGTACATTTCAGAAAATGAAGGAAAGACGAACTGTTAAGGTTAAGTCTCCGCCTTTTCCGGGAGGCTCATTGGGCCTGAGATTGGAAAATTAATGAATGCTATTCAATGGGAAATAAAATGCTAAAATCGTATCTGGTTTGTCATGTGCACTGAATCACACACATGTTGTACCTCATAAAAAATTATAATTATTGATGTGTGTTTCAACTACTTCTGTTAACCACCGGCTGATTCATTTGCGTGGAAAACCAATTAATAATTTGGACTACACTTCTGGCGCGCATGTAATGTCACCACATACTCCACACCACAGCTGAGTGGAGTGTGACGTCACACACGCGACGCATTGTAGTCTCTTACTAAGCCCTCATAAAACCTAACGTCGCGGTTGCTTCCTATCAAAAAGGGTGGTCTGCCTATGCCACATCAAATATTTTTTTATTAATTTCTTATCATATGTGAATCTCAGAGCACTTTTCAAACGGAATCAGAATTTAGCTTGACTCGCTCCATTCACTCTTTTTTTTTGCTAGCTAAACACCCATTGACCGGAAGTAGAAGGGCGTGATTTAGCTTTCCCATCCGTTTTTCATTTTGTTTTGAAAATGAAAAATAAAAAAAAAAGAGTATTTTTTGTTTTAAATTACAAATTCAACAAAAAAATGTAATGGCTTTTAAAGTTCAGCATATGGTGAAACAGATTTACTTCTAAAGTTGATGAGGACATTTGGGAGTGGGGGCCGTCCATACAGTCAATACAGATATGTCTATGGGGATCGTCTACTTGGCCAGTGGGAGGAGGAGCCACAAAGGAAAACAGGTTACTGTCTGTGTGTTCAGCACACAGCCACGGAGAAAAATAGATATAATGACTTGAAAAGCACTTTTGACCACCCGGAATCTAGAGCCAGACGTTTTTACAGACCAGCACAGACAGGGTAAGGCAAATAAAAACTGCATACTCTACTTTTTTTGGTTGTTTTAGAGGCGATGAAAGTGCACGGACCTGTTGAGGCTGAGCTAGCGTTAGCATGTTGCTAGCCGTTGGCAGCTGGGCTCAAGCTAGCTAGTGTTTTGTTGTTTCCTAGTGACTGCACGAAACAAGTTTTCGTAACAGCTTGTGACATATTTGTCTCAGCTCGACTGTCACAGATAATAAGCAACAGGAAAACGAGACCTGTATCCTGAACCTAACTTTTTTTTTTCGGGCGCAGTCACATTTAAAACCATGTGATGTGTTGTGTGTTCCTGTCATCCAGATGTTTACTGTCGTCTGAGGACAACTCTTGTGTAATGCTACTTTTAACACAGATCTTTAATGCAGCTGCAGGAAACTAGTTTATTTTCACTTGCTCGACACTTTGGCTTGTTGTCAGACTTGTGACATCTGAAAAGTTACAGGTAGGTTTTAACTGAGCAACAAAATTTTCTAACACTAACTTATAACAGCCCTACCTTCGGATTATTATTATTAAAGTTTTTTTCTAGACAACTCCTGTCAAGCATAGTTGAACGGACACTGGTATGTGTTTGGGAACTGAATCCTCAGCAGTTTCATACCCACATGACAGACCATGAGGAGCTGACTGGTTAAATTTAGAGATCATATCCAGTGTTCCCACCATCTTCATGCTAAGTACATTTGCTTGTATTCTGATAACAGCACTGCTGACAGTTTGTTTATGTGAGGTTATCTGTGTTTTTGCAAATGCATATAACTGTATTGAGACTAAACAAAGATCTGGTTCACTCTACTAATTCATAAAATGTTAATAATCTGGGAAAAAAAACAGGAGTAAGTCTATTTTGTTGCTTGTATTTGATGACATAAGTTTGTTTTTCCTATATTAGAGTTGTATAAAGAAGTTAATAAGCTTATGCCATTGTAATATAGTAAAGTATAGGCTACTGTGCAAAAAGTCTTAGACCAACTTTAGTTTTGTTATTTTGGCAAGGTAGAATTGTTCTTCTCTTTTCTTCAAATACAATAAGAAAATGCAAGAAATATGTGCTCAAAACAAGCAGAATTAAACAGGTTCCAAACTTATGTTAACCCAGGACTTTTCCATGGAACTGTGTGAGAAAAACCTTTAGTCTGTCTTTGTGTCATCCTACCCTTGTTTCTTTTGCTAAAATGTTTTTAACCTTGTATTTTACATGTTTGTAAGTACACATTATCATAAACTCCACATTGGTACCATTTACAGGCATAAGATTAAGCAATAAGATCAGCAGCAATAGTATATTTGAGTAAAAATGTAGCAAATTTAGCTGTTTTTTAATGTGTCCAATTAATCTCCAGAGTTTTTTTTTTTAAACGGAACAAGAAAAAAAGCCTGCCAGTGTAACCCTTGTGCAAATATTTATTCCAGCTACAACATCTCAAGCACCATTGCTCTTCTTGTACTGAAAAATATACAGAGAAGCCATTTTACATCCTCCAAATTCCTTGGTATTAAGCAGTATGATGATCACTACAATATACACAATACATGCAATATACAGGGAACTTGATTTTGGAAAAAGGAGATTTTTTTTCCACAGTTATGTAAGTCAAGGTTTTAAAAAGTCTGAACTCACAATAAATACATATACAGAAGTATGTAGAAAATTCCTGTAAAACAGAAAGGAGTCCAAAAACCAAATATTTAGTGGAAAATCAGGTTACATAGCCCTCATAAATAATAAACACATAGAGCATCTGTGTAGAGAGGTCTACCTTTATCAGGGATTCAAATAAATCATTTTATTTTCAGTTTATACCAAGTGTTATTATGGCTTCAATAAACACCTCTCTCTCTCTCTCTCTCTCTCTCTCTCTCTCTCTCTCTCTCTCTCTCTCTCTCTCTCTCTCTCTCTCTCTCTCTCTCTCAAAAAAAAGCGTAGAAGTAGACAAAAGAGTAAATAAAATTTCAATATAAAATAACTTAAAATAAATTTATATTTTAAAGTACATTCATATGGGTTTAAAATATGTAAAATATTTGGACTCACTTCAGGTATCTCCATAAAAGGACCCCCCCCCAAAATCTATGTAATTGTTTGTATCTTTTTTTATTATTATTATTTATTTAGTTATCTATTATTATTTATTATTATTCTCCCATACATTACTTACTGTGTGGAAGTGTGGGGGAACACATACCAAACAAACACAGAAATATTCAGACTTCAAAAAAGAGCAATAAGAATTGTAAATGAAAGCACCTATAGAGAATCATCAAACCAACTCTTCTTCAAATTAAAGGCATTAAAATTCAAGTTGACCTTAAAACAATTAAAAAAAGACACAAAGCAAATCAAAATCAGTTACCACACGGAGTCCAAAGGTTGTTTCAGGGAAAACAAACACAATCTCAGCAGAATTGATATGTTAAAAAAAACAGCCTGTACGTACTAAGTCAAAAACACATTGTATTTCAGTTAAAGGAGTTAATCTGTGGAACAACTGCAGTGAAGAACTGAAAACTTAAAACAAATTCTTATGAACCACATCCTAAATGGATAGAAAGAAATGGAAATATGAATCTGCAACAAGGAGCAAGTTTCCCTTTTTTCTTTCTTTTCTCTTCTTCTGTTGATTGTATATACATGTTCTGACTGAGTAATATAAAGAGGTAGGACTAGATAAGTGTTATTAACTTCATCCTACACCCTTTTGAATTTTGAACAAGGCACACTTATCTAAGATGCTAAAGAGTTGTCGCTTTAATTTCTGCCTAAACACTTATACATTATAGGTTTTACTTATTTTCTTTTTACCTGTTTGAATAAACAAATAAATGAAATGGGGAAAAAATGTTAGTATCAATACCAACATATTTAGCTATAGCTTTACTCAGCCACAGCCAGTGTTTATTTTTTCCTACATCAATACTAGATATTTAATTATTGTAAAAAACAAAACAGTGTGAATGTGATGTTATGATTAGTATAACAGCTTCATAATAGATGAACCATTGGCTCAAGTTGCAATCCCTTTACTAATCAATTAAAGCTGACTTTATTGCCTTGCATAGATAGAAACTGGTAAATTAAGCCCATTGTCTCTCCTCTTTTATCTGTGCCCATTGGTTGCCGGCCAATTCTTGTAATGAATGGAAGTCTAGTGGCGTGTGTCTATTGTGCTGGCAGAGATGGGCGTAGGCCAGCCCCCTCATTTCATATTCAGCCCTCAGTAAAGGGGGGATGCTGAGCGTGAGCCCTGCAGTGCTTGTTGATACTCTGTACGAGTGAACAAGGGATTCAGATTGGTGTTGTAATACAAGTTAAATCCTACACCAAGGTAAGGAGATGCTGTTTTCATGTTTGTTCGTGTTTAGTCATTTTCAAAACATATAGTTTTTTTACTTTTTCATAGCTTCCATTATTTGTCTGTTTTCATGGTTGGGTTAGCTTTTTGGTTTTTTTGCTTTTTTTTTCCACTAGCTACAGTATGTGTTGTGGAAAAAGGATGTGTGTTAGCTGTCCTCTGCTCATCAGCAAGGGATGGAGATGAAGGATTACTGATTGGCTCCTCTGTGGAGTAATCATCCCATTGTGCAGATGGACAAGGAGGGTGTGTCAACAGGCTCCTGCTGGCTTCACTGTAAACAAAGGAATGTTTTTTTTTTCACTTATTTGTTCTGTCTGATACAAGAAAACAGTGTGCGTATGACCTCAAGCTGATAACACATGTTTAGGCTTTGAAAGAAAAGAAGTAATATGTAGATACAAATTGATTGGCTCATTTTTTTAACTGAATTGACTGCTTTGGCCCTTTGTACTGACAGCTCAACAGGCATGTGACATTTAAGCGTTTATTGACCCGAGTGTGAGCTGCTTGTCCCGGGGATTATGCCGGAAAATGGAGCAGCGTGTTTGGTGGTCTTTATGTGAACATTATTGCCAAGGCAACTTGCAAATGATGAACGCAGCTGATAAATCCACTCACAGTCTGACAGGAAGTAGGTCTGAACATGATGGAAGAGCCTCACATCATGAATCATTAATGACTTTTTCTTTTCTTTTTTTATTGATCGTCTGAATCTGCCCAAGAAGGAAAGAAGCCGAAAAACGAACAATTTTGTCTTTCGTCAAGTCTCAGAAATGTGTAATGTCTGAGAAGTTTTTGCACTTGACATTCTACTGAGAAATAGCTGATCTAAATATTGGCGCCAGTGGCTGCGCAATAGTTACAGAAGTGCTGCCAGGCTGCCTTGCCGTGGGTAAAAAAAAAAAAAAAAATCCTAAAATGGAATAAACACAGAAGATGCTTTGCTACAAGCAGAGACTGCAGGAGCAACTAGGGATGTGGATGATAAAAACTAAGATAAACTCAATAAAAGCTAAAAAAAATTACTAAGGTAACACACAATAAAAGCTAAAAATACTAAGATAAAACATGATAAAATATAAAAAAAATACGAAGATAAAACACTAAAACATAATACAATCTAAAAAGTACTAAGATACAACATTTTAAAACATAAAAAAATCTCTATAAAACATAATAACTAAGATGATCTGAGAAGTTTTTACACTTGACATTCTGCTGAGAAATAGCTGATCTAAATATTGGCGCCAGTGGCTGCGCAATAGTTACACAACTGCTGCCAGGCTGCCTTACCGTGGGTAAAAAAAAAAAAAAGAAATCCTATAATAAGGATTAAAATACATCAGTGAACAGAGTAAAATGGAAGTCTGTGTCCGTGTTTAAAATAATTCTGTATAATGGTTTTGTCTAATTATATACTATCCTCCAAAGGTAGGATGCATTCACTGATTTGTCAAATGCAGACTGTTGCTTCAGTCTGTCTTTTTACCATTAATGCAAAGCAATTTCAGTGAAATGGTGGACAATTGAACTGTGTACCTATCGTACTTTTAGTAAGACCTTATTTTTTTATATCCCTTTTAGCATACAAAAGACCCACAAAGTCCAATTTAAGGCGGCGGAGGAGCATTGAGTTTTGTCTTGATGCATTTGGAGCAGACGGCCAAATGGACCGATTGGCCAAGTTGTCATTTATTCCACAAGAAAGAACTTTAGCTTTAGTGTTTTAATGACTTCGTGCAGTTTCTCGGGCAAAGCATTATAATTGCTAGGCTGCCATTATACAGGACAGGCAAATTGAAGTTTATTTTCAACCTTGAACTGAACTGAACTAAACTAAAAGCCTTTTGTTAGTTGTTGGATAATGAGTATGGTCAGAGTAATGTCCTATTTTCTCTTCAACAGAAAGAAATGTACGTGCAGCTGATATGTGCACTGGAATCATAGCTTTAGTTCCATTTTATTTAGAAGCGTGTAAATAGCACTGACTGTAGGTGTATGAAATAAATCATAAAGTCACACATTAATTGCAAGCTGCGTTTTACTCCATGTTTATAAGACATAATAATAATAATAATAATAATAATAATAATAATAATAATAATAATAATAATAATAATAATAATAATAATAATACCTCAAACTTATATAGTGCATTTTTGGACACTGAAAGATGCTTTACATAACAGACAACCAATGTATTAAAAAAAAAAGGAAATTATGAAAATAAAATAAATAAATTATAAAATAAGTCCTAAAAGTTTATTAATCCCACAGTGGGGAAATTCAGTTATTAAAGGGATAGTTGGGTGGGTGAGTCACTGTGGGTGCACTAGAGTAAAGACGGTGATGCCGTACAAATTCATGTGAAAAATAGTGAACTATCCCTTTAAAGCAACAGGATAAAGTGCAAGAAGATGTGAATGTAAAAGACTATGCACAAAAAATCCAAAAAAATTATCTAAGTCATGTATATTTTTATTAATATGAAGACATTAACATGCAAATAAAAAGCCTGTTTTTGTTTTTGTTATGTGATTATGTTGTGGAAATCCTTTTTTTTTTTAATTGTATGTCATGATACTAAGATGATGGAATTATTTCCATGTTAAGCAAATACGCAAGTTGTTTGTTTATATGGTTGTTTTGCATGAGTTGGATGTCAAGAGCAGTACTCCCTTATTCCACTCACAATACATCAAAGAGTCACCACACCCTTTTCTTTCATTTTATTTTAACTTGTTTGTCTCGTCGTCTTGCATTTTGTGTGTTTTTCTGTTCAGCTCAGGTTTGTTACTGGCGTTGTCACCGTGTCACTCTTCACATTTAACCCGCTGTCTTCTCTGTCTGCAGGGGTGTGCAGGTGGTCAACGAGCAACCATGGATACCACCACCTCCCTGAAGATGACCTCCCTGGCTGTCCAGAGTCTGTTCAGTTATGTGGAGGAGGAGAACCTGGCTGCAATAAAAGCACATTTGGACAAGTTCAGAGATGTGGACAGCAGGAGTGACGTGAGTTAACCATGTCAAAACAATCTGTCTGTCCTGTCCACTCAGGTGGTTTCATGAAGAGCTACATGGACCGCCTTAAGATCATGTAACGTGTTCTGTGGGAACACCAAATGAGGACAATGAGGAGCTGTGTCTCCTGCTGTCAGTGTAATACTAACCTGTATTCATAGTGTACAGTCGTGGTTGTTGTCTTACAAGTTTTGTTATATAATAATCCTCATAAAGACTAAAAACTGACCAAAAATGAATCAGCTCTCTTAAGCATTTTCTAAATCTGTGTATCATTAATTCTCCTCATATTCAAATGTGGAAAAATTGGAAAAACAAAAAACAAAAAACAGCTTATTTCATTATTCATGTACAAAAAAAAAAAAAAGAGTACTTGGATGATCATGTTGTCCTAGCCTAGCCGCACTAGACGCCCCTAGCGACAGCAAATCTAATCTGCTACCATAGTAGTCTAGTTTCACTCAATGTAACTTTTGGTTAGATTTCCCTGAAACTGGCTGACCAATCATGGTGAAGTATAGAGTCAGAGGGCGGGCTTAAGAAAGTGACGCTGCGACGATTCAGAGAGAAACAACCATAGAAGAAGAAAAACAAAGATGATAGAGTGGGTAGTGATTTACTTTTATCAAAGATGAGTCAAGAATGTGAGAAAACGTCAGCAATCTTTAAATTCTTTTTACAGAAGCGACAACAGTCATTAAGCTCCATAATCCACCATTTTGTTTTGTCATTTGTAACTTTCTCCGGACTCCTCCATGGATTTTTCAGCGCTCTAACTACGTCATCTTAAAGACTACACTGATTGGTTGTACTACCGACCATTTGCATACAGAGGATTTGAAAGCTTTTAGCCTCTCCTCCCCTGCCTATGAAGCACATAGATGTAATGAATGGGGATAACAGGGTGAGACTAATGTTGTCCTCCTTCAGAATAACACGTTTGCTGCCTCTGAATAACTCCAAATTCTCAGTTAGTGCAGAATGTATTAGGCAGAATACTGGCAAAGCCACGGTTGTCCAGCTCAACACACGAAGAAGTTGATAACCAGACCAGATTGGATGTCAAAAACCATCCATTTATTTCCAATTTGTTAACGTGTGTACAGTTGAAAGAATGGAAAAACAAGTTCTTTTTTAATTCTTGATGTGTACATGAAGAATGAAATTATTTTTTTCATTTTCCAATTTCGTATTCTCTATTTGAATGTGACACACAGATTTTTCTTCCCCTTTTGTGTTCAGATCATTCGTTGTCCATCAAAAACTATCTCCGATAAAGGTACATTTTAAAGAACACACCAGCACACGCATCATCAGTGCCTTCTATTATTATAACCATCAGTCCTTTCCACATACACTGTCCTGCTGGAGCAAGTATATATTAACCAGCAAGTCTAATACACTTTTTACCGCTATCATCACTGGTGATCTTTATGGTGTACATTCTTGTGTTTTTATGATTAAGTTAGGTGGTTTTCTCTCCAAGAAAGATGGAATGCAGGGGAAAAGGAAATGAGACAGGATACACATGTCTTTATCTATAACAGCCCTGACTAGAAAATGATCATGCTTCCTTTCCAAAGTTCCGCATCACTCAAATGGACTTCACCAGAACCAATGGAATGACAGGCTCGTGTGTCATAAGTTAGGTCTAAACTTGGAATGACTGCTCTTCCACCTGACTCACAGAATGAAATAAAGTCCTTTCAGGACACTCATACCTTTCAGCCATTTTATAAAATATTATTTTAACCTTTAGACTCTGTACTGCTTTCACAATTTTATTACGTTTTCATTTAAATGACCTATTTCTGTAGTATTTTAGAAATTGATTGCAATACATCAACCTAGCATTTTAGTTATTTCATCAAATGTTTTTTGTAATTAAAAATACTTTTAATTTTAATAGCATATTATTTTCTGATTGCAGTATTCCCTTTTGTTGTTGTTTTCTCCTTTTATTTGAGATGTCAGTGCAAATGAGATTCATTACAGCAATCTTTTCAATGCAAATAAATGTCAAAGAATAATGGATTTTTAGACACGCACTGAAAGAATCACCATTAGATAATTGGTTTTAGGCATTTATTTGGGTATATTAAAAAAGATGAAGATTATACAATATCTCTTGGTGTTATATTGATTCAGTAACATGACTGATAAAAGAAAAACTGGGGTGATACATTGGATGACATAATGAGGTTCTTTATTCTTTTTCATTAATCCTCAATAGAAGTGGAAAAAGCTAATGATGTGACATGTTATGCAGCTCAAAATCCATTCACAGTTAAATTTTTTTTCCCTATCCTTTCTTTTTTCAGAATGGACAGACTCCCCTTATGGTGGCAGCGGAGCAAGGCAATCTGGAGATCCTGCAAGAGTTCATTAGAAGAGGCGCCAACGTCAACTTGGATGATGTCGTAAGCATGGAAACGCACTCACATACGCCTTAGAAGACGCATGTATGAAACATACCCCTCCTTGCAGGTACATGTGGAATTGTGGAAACAATGAGTATTAGAATCCAAGAACAGGTGGAAAAACAGTGCGGTCATTTTAAGCATATTATCCTTTTTTTTTTTTTTTTTTTTTTTTAAACGACATTGAGCTAGAGGCCTTGGTGTTCTTTCTTGCTGAGCTCATCGCACCAGAGCTTAGTCCACAGCTATTATGAGCCATCATAAGCCATAATGACAACTTATTTACACACTTTTACCTCGACTCTTCTGACTAAATGACAGGATCCACTCACTGGCCAACACCCTGCGCCTTAAGGATCCGGCCCTCACACACGCACACACTCGCGCATACATGCATCCTCCCACTAAAACACACGCATGCATGCTCACGCACACTACACCTCTTATTAACATCTCACGTACATGTAACCTGCTATTACACATGGCACACTCAAAGTTTGTGCTCACTCACTCTGACACAAATGCAGAGAAACAAAGAAAGGAGAAGCATCTTGCCTCACACCGTACTTTGCGCTTATCACCCCCGACACCCTGCTCCCATGAGCACCTGGTACGACCAGCTGGTAGGTACAACGCTGTGACAGTTCCCTGGCCGTGCTGTGTACAGCTAGGACAAACACTCGGTCAACTGGAATCCAGGTCTTATCGGAGTTCCCACGGTAACAGATTGTCTCTGTGCACAGGACAGCTGGACGGCGTTGATTTCTGCGGCTAAGGAGGGCCACATCGAAGTGGTTAAAGAACTACTGGAGAACAATGCTAATCTGGAACACCGAGATATGGTGAGAATGAAGGAAAAAAAAAAGGGTACATTTCTTTGTGTTTACACATCATCATTTTGGGAATATTGTGATTCGCAAATAGGCCAGATTGAGTCTTAAATAAATTAGAGAGCTGAAAAAGGTAAGAAAACGTGGTCAGAGTATGAAATAAAATTACTAAAGTATATGTACAGCACATTTTATATGTAAGAATGGCATCAGAAAACTGAATTGAAGTCAAAATTGTATTTGTGTATTGTATGGTTTGTACTTATGTAGTTCCTATTGCATTGCAAAGCGCTTGACGATGAAATGATTTGAAATAAAAACAAAAAAAAGGAAGACTTCGGGACAGTGTTTTGATTATATGTAAAAGGAGACACAGTAGCAAACTGCTCTAACATGACCTGTGTGTTAAATCGCAGTGTGCAGCCCACAGTTCAAAGTACAGTATGAATAATGTTATGATGTCTAGATTCGCACACAGTAATGGTTTGTGTTCACTGTGATGACCCGAGGCCTGGGTAAGTTGTATGATCCATTAGCTTTGAAATGGACATTAAATGAAATTATATTTAGCGTGGTGGCTCCTCTCCAGTGGTAATCCTGTTTATTGAGCCCCTGGCTGTCTCTGCATGGCTTTGATATGATTCAGCCCTGGCTACAGACCTGTCACAAGCAGACAGTCTTTGGTTTCTGTATATTTATGAACAGACCTTTGAGATAGATGTGCAGATTATTGTCAGTGAATGCATATTGTGATGTAGACGTTTTAATGAGCAGAAGTATATAAAACATAGCTGCATGTGAATTCACCCCCCCCCCCCACACTCAGATTTTCTCACAAAAAAAAAATGCACCTGATTTTTATCCTAAGCCTCTCATACTTTACAGAAGTGATTTAGGACTCCGACTCATTTCAGTGTGGGGAGTGTTTTAAGCTGCACAGGACACAGATCACAGCAAGTCATCACACTGGGATTATAATAAACCTCGCTGTGTGATACTGATTGCTCACAGGAAAATGTGTCACACCAGCTGGAAATAGCACATTTTTCTTCCTTCTCAAAATCTTGAATTGAAAGCTATTGTTGCCCTCACATATGTCTCTCTCTCTCTCCTCTTTGATCATATGTTTTATTTCTAAAATAGTATATTGTGTTTTATTTTGTCTTGTCCATTGTAGGGCGGTTGGACGGCTCTCATGTGGGCAGCGTATAAAGGTCGTACAGATGTGGCACAGATGCTCTTGGAAAAAGGCGCAAACCCAAACATCACTGGCCAGGTACTTGATCACTTCAGAGTTTTAGCCAAAGCTCTGTGTAAATCCACTGTTTCATGTAACATCACTATTAAATGTCACTTGTACAACCACGCCGGCACAGCACAGTTGCTTCCCATCATCTGCTGTTTTAGTCATATGAGGTGGCTTAAAGCATTAGTATGACCACAGGCCCAGCTCTGATCATTACTTATTTTCAGCATGACCTCACCTACTGTCCTCCTCCCCAACAGTACAGCGTCTACCCCATTATCTGGGCGGCGGGTCGAGGCCACGCAGAGATTGTCCATCTCCTGCTGCAGCACGGCGCCAAGGTCAACTGTTCAGACAAGGTAACTACATACTCACAGACAGTTGACTTGTTTTTTAATCACACAGGACATTTCTTTTCAAGATGAAGTTGCTTCCATCATGTATTCCCCATGGTCCTTCCTTTCTCTTTCTTTGTTTTTTGTAATCTTTCTGGTAATTAATACAAAGCAAGTTATTCACTGGTGTTGTGGTTTCTTATTTTAATTAATTTGCAGTATGGAACCACCCCTCTGATCTGGGCATCCAGGAAGGGTCACTATGAGAGTGTGATGCACCTTCTGGCCAATGGAGCTGATGTGGACCAGGAAGGAGCAGTAAGTGTTATTGCATACGTGCAAGAACAAATATGTCCTGTACACATGGTTTCGCTTACACAGAATAAAACAAAAAAAACAAGCTGTCAAGAAAATACTTTTGCACAAACGAGTTGTGTGACCTTGTTGCCACAAATTCCATGCGTAGGTTCACTCCTTAAATTCAGATTTTTGATGAACACTGGGAGACTTTCTTCCTTCAGCTAAAGAATGTGAGAAAATCCTTTTACCTCTACATAAGACATTGTTCTTCAAGAAGAAAGTTACTGTGAACACACATTAAAAGAGAATCTTTGCCTTATTGATATTATACCCTCTCAATGATGGGGGAAATCGTGAACAAGAACACATTTAGGACTACCAGAACTACCAATGAATCAACGCTCTGCATTCACAGATTGTATCACTCACTGTATAAAGTATAAAGCCTTTTTTTAAAATTAAAAATAGTAATATAATATAATCCAATAAAGATGTATAGTGTATATGCCATATATATATAAACTGAATGAAATTATAGTCCTGTAATTTTGTAACTGAAAATTAAATAAATTCACATCTGTATTATCAAATGTTCTTCTTCTTCAAACTAAAACGCAAAGCTGATTATTTTGACAGCCAAAGTAACACTGTGTCTTATAATCTTCATGTACTGCATCAGCAGACCATTCACATTATAGCTCTGTTAGCTTAGCCCTATTTTTATACAGAAAACACCCACAGTAAAACCACACACTGTCTCTATTTCTGAGCGGTTTACATTGTCAACAGCTGCACAAAAGATCTGTTTGGAATAGTCCAAACAAGGTCAGAAATATCAGTTAATTCTGAAGCATGGCTAAAAAAATGGCATCTGAGCAAAGGTTAAAAACGTTGCATAATAACTTTATGCCTTCATAAGACTCATTATCAAACTCAGCCACGTTGAAGGAACACTGAGGTTTCGGCATAAGACTCTATTCTTTTCATTTTCAGTTGTGTCCAGTGGAGAAAACAGTCTGGAAAAAGTTGTTTCCTCGTGGTTCCCATCTTGTCTTGTCATCTAATACTTTGGTCAAAGGTCCTGTGGGGGAGAGGCAGAGTGACTTGTAACTCCCTCTAGTGGTCACATAAATCCCCAGGCCTCTTTGTGTAAAAAAAAATAAAAATAAAATAAAATAATCATATCTACAATCCAATACATTGGCATCTTTGACAGAACATCAGAGCTGTCTATTTTAAACACTAGTGATGATTTTTAGGTTATTTTTAATATTTAAAAATATAAATACGACTTCTAGCCAGTGTCATAGTTGTCGAGTCAAAATTTGCTTTGGTTTTATTGTAGGTGCTGTGACGCCATCGGTCTATTTTTAACACAATCAAGAATTAATGCTGCCAAGCACCACTAGAGCATTAGTAAAGTGCAATATTGAATAATTGATTGCATTCATGACACAGCACATCTGTGTTCCTTCAAGTCATGTCACATCCGCCTTAACACAAACTGACTGATGTGGCAGATATATAGCATCAATAATCAGATGGATCTGTAGCCGTTAAGGCTGCGCAACAATTAATTTATGTGTGATTAGGAGACTGTGGTGCCTGGGAAAATGGGTAATTTGTCTCACTAAATGAAATATCATGCAAAACTTGTCATTATGACTGTAGTGTCTCCTAGCGCTGCTGACAGCTGGTGGTAAATACAGTTTGTTGTTCTAAATGCTGACTGCTTAGATTTATAAACACTGAGCAGATCACACTAGATTAATCAGTTAGTACAGCTGAAATTCATATGTTACAACAGCCTAAAGAGGTAAGAAGATGAAATATTTCAAGGAATAAATTCGTGAATAAAAGAAAATTATTTTAGAAGCTCCATACATTTTATACATCACAAAACATACATTAATCCATAGGATTTCTGTAGACTAAATCCAGTAATCTGAATGTTAAGCATTGAAATGTCTTACAGATTCAGACGCTTTTTAGAATTGATAAGATTTAGTGCTCCAGTGAAACCCAATGTAAGAAAATTTGAAAGTTCAAGCATAAAGGCATTAGATTTCCCATCCATTGTCCTCTACGTATCTTGGTCTGGGTCACGGGGGCAGCAGTTTGAGAAGGAATGGCCACACTCACCTCTCCTCAGACACCTCCTGCTCCTCCATGGGGATGCATTCTCAGGCCAACTGTGAAATGTAATCTACCAAGGATTTAATTCAATAGTGTAAATTAGATTACATTTGACAACACCAAATATTGTTTTCTAAACTCTATTCACAAAGTCTGGCTGCAGTGCTACAAAATGTGAATTAAGTTTATTGAATTCATAATGATTTAAAAAATGTTTTATCATTTATCCCTGTGTAAATCAAATATACATTTATTTATTTAGCAGCGGTCACACAGGACGCCAGCCACATTTTATTTTTATTTTTTTTTATATCCATTCAGAAATATTGAAATGACGCAATTATAGTAACCTTCAAACGCCTTAAAATGCCAGAATTCTTTTTGTTTTTCAGAACTCCATGACTGCTCTGATTGTAGCAGTGAAGGGCGGTTACACTGAGGTGGTCAAGGAAGTGCTGAAGAGGAACCCAAATGTCAACATGACCGACAAAGACGGTAACACAGCCCTGGCCATCGCAGCCAAAGAGGGACACACCGAGATCGTACAGGACCTGCTGGATGCTGGCACCTATGTCAATGTTCCAGACAGGGTGAGGCCTCCCCGCATAAGCATTAGCAGTCCACTGTTTGAACCAAACAGGAAGTTGTTGAGTGCTTTTCGTCCGTATGTGTGGGTAGGGTTTTATGTTTCATATTACGGTTTTTAATGATGTTTTCTTTCTGTTATTTCTTTCCCATTTCCTTTAGAGTGGCGAGACAATGCTGATTGGAGCAGTGAGAGGAGGTCACGTGGAGATAGTCAGAGCTTTGTTGAATAAATATGCCGATATTGATGTCAGGGGACAGGTACAATAAGAGCTTGAACTTTAATCCACATTTATAAAGCACACAAATGCATTCGTGTTGAATAAACGGATAGATAAACACCACGCTGATTGCTTAACAGTGGCCTTGCTCGGTCACGTTTTTGCGATACTTGTTTATATGCCCTACTTTTGCTGTTTCAAAAATTCATCCAGCTTACGTTGACTTTGTCCTTTTCAACATCAGGATGGCAAGACTGCCCTCTACTGGGCTGTTGAGAAAGGCAACGCTACCATGGTCAGAGACATCCTGCAGTGTAACCCTGATACAGAGAGTTGCACAAAGGTATGAAACACATAGAAGCCAGACGGAAACACCAGTAAAGTAGTTAACAGTGACTTTTTACATTTTAGTTCGATGATGTGAAAGCTTTAGTTACCAACTTATTTTCAACAACAATTTCTCTCTTTTAAGTTCATTTAATTTTTGATGTATGAGAAATCAGATTATTCCTGTTTTAAAACAATCTTACAATCAATATTTCATTAAGTCCAAAAAATGCAAATCACATAAATGTTGTACATGAATGTGTTGTAGGAAGGAGAAACTCCACTTATTAAAGCTACAAAAATGAGGAATATAGAGATAGTGGAGCTGCTGTTGGATAAGGGAGCCAAAGTGTCTGCGATGGACAAGGTAAAACACTCCTATTAATGTAACAAATGCAATTTTTGGTATATTTAAAAAATATATATAATAATAATTAGTTGTAAGTGGTAAGTTTTTGAACAGCAGTTAGTCGGTTTTGTGTATTCCGTCATACAGAAAGGAGACACACCCCTCCACATTGCCATCCGAGGACGGAGCCGTAAGTTGGCTGAGCTGCTACTGAGGAACCCTAAAGATGGTCGCCTGCTCTACCGCCCCAACAAGGCCGGAGAGACGCCATACAACATCGACTGCACCCACCAGAAAAGCATCCTCACACAGATATTTGGAGCCAGTATGACTCTTGCCTTTCATATCATTTAAAGACATTACACCAGCTGACAGAAAATGAACAGTAAATTACCCTGAATCAGAAACCATTTAACTCGTCTTATTCCTTCTCTTCTTGTAGAGCATCTCTCCCCCACTGAGTCAGATGGGGACATGCTGGGTTACGACCTCTATAGCAGCGCTCTTGCAGACATCCTTAGTGAGCCCACCATGCAGCCACCTATTTGTGTCGGACTGTATGCCCAGTGGGGAAGCGGCAAATCTTTCCTGCTGAAAAAACTCGAGGGTAAATAATCCTGCACAGCATATACCAGTAAAAAAAGCACAGAAATATTCAAATACCCGATCCCTCTTTTTAATTCTTTAAGTTACGAGGATAGAAATCGAAGTCTGTATTTCAGTTATATTTTATCCTTCGTCTTCTTCCTTGTCCGTCAGATGAGATGAAGACATTCGCGGGGCAGCAGATCGAGCCATTGTTCCAGTTCTCCTGGCTCGTGGTCCTCCTCACCCTCTTACTCTGTGGCTCAGTGGCTGTCGTCCTTGGCTTCACTGTCGATCCTATGCTGGCTATTGCTGTGTCCCTCAGCCTCCTTGCATTGCTGTATATCTTCTTTGGTGAGATGATTGACAACCCCAAAGTATTACACTGGACATCTTAATTTTCGATTTAACAACCGTCACTCTGCTGTTCAAAGCCATTTTTTCTGATTATCATCTTGAAAAACCCAGCGAGTACATTTAGAAGGCTTCAAATAAATTATATGTAGGTGTCTTTTATTAAGATTTTCACAAGTATTTGACTTAATAAACATGTGTAAGGAAATGATGACTTCCTTGTTTTCAAACACCATGGTCAGACCTCACTGTCTCCTGTAAAGTTGGCCAGGACTAAGATTCATAATGAGTTCAGAGGTTCTGTTTTCAGTCATTACCCGATTACTAGGAATCAGCTTCAGTATTCCTTTATTGATACAACTGAGACATTTCAAGGTTTATTCACTAGTCTTATCAATTTAAATATCTATGGTTTTTAATTGTTTTACTATTCCAACTTATTTCTTTCAACCTGTATTTTATTTTTCTTTCATTTATTGTATTTACATGAATGAATGTTTGAATGCCACAGGACATTTGGTTCCTCACCAGTGCTTGAGGAACCAGTTAAAAAAAAAAAAAAAAAAGCAGAGATGCTTTATCAATGCAACTCAATTTTATGCTGTGTTAAGTTAAGAAAACAAAATGTGGAATCACAATTCTCTATGAATAGTGTCATTGTGGTGCAGTTGAAACCGCTTTGCTCACTAGAGGGTGCCATTGCACTGCAAACTAAAACTAAAACCTAAGATAATGCCTTTCAACTCCGTGAAGAGCATGATGACATCAAACTGTTTTGTTATAAATATCATTTTAACACACATACATCTGTCACAAAGAATACACTGCGGTTGGTTTAGCTTTTAAAGTTCATGTGTTGTTGCGCTGTACATTTCCTTTTCTGCAGTGCTGGTGTATTTTGGAAGTCGCCGTGAAAGGGAAAGCTGGAACTGGGCATGGGTCATCAGCACTCGTCTGGCCCGCCATGTTGGCTACCTGGAGTTGCTTCTCAAACTCATGTTTGTCAACCCACCTGAACTTCCAGAGCAGACCACCCGCGCACTTCCTGTCAGGTGATGAATATAGAAAGACACTCAAAAGACATAATAATTTATCCCTCCAATAGCAGAGGATCACTTTGACACTAATACAAAAAAATTCTAAACACATGCTGTCATACTATGTTTATTAATCTCACCCATCATTGGTTGTGAGAGATTATTGTAATCACCTTGTGTGTGTGTGTATCTGTGTGTGTCTGCAGAGACATATCATGCTATAACTCAATGAATACTTAAGATATCGCCATGAAATTACATGGTCATATACAGATAACTAATGTGCATTAGACACAATGATCTATTTGAGTAAAGGTCAAAGGTCAAGGTCACAATGAACTAAAAGGTCAAAATCACATTATCGATCATAACTCAAGAATGGAGGGTCACAGAACTTTCAAATTAGTACCAAACAATGCAGAATGAATATTTCTATAATTCTCATAAGTGGTGTTATCACCTATGACCAATAGGTTTTGAGATCTCTGGAGGTCAAAGGTGACCTGTCACAAAATTAACTTCTGTAAAACTGTTTGTCTGTGTCAAGCATAGACTTTGATGGGAATTTACCTTGACTGGATGCTTAAATGTTTTAATCCCCAAGAACTGTAAACATTAAGCTTATGATTATTCGGTGGCTGAAATATTTAAATCACATGTGGCGTCTTCAAATGGAAGATCAGCGATGGGTGACTAATAATTGATTTTTGATGGCTTGACCAACAAGTGCATCAAAGGCAAATAACGATGGATTTTGTACCTCTGGAACAGTGAATAATGAACTTGATATCAAACAGAACAATGAGAAGATGTACAGAAAAATAATTGTTATTCATGTCAAATATAGTCAGGGAGACCAAACATTTCTTGGATTTTCTTATTTTCCAACTGAAGCCACAAAATTATATTAGACTCAGACAATTTATGAACATTCCAGCAAGACTATTTTTTGCAAGCAGTTTTAAGGACAGGGCGAAATTCTCTGAATACTTGCTATGAATTGCAATACTCCCTAAAGCTTCCGCATTTTGTTTCTCACACAGGTTCTTGTTCACGGATTACAACCGCCTGTCCAGTGTCGGAGGGGAGACGTCCATGGCAGAGATGATAGCTACTCTCTCTGATGCTTGTGAGAGGGAGTTTGGCTTTATGGCCACCAGGCTATTCAGGGTTTTCAAGAATGATGAAGTCCAAGGTGAATAAATCATATCTGTTGCTGAGATTTAAATATATCATTTACTCTGATTATTTTTTTTATTGCTTAGAGTGGTTATTTTGAGTGTTACGTCTGTACGTTTTTGGCAGAATTTGTAGAATGAAACATTAAATGAACCAAATTACAAAGGAAACCAGCATCCTCATTTGACCTTCTTTTCATTGGATGCTTGCTTAATTTAATCTTCTAATTTAATTCTTAGTTATAATATTTTAATTTAATCAGTAGGAATTATTACAGTGATTGTGGAAACCATGTCTTTCTGTTTTTGTATTATTGGCTTATGTTTCACACATTGCCTCTCTACCTTCAACTCAAAATCCAGGCAAGAAGTGGAAGAAGACGTGCTGTGTTCCCTCCTTTGTGCTGTTCGCCTTCACACTAGGCTGTCTGATCACTGGCGTTGCCCTTTTGGCTATCTGTAAGGTGGGTTAAAACAATGAAGTGAAAACTAGTTGGAATGGTTTAGATTTTCCAAGTACATCTTATCAAATGTCGGTGTTCTGCTTTGTTTATTTAATAGTGTAAAGCACATGAGTGAGGCTGTTTTAACTACTGTTATTTCCTGCTTTCTTCAGTTGTTAGTAATCAGTTGTAACACAAATTCATGGTTTTGTATTCATGAAAGTATTTATTTTAAAGGAATTGAACACGCATCATCTCTGCGTCCTCTTGTCACACCTCTGCTGGATATAATCGTTCAGGTTTTTATCTTCCAGGTGGACCCTGAGAACCTGACACTGAATGCTGTTCTGATAGCTATGGCCAGTGTGGTGGGCCTGGCTTTACTCCTCAACTGTCGAACCTGGTGGCAGGTGGCCGACTCCGTCCTCAACTCCCAAAGAAAACGTCTTCACAGTGCTGCCAACAACTTGCACAAACTCAAGAGTGAAGGATTTATGAAGGTATAGTTCATGCACTACAGTTTCCATGCGAATCTCTTCATTTTAAAACCTTTAAATCCAAGTTTGAAATCCATAACCACATGTTGAAATAACAGCTGTCAGTCAAGGTTGTCTTTTTTTTTTTTTTTTTTTGTTTTCCCAGAAACTGTCACATGATTACAAAGTGCCAAATCAGAATGGACATGTAGAGACTGATAAACCAACAAATGGCACCAAATGTGATTGTTACTGTATCCAAGAGTTTATTTTATCCAGACCACAGTATTATCCTCGATATTGTAAACTAGATCAGGGTCAGCATTTCCAGGAATCTCTGTTTAATGGTCTAGGGTGAAATATTTTAGGGCTGTTTAGGGGATTTTGCAGGATCCACAAGTGCTTTTTCCAGAGATGGTAGTTACATGTTCAGAGCTAAAATAAATCTAACATCTGTGATTAGCTTAAACCTTTTTTTGAAGAGTAAAGTAAAATACTTTCACTGTTTTTAGTGACTATTTGAATTATATTGCACATCTGAACACATTTAGATAGACACAGTAGATGAGATAGAGGCATGTTTGCCACTGTGTTACATTACTTTTCCTCATATTTCCATGAACTCCCTCCACATTATGTACTGAAGATGGTGAAAGATCTTAATTATTTCCAATTGAATGTTGAGAAATATGTTTTTAAACATTCCTTTTGGCATTTCTCTGGTGCCTTGCTCAAATAAATGATGATTTAAATTTGTTTCAGAAATGGAATATAATGTTATTAAATATTCCTTCATCCCGGTATGGTCACAAAAAATTGTGGCTTTTGTGTTCACCATAATGTGCCACCATGTTTCTACCGCAGCTACAAAGAGACTTTGTCTTTTCCTGTCTTCCATTTTACAGGTGGCATCTACATTAAGGTGCATTACTGTCACCAATTGTGTCCAAGTTTGTGTGTGTTTTTTTTTATTATTATTACTGAAATCTACACCATCACCACTAGGGGTCAATATCTGAACCATTAAAGCAGTGGTTCTCAAAACCGGTCCTCAGGCCCCACTATCCTGCATGTTTTAGATATCATCCTGCTCCAACACACTTCATTGAAATGATCAGCTGGTTTTCAAGCTCTGCTGAAGACTGATAGTGACCCAGTTCTTTGAATCAGGTGTGTTGGAGCAGGGTGACATCTAAAACATGCAGGACAGTGGGGCCCAACGACCACTGCATTAAAATGCTAGACAACAGAGTCAATTGTGTGTTTAATGTTATCCTGGGATTATAGAATAAGTGCATTTCATTTTATGTTGTTTTTTTTTTTGTCTGACACCAGGTTCTGAAGCATGAGGTGGAGTTAATGTCAAAGATGGCCAAAACCATTGATGGTTTCACTCAAAACCAAACACGCATGGCTGTAATCATCGATGGGCTGGATGCCTGTGAACAGGACAAAGTGCTGCAGATGCTGGATACGGTGTGTCTACACACTGGCACTTACATTAGGGATCCAACTCCATCTTGGGAAATAACATGTCGATAAGAATAAATTAAGCTTTTCAATATCTGTCATTCAGCCTTCAGCCCTGGGGCGTCAAACTCCGGGGTTGAGCGCTGGTGTCCTGCATGCTTTAGATATTTCCCTCTTCCGTCACACCTGGAAGCCATTACATAATTATCAAGCTTCTGCAGAGCTAGATGATGAGCTGACCAGTAATTGAACCAGGTGTGCTGGAAGAGGGAAATACCTAAAACATGCAGGATACTGACCCTCAAGGACTGGAGTTCGACACCTGTGCTTCAGACTGGCCGTTGTAGCGCAGTTGTCCTATGACCTTCCTTTCAGTGGCCCTTTTCAACTGTGCACACAGAGCCCGCACATTTCCAGCAGTTACTCTGGTTGTCCCAGCTGCTTGTACTGGCCTCCAAGTTTAGATTATTCCTCCCAGCTGCTGTAATAGAATTTCCTTTAGCCAAATGTTATTATTTGGTGATGCAATCCCAGAGTAGATGGCAGCCTCCTGTCTGCTAATGTAATCTTCTCATCTCCGCAAGCACCTCTGAGTAACTGTGAAGGCATTCATTTTGAAGAGATTTAAAAAACAGTTATCTGTATTGTGCGTTTATTTATTATTGAAACTAATATATTTTTTTATTTAAGCTTCTGTGACTTTCCTACCAAATGGTACACATTAATTTGAAAGATGACATAGTGGACAATGCAGACAGTTGATATAGCCATGTACATTCAATATCCTATGGTACTAGCCTATTTGTGTTGGCCGGAGGTTAACGAACCATGCTTGCATGTTACTCAAATCAGTGTCCTGTGACAGCTAGACAATGTCTCTTACTTAGTAGAGAGGAAATCCCCAACACCATGTGCTCCAGTTAGCATCTCTCACAGCTGTTAAGTTGAAGCAGATGACAGATGACATGTTACTGACTCATTAGGCCATGAACTTCTGTATATAAAGTTAAAGTTTAAGACATTCAGTGGAAAACCAGAGCTTTTTTTTTTTTTTTTTTTTTTTTTTTACAATACTACATAATTCAGGCTTGGAGTTCACAATCTTGTGTCTGTGAAAGAGATTGTTAAACACTGTTTGAAGATAACTATAAACAATTATGAGACATTTTTGTGATGGTAAATATAGGTGAAAGATGTCTGTATCACACTAATTTGTGTTTTTTCCCTCTCTCCAGGTGAGGGTATTGTTCTCCAAAGGCCCTTTTATCTCCATCTTTGCCAGTGACCCCCATATTATCATCAAAGCCATCAATCAGAATCTCAACAGCGTACTGAGAGACTCCAACATCAATGGCCACGACTACATGAGAAACATTGTCCACTTGCCAGTATTCCTCAATAGCCGAGGCCTGAGCACGGCCAAAAAGCTCTGCATGGCAGCTCCCACCAACGGAGATGTGGTGCCTGCTGAGGGTAAAGGGCTGATACACAACACAGTTTATGCAAACCTTCTCTTTCGTGAATACAATAGAGTTAGTAGTAGGCATTTGATCTAGTGTGACCGGCTGGCCTCTAAGGCCAAAGCCTCTTAATGAGTAGAGGTTTGTTTCTTTTCAAATAGAAGCAATCCCAAAACAATGTAGATGGCAATGTTTTATAGACCCCCAGCATGTATGTATTACATGCATGTTGAAATGAAATTGTAAATGCATATATGTGTTTGTTTTTATTACTGGGAAAGCCAATACAACCCAGCACAAGCATTTTCAACCAATTAGGACATCAGAACCAGTTAAAGTTGATTAATGTTTTCTGCCAGGATGACATGCTGCAATTACGCCTCCAGAAAATAAACATTTCTATGTTTTGTTGTTTGGCATAATTTTACTCATGAACAAACACTTAATTATCATAATTGTTGTCAGTGTTCTATTGTTAGTCCAACGGCTCGAAGGGTTCGATGGACAATTGGTATCAGTTGGCATCTGTCTCTAAACAATTGTTCAAGAGTCTTCTTCTCTGAAACCATCAGTCAGAATGACTTTATATTTGTTTTGGAACATCGTTAGGGTAAGGTTTACCAAGCGTGTTCAAAGATTTGGGAAATATTGATGTTTTAAAAACATTTTTAGGGAGTTTTGTAAACTGCCATTGGTTTATATTCCACACATTTCAAAGTGCTATAACTTGAAAGTAGTTTAAGATATTGATATACTATCACCAGTTAGAAAGTCAAATATGGGCTTTCATTTGTTGCCATGACCTTTGGCCTTGGATGACCTTGAAATGTCAAACCCAACGTTATCTCTGTTCAGATCTCTAAAAACTTGTCTAAAACTGTCAGCCATAATGAATTGAAATTCATAGCAGAGGTTTATTCAAGTAATTGGGAAATTGTTTGTTAATTTTTTTAATGATTTTTTTTTTTTTTATTTTAAAAATACCCATCAGGCTTTTATATGGTGCCATATATGTTCATATGAATGTCAATATGCTGCTGGACTACAGCACCCTTGGTCCTATTTTTTATGTTCCACTTGCTTATTAAATATTTGTCATGTGACTGTAAAGAATAGTTTAAAATCACAAATAAGGATCTGATTTCTATCACTAAAAACATCCTTTAAATCTGATATTGTAAAAATGTTTTATCATGGTAACACTTTTACCCATATTATCCAGCCTCTATTACCTATCTAGAGGTCCATTTGTGCATTAGAGGCATTCACTAGAAAGTTCATGAGTGGCTCTGACTCACAGATATAGTGAATACGTTTTTCCTTAAGACTTAATACAAAAAGTTTTACCTTTAATGATGGAAATGCATCATCAGTTTCCTTCCCCTCTTCCTCTGCTTTTCCAGGATGGCATGAAGATATGGAGCGGAAGCTGTCTCCTAACAGTGTGAATCCAGACCAGTCCAAATTGGGGAGCAAAAACACCCTAAACCGCAGGGTAAGAACTGTTAAGAGTAAATGTATTTGTGTGTTATACTCATCGTAAATTGATACTGTTCATACCTCACCCTACCCACAACAGCCTAATTAAAAACAGACACAATACTGACCTCTAAGTTTTTGATTCTCTATTAAAATGTTGGGTTTTTTTTCTTAATGAATGAATGATGTAAAAGGAGTCTTCTATCTTTCCCACAACACTCACATTAGCTGACAATTAATTTGACCCCCAAAAACATTAATCAACAAAATGAGAACGCAGTCACTCGACCAGCACTTGAATGGAAAAAACACTGAGGGCATTACATGGGTGAAGCCTGCAGAGGGTGACAGATGCAGCCTTACAATAGCAACCCCGATTACTTCCTAATTCGCCCTCATCCTTGAAGGCCGTGTTGAGTACAGGCATGGTGTTGGCAGGCGGTGTCGAGGCCAGAGGACAGAAGGAGACAAAAAAAAAAAGAGAGCGAGGTGCTCGGTGTGCGGCCAAGGTTCCTGGTGTAATTGATGTAATGGCTGTTTATCCTTCCTGCTGCGTTGCCACAGCCTAATGACAAGGCCTAGCAGCAGTGGGTCCCTGTGACAAAACACTGGCACCAGGTCTGCTGGCAGGAGGCTAAGTGACTCTGCTGCTGTCACTGATGCCTTCCTCCCACCCTGCAAGACCTTCCCAATAACCCCCCCTCCTTCCTTTCAGCCTCCCTCTCTTGTTTATTTGTTTGACATTTGTTTATACCTCTGGTTTGCCTGGTATCCTCAATTATTAGTGTTGGCCCTTTTATTATGGGATGGCATGCGCTTTTTATTTGCCCTCTGCCACTAGCTAGCTCTTGGCAGGAGGGCTCTTTCCTACAAGTGGCGATTAAAATGAGGGCGGAGGGGGGTATGAATTAGTGGCTCTCCTTTTTCATGTGGTTTCTCAAGTTGTGGATGACATTATGGTGATATCTCTAGTATCTGATTTCTATTTATTGGGATAACCCTTAAAGAAAGTATTTAGTGGTGTATTAATCAGCCTTTGTCAAGTCTTGACAAGTCACGGCTTTGTCAAGTCAAAATTAAATGTTACTTTGTTCGCCCCAAAATGTCAAGACAGCTGAGTCTCCTTAGTTATTAAAACAAAAACTACATGTCACACCATTGACAAATGTGGTGAAAAAAAGAGAGACTGATTTAATGAGAAGCAAGTGACAAGTAAGTAATATGCCAGTTCTTATGGCATTTTGTGCACTATACAAATTAATTTTTACCTTTTGGCTTCTACGATTTGATTCCTATTCCGATCCGGATACAGTATTTTATTTTTACTGTCTTCGCTGTAGCACTTGGAGATTCAGTTGAATGAAAAGTGCTTTTTAAATAAAATGTATTATTAGTATTAGTATTAGTATTATTATTATTAATATAAAAATGAATAATGAATTATTATTGCATATGTTTATTTATTTAATCAAAAAGACTTGCAGATAAATTGGTCACAACAGATGAATAAAAGCCATGAAAGTTTTCTCTTTTTTTTATCACAAGTTAACACACAGGGCTAGCTGCAGTATATGACAAACCCAAACTGACTGAATGGTGGCTACATTTCCTTTCTCTGAAACCCATCATGAGACCTGCATTACAACTTCAAAGTTGAACCAAAACCCTAGCCTTGGCTCATGACCATGGCAGCTGTCTGATATCATCACAGATGTTCTCTGGTAGATCTGTGTCAACAGCTTTGGACACTGGCTCTTTGATTTTTTTTTTTCCCCCTTAGTCGTCACACACAATAATGTGTTTTCCACGCAAAGACATGAGTAACAGGGAAGGCGTCTAGGACATGGAGTTATTTTTTTAAGGTTTTTAATTGGTCTCATTCACACTTAATCTGCTGGGTTTCAGATCTTTACTCAGTTACCTAAAGTGTCACCATCAAGGCTCCTTGTATACAACAACACTGTACCACTGATGCACAAATAGCTTTTATTTACTCAAAGCAAAATACTCCACTTAATGTACATCCAAGTGCACTTAAATACAGATGTCAAATAGGTTGCAGGGGGAGATATGGATGGATCCGTCCGTCCATCTCTTTTCAGATGTGAGGACGGCTTCAGAGTGACATGGCCTGAGATCATATGATGACCCTGAAACGCCCGCTTTCCTGTCTGTCTCATGATTCACAGCTTGTGGCAGTGATGATGCATAAGCTCTCACACGTTTTCCAGGGTCAGGGAAATTGTTATGCTTATCACATTACATTTCTAGCCTGGCTGCACAAATAAAGCATTTAAGATTTCTATTCTTTATGTAACTACTGTGTCAGTCACAGGAGAGAGTTTTGCCTGAAGCAAAGTGTCCTCTCCTTGATGTATTGACACTGTGACAAGATTGCATCAGATACTTGTTCCAATAAAAATGTGATTCTTTTTCTGTTATTTATTTAATTTCCTCAAAATCACATCCTGTCACATATTATGTGGTGCCATTATTTGGATGATTCAAGTTGCACAAAATTGACAAGTAAAACCGTAGTCTTGGATACCGGTTTATCTTACAGTGCCAGCTGGAAACATGACGGAAACAAATGAAACATTTCCAGTCTCAGACTCATTTGATATTTGTATTTTCACAATTGCTGCCTGTTAAAAGGACACATACCGACGGCGTCAGATGCAGAGAACCATCACTAGACAGATGTCCTTTGACCTGACCAAGCTGCTAGTGACGGAGGATTGGTTCAGTGACATCAGTCCACAGACCATGAGGAGGCTGCTCAACATTGTCTCCATCACAGGTAAAAAAAAATAAATAAAAAAAAAAAGACAGGAGAAAGAAACACTTTTAAAAATAAAACTGTTAGTGTAACCTCGTACTTCCCTAGGGGACACATTTGTGTTGTAACTCTAGTGTGGTACTGGAAAGTATTAGTAGACATTGGAAACAGAAGAGCAGAGGCACCACAAAGATGAGATTAAATCTTGGAGCAGTAGGGACCAATAAGTGGTTGCTGTTGCAGAACCCTTGAATAAATAATAAATTAAGTTTAATTAAAGTATTTACAATAATGGCATGACAGACAGCATTCAGAAAGTATGCAACAAGATTAATTAATCTGTGTAGAAGGGTTAAAAAGACAAGGCAGTTGTAAGAACATTTGAGGTCAAATGTTTTTAATGGTTGCTGTGACTCATGGATATTGTTAAGAACGATGCCTCTGACGGGTTTATGAGACGAGAATAAGTGTTTAAAGATTGAATATATTATAGATGCAGTGCTTGCAGTTTTGGTTTTCTTTGACAAAACGAATAATATAAATAAGAAAAGCCTCACAAATAAACCGTTGAATTTAACACCCACTGTCCCTGTGTGCCTGTCAAAGGTCGCTTGTTGCGGGCCAATCAGATCATCTTTAACTGGGATCGGCTGGCGTCATGGATCAACCTGACAGAAGAGTGGCCATACAGAACATCATGGATCATCCTTTTTCTAGAAGAAACTGATGGAGTGTCAGATCAGGTCTCTCTTAAGACTATCTATGAGAGGTATGGATACAGATACACTAATACACTGATACAAGCTCCACTCCAGTGTTTATCTGATCTCTGGTGTGTACGGGTTTACTTCCTTCTGCAATCTTACCTTATTTTCAGTCCCACTTGGTCTAAGAATATGACTAACCTTGGTATCATGAAGTGGTGAAAGTTGCTCAGTTACCCTTTAGCATCAACAGGTTGGCTGCTACAGTACCTGTACATTTTTGCGGACCATTATTATACATACATTTGACCAGCAGGTGGCAGTAGAGCATTTTCTTTTCCATTGCAGGCTGCAGTGCACTAAATGCCCATGGCTGAGTGACACGCTAATTGGCAACTGACAGACAGAATTTGTAATTCATCATAATGCAAAAGGAAAATACTGAGTTTTTTTTTTTTTTCTTCTATTTTTAAGAGGGGGCGTGATTCCCTCTAACCTAACAAAAGACAATGTAACCTGGATCAGCAGAGGACGTGTCTCATCTGTGTGTGTACTCTGTGAATGTTTCTGGTTTTGTGTGTGTGTGTGTGGTCATGAATGCTTTTAGGCGTGCTCATAGCAGACAACAGGAGGAGACCCACACAGGCTGAGTTGCTGGGTTTTGGTTGCTGTTGTGCATCAGTCGCTGGCCTTTAAAGGTTGCACTCTGTCACAATACACTACTGCCTACGACTCCTGCGGCAGGAAAGTGTCACAGATACTTACTTTCAGCAGACATCCCTCCCCCTCCTGGAAGGCAAACCACTGCTTCATTAGACTAGATTTTGTGCTGTTATTTTTATTTTATACACATTTTTTTTTTTTACCGGACAGTAGCCACTGCATCTCATTTTGTAACATATGGGAAGTATTTAGTATGATTTAAATGTGTCTGTAAGATTTTCTTTAAGTAATGTCTGCACTACACAAAAGTAAAATAACTGTAATTGTGTGCAGTTAATAGAATCCTACATTTGTGTGCTTTTACCACAGCATGCGACTGCGTTCACTGCTCGTTAGGCCTAATATAGCCATCATCTTGTTTTTGACCAACAGTCCTGTCTTTCTTTATCTTCCTCTTCACTGGGTGTCTTTCCAAATGGCTGCTCTGTTCCGCGGTGGCCGTCGGAGAAGCGGCCTTAATGATGATGACAGGAAGCCTCAAACTGGCTAAACACAACGCCTTGCCTAGAGGCCTTATCTCTAACACTAATCTTCCGCTGATAAGGCCCTGGCCTCTGCCTCTGTATCTTTTTCTGTCTCTGCTCTTTTCTTCCGCTTTCTTGTGATGTGGGGCTCTTTAGGTCCCTCTTTGTTCTGGATGAGTTATTCGGTCTCTCCTGTAGCAAAGGATGAGCACTTGACTGGCCTCTCAAAACCTCAGGCCCCTTCTCCTCACTGCCCGTCTGCTCAAGAAATACATATAGCCCTTTTTCCCCAGTTTTTTTTTTTTTTTTTTAAACAAACAGAGCATATGTGCACACATTCACATGTCATGTCTTACTCTGTTGCCTCGATTCAACATACATCATATAATTAACTGCTTGTGGTTTTGTCTGTTAACACAAGACCAACCTTGTTCAGACCTCATGTGTGCTCCCTTTGTATTTTAAGCTTGCATACATGTGTACAAGTTGTTATGCTCAGCTGTTTTATACAGCAGAACTGCACATCCCCTGAGCGTTACTAAGTGAATATATTAGTGGTGAAGTGAACGTGGGGGTGAGTCAGCCCCTTATAGGTCAACTGTCGCCCTGTATCTCAGTCACAAGGCAGCATACTGGTCTATTCCTCCTCTATTTGTAAGGCTTGCTGCAGCTTAGTGAGGCCATAATGAACAAAGCATTCAGACTGCAATACTTGCTAAATTTTACTTCCCACTAATACAGTTTGTGTTTGTTTTATGGTTTCTGCTTTATCAAATTAAAATAAAAGCAATAGGCAGATTTCATCTCGGCCTGAGGTTCTTTAATTTCAGCTCAGTGATTATAATTGGCATCAATTTAGGCTATATGCCCTCTGTGTGTTTTCAAATTAAAACCAAATTATCCTATACACCACTTAACTGGAGGGAAATTTTGTATGAATAACACATAGTGACACTTTCACATGAAGACGACAGCCACTCTTTGTGTTGCGTACCTGAACTCCTAAAGGAGGAGAAAAAAAACCAAGACATATACACCCACCTTCCCTCATATCTCACCAAAACACACACATGCTTATAAAATGGTTCATTTCTGTTTTTAGCTTCTTGCCTGGCACTAACGGGCATCCACAAAGTGTCATTGTAGGACACAGCGTAAAGAGAAACATTTAGCGCTAATTCCCGTAGCGAGAGTAGGCTAGTACAGCCCTCCTAATCTGATGGAGAATGTGTAATCGGTTAATAACCTGAGCGATTTCTATCATTAACTGTAAGAACGGGGGCTGCCCAGACTAATGCAAGGTAACAGGGGGAAAGACTGTGTACAAAGATGGCACTGTCTGCAAGAGATATTGGCTCAAAGTAGGGAAGCTCACACACACACACACATGCACACACCGTGAGTGTAGTTAAAATGTTTGTCTCACTGGTTCTGCAGGGAAAACTACAAATTACACCTCGAGCAGTGAGCCAGCGTCTCAGCCTGCCCAGCACACTGACAGAAATTGAACAAAACAAAACAAGAAGTGTTTTGGAACGACTTTCCTATTTGTAGCCGTCAAATTAACAACCCTTAATCTATTTTTCAAATGCTGTTTTCTTTTTTTCTTTTTCTTTTTTTCTTTTTTTCTATCAGTCCCAAATCGAATTTGAAGCCTGCAGCCTTGTGACTATCATTTTCTGCTGCATCATTTCTTCCTTCACAGTATTATCTCAGCTCAGGAGTCAGTTGTTTTGGCTGCCATTAGGCACTTAATGACTATAGCTAACCTTGCTTTCTCCTGCTTCATGGTTATTACTTTAAAGCAGCTCTGCCATTTCCCGCGACTCTTAATGCGCTTGTGTATGTTTATTTCCTTGATGTTGTTTCAAGTCATTACATTATATTTAGCCATTAATGGAAGCGCTTCTGCAGAGTGACTTCAAGTGATTGAACTCTGGATATCACTCAAGGACACTCCTGTTTAGCACTGCAATTAAGAGCTGTTCTGGATATAACACTTAATTTCTTTATTAGTCAATTAAATGTTTTGCAGACTTCAAGAGGGTTTCTAAAGAAAGTTATTTTGCATGCAGGCAATATTCCTAGAAACAAAGACAACTACTTAACCATGATATTAACTTAAGAAAAGTGGAATATATGCATATGTATATTAACCTGAAAAGTCTGATCGTATATATACATACATATATATACATATATATATATATATATATATATATATATATATATATATGTGTGTGTATATATACCACATTTTGATCTATGCAATATTTGTTTTCTTTTTTTTTTTAACCCTTAAAGATCTGAAAGTATTTTTACACTCATCAAAAAAAGGGGGGGGGGGGGGGGGGGGGGGGTTCAAGGCACTCTTCAATCAAAAAAGTAAAAAGCCTTTATTGATATATGGCTTCTATAAATAAAAAAAATCAACTGGCCCAGTTCATTGTTTTTATTTATCATAGTCAATAATCAATAAAGAAGCTCTGAATGTCAAAACCAATCATATCTGTTACTTCTCAAAGGCTGAGAAAAATAGTTTTACCTGAATTATTGACATATTGTTAGGATTACGTAACTGTTAGATTAACAGACCAACTCATGTCAAAATCAATCCTGTATAACCAAGCATAGAAATTAATCTGAAGGCAAAATTGCTTTGTTTTAGGCCAAGTATTGTGTATATGTTTACTGTTTGTTTAATGATTAGAATGGCAGTTTTAGCAAGTGTCAAACAGCCCCGTGGTTTGGTTGAGAGGTTAACATATTTGGACCTAATGATGTATGGGGGCGGGATCAGTGGGCCCCTCCAGAGAGTTTATTTCTGGACGCCCAGATCCCCATTTCAGTGCGAGAAAAAAAGTGTCACTGGTCCGCTGAGCAGGTTCCTGCACTGCTCTGACATCTGGTGCCCTATCTGTGCCAGGATGCCCCCGCTGCACTCAGGAGTATGCTTCTGGCGCTACACCTGAATCTGCTGTTCAATGCACACACCCACACATATATCCTTATTACCGAAAGCCATTCACGCTACAGTATATACGCATATTATCTCAAAACACACATGCAGTTGCGCAAAAAGCGAACGTATGAATAAGCGCACAAAAATACTATTTATACGACAAGCATTTGTTTGAACGTGTGCATTCATACAGATCACGCAGAAAACTGGCGTATTATACACACGTGCAACTCACACACATACAAATATACACTTTTCTCACTCACCTAGCTCTCACACCAGTGCAAGAACATATGTCGCCCCTAACTCCTCTGAGAATCACTGTAATTAATCAGACCCTGAGATGCAGACTGTGTTCAACAAACACGCATACACACACATATGCTCACACAGTGCAGGAAGCAGAACACAACAGAGACCCAATCAGAGAAATTGATGTCAGGTGAGGTACTGGTGTTGTTTGGAAGTGCTGTTCATTGCAGCGTCACTCTCTGTTTGTCAGTATTTGTATATAAAGAACTCTCCAAAATCTTGATGCACTTTTGGATTTTACTCTTCCTGTCACAGCTCGTGATGAAATAACTACCCCTCTCCTCACTTCCTCTCTGTTTTGTTGGCCTGACCCTCCATTCATGCACTAAACAATCTCCTCTCAGAGACGTGACTCGAGCCAGGCACTTCTTGGACACTTGAAAACTTTTTTTCTCCCTCTACTAATGGCACTCTGAATGAATATATAGCCAGGCAATTCAGTCTTAATTAGAGAGACTCTTATCCCAAGTACTGAAACATTAAGATGACACTCTCTTCATTCAGGATTACTTTAATTGGCACAATTATTGTAATTTGGTTGCAATTATGTTCTGGGATAAAAGCGCCGTTCCAAAGCTCATGCGGGTGATTCCCTTTATGTGGAATCCTTTAATAAGCTGTTAAATATCTGAGCCTCAAAAAGTGGCGAGATCCTATTCTTTTCCTATGATGAATACTTTTGAACTTTTCTCACCCTGATAATGAAAAGTCGTTATTATTTGCCACACAGCCTATTGTTCATGTGAATTCCCATCACATTTGTGACACTTTCTATAATCCAAATGCATGGCTAATGCTGAAAATATCTCTCTTGTGTCCTTTGAGAGAGTCCATTGTTCCTGAGCTGAATCCCTGCAGGAGGTATTTCAGTGAAAGACGGCGCAGAACCAGTAACTCGATCACTCATTGCACCGCCATTTGCTAAGAGGCCCTAAAACCTGTGTGAATTTGTAAAGGCTGGTGTGAAGCCACCACAGAGTTCTGACTCCATTACTGATAGGACACCAGCTTTGAGTCTGCACACCAGTGTGCTGACACACTGACTGACTGACGAGAAGATAAAGCCTGCCGGAGACAAAAAAGAAAGTGTGGTAGGGATGAGATAAAGAGGAAAAAAGGAAAGGCTGGAATAAGTTAACAGAACTGAAGTAAGAGGCTAAGGTGAAAAGAGATTGAACAGAGCAAAGTGAGACAGTCCAGTGTCTGGAGGTAAAATGAGGTTAAAAAAAAGTCCAAGTATGTGAATAGCAGAGAGGATCAAACAGATACCAGCGGCATTACTCTGGTGTATTCCAAAGTAAGAGCTGACTTATTATCAACCTGGATCCAATATTTAACATTTTTATAATATCTATAATAACCACGCTTTAGTCTTCTACCATGTTCTGTCCACAGTATTAATAGGTTGCACATGACAATAAATAATTCATCAGCTCTGAAATGAGAAAAACACATTTATTTATTACTCTAGTATTTTATTATTATATCCCTGAACAAAGTGTGGGGGATATTATGTTTTTGGTCCGACCACTGCCACATATTCTTCGTGTTAACCCGGTAAGTCGATAAGACATTAGGTTTAGAAATTCCATGTTCTCCATGTCATGGAGAGGAAGAAGTTATTTGATTTTGGACAATTTATCATGTCTAGATTGACCACAAGGTCCTGCTCCAAAGTTGAGTCAATAAACACTTTTTTTTTTTTTTTAGCTCTGGAAGTATTTGTTTCATTAACTTCAAATCAAGTGCAAATGAAACATGATGACCTGGGAATGCCACATGACATGACACCATTAATGATTGGGGCAGTTAATATACCCCGAGGCATCACTTTTGACAGCATAAATTATTGTAATTTTGGAGTTCAGGGTTTTTCTAGATTTATTAAGGGCTGAGGTACTATGATGGTTTCTCTTATTTGACTAAAACAATTTATTAAGTCAGCATAGACATGATTGATGGATGACCCCCACTTTTCATAACCTCTTTATTTGGACTAATTGTTTTATTGTGTACCATGTATGTGTTTTAGATTTAGGACATTGTTTGGCTGACACCTTGGCCAGATCTCCCTTCCAAAAGATATTACTGATCTCATTGGGACTTCATGGTTAAATAAAGTTAAAATAAATAAAGTGGTATATTTTCTATAGTCTCTTTATACAGCCTGCATAGGTGGTGTTCAGTCTTAAAATTATAGGGAAAGCCATGGAGTTTGTGATACAAAAATCATAATTTCCACTCCAAATATATCCATTCCAAATACTGATTATCCATCTCCCACCTCTGCCACCCTCCTATCCAAACCTCTACTGATGCTACATACATCAACGGAGCCCAGCCTGTTTTTTTGAGTGTTTGCATAAATTTGTGTGTCTGTCCAGCATGCACTGCTGTTCCTCCATCCCTCAGGTGTTTGGCAGTGGTGACTAAGGTATGAATCAGCCTCTGCCTGCACCTCTACCACTCATTCCCCACTGAGCTGTTAGAAAAAATGGCAACTGCCGCCAGTGTGTATAGTCGACACAGGAGGAGCTGTGTGTGTGTGCAAGGTGAATTTTTGATAGTGTCTGCGTGTAGAGGCTACCTCGTGCGGACGGAAAGAACGTCATGCAGCATTCTTTGCTAGAAAATCCTTAAAGCCCTTTTCATTTCAGCCTGTAAGCCGAGGTTTAGGGATTAGTCTAATTGGCCTGAAACAAGAGAACTCCTCTGTTCCTTTATGTATGAAGCATAAGGAATCATTTGAAATGCAATAAAAGCCTGTACACCTTCGACTTGCCTTTGCTCTTTAGTCATAGAGTCGTCCACTGGTGCCAATTCGGTAAGATTAACATTTAAAGGGGACACTGAGATGGGAGCAGAGGAGTGTAGGACATAGAAACAGATATCTTCCTGATACCTTGGTATTTCTGTAGTGTTGAATATTATCGTTAATCTCCCTCCCACTCGCTAGTGCTTTGTGTTAGAACCGCTGGAAGCTGGGGGGTGATTATAAATAGCACAGGGTTGTAAGAGGGTCACAACTGACCTTTAAGTGGACAGTGAGATTCAGCCACTGCAGGAGCCATGGGCACACTTGTTAGTTACACACACAGACATTTTTGCACACACAACATATCCGGCCTTAACTGATGTTAACATCCTGGTCCTCTAAAAGTCAATGAGGTCGAGCCCTTTTTGTGTGTGTGTGGTGAACAGTGGTGTGTGTAGGAATGGCTCACTGAAATGCCAAAGAATGACGCAAGTGAGCGAGCCCAAAGACGGAGAATTGAAGATTTAGTTCATCCAGACTATATGGGGAGAAATGTTTAGTGTCCTTTTCTTCCCAGTCGTTGCTTTTAAAGCAGTTTTAAATTTGTGATCATGCTACCAGCCACTGCATAATAGCTTTAGGATTTAGTTATCAGATTTGTCTGCTGGGGTCTCTCAAGCAATGTGCTGTAGGCTGTGAAGAAACTTCGTAATAATCAAGAGAGGCTTTTGCTCACTGCCTCTGACTCAGACAAAAATTAAGGAGAAGCTTTAGTACATTTCTTCTGTTCCCATTTTTTCCTGTGTTCATCCACCTTTTCTTATCCATCACTCATCTTTTTTTCTCATCTTATAGCTTTTGCACGCACCCCACTTAGTAAAGTTAACTGGTTTAGCTTGCACATACAGAGTTTTATTTGCAACAGTCATCACTCACTGTGTGGATTTTGAGTCCATAACAGACTAACTCCAGATGTATAATCTGGTGAGAAAAAACATTTGTCTCTACTTCAGGAGTGCACCCTATTTAACTCGGCATCATGCAGCCTATCAACTGGCCATTACAGCCATCGAACAACCACATGTGCTGATATAAAGTACATTGTGCAATTAGCGTCATAATGACCAAACTCTGCCATGGCCCTAGGAATCTCCAGTTTCTTGGGCATAAATCACAAAGCTGAGGTTTAATGTGTGTCTGTTTGTCAAGAATACAGCCATAGTTACCCTGAGTGGAGGGTTCAGTTAAGGTTTTTGGGGTCTGGAACACGGAGGCTTCATTTCGGCGCTACACATGAGTTTAATCAACATTTCAGGGAACCACTGAGTCCTGAGCCCGTCTCACTGAGAGGCGGCCTTCTCCGATGCTGCTCAGTTTTTATCAGACTGGTGTGTTTCCCATTAGCCTGCTTGTCTCTGTGGTTTGCTTTGGGATGCACAGGTCCAGCTTAGTACAAGAGAGTTTCAATTACTGGACCAAATTTTGCCACGAATGTATATGGAAAGCAGACACCGCCACAAGTTGTCATTTGGCACTGCCAAGTAAAGGAAGCCAGCAGGAAGGAGAAAGTTGGAGTCAGAGGGAGGGAAACAGAAACATAGGGTGTCTACATTACTTGAAGCATTTGATTTAAATCAAGGAAATACGTCTGGATATTAAGGAGACAAAGAACATGGCGTCATCTAAAGTGAAAACATATTTTTGCTCTCCCCCTCTGCCTCTTGGATGGTGGAGTCCTTGGCAGATTCCACTGTAACAATAACCTCTCTCAGCATTGATGCTGAGTCCACGCGCCAACTTGCTGGTCTGTCCGCCTGTCCAGTGTTTTCCCAGAGAAGGCCTCCCTGGGTTCATCCATGCGCTTGGCAGACAGTGCGCCAGCGGCTCTGACTTGACTCTGACCAGGAGAGGAATGCGCCGGACCCGGGCCTGGTTAACTTCTTCGCCCACTCTGTTGGGCTGGTCACACAGTGACACTGACACTCTTGAGCTTCTCAAACACAATGTGCACAGGCGTTTGTCTGTTCTGGAGGCATGTCTCTCTGTCTTTGGGCCCCTTTATGGAAATGTTTGGCAGCAAGAGCACCTCTTTGTGGTGTGTGCGTGTGTGTGTGTGTTCATGTTGTTCATAAGCACAGAGGGTAGCTGTAAAGTAAAGTCAAGTGGCACATTCATGCTTTCAGCACCCAAAGAGAGGATGGAAGGGATAGAGAGATGAATTCTGCTCATTCCCGTCAGCCACAGTGTGTGGGAGGTTGAGAGGAGAAGAAAGGCGATGCTCCAGTCAGCTTTGGGACCTATTAGCATTTGGATAAGCTCAGAAAGCTCCCAGTGGCCACGCCACACAGAGAGTGGTTGGGCCTAAGCGCCTGTAGTACTGCAGCTATAAGCTGGATTCTGTCAATGGACCCATTGTGCAGGAATGGCTGCCGGGATGCCTGACGGCCTTTATCTCACTGGTCCTTGGTCTGCTTGAAAGTAGCACGCCGGCTTCCTTAGCACTCCAAGCCGAGCATCCATCTTGTCATTTGGCAGCTGATTTCTGATAAGAAATGCTTTGTTCATTTTGTCTGTATCGTCTGTTCACTGTTAGGATGACTAAGTCTGAAGTGATTTGTGTCAGTTGCTTAATGCTAGTGCCAACGGCTCATCACTAGTTGACTGCAAAGGATGTCATTTGAAGTGATTAAACCTCATTGACAAACTGCTGTTGTCATTAAATACGCACTGTTTGTTCTGTAACACCATGCAGTCCAGCATGTTGTCCAAAATCACTTTAACGGAATATCAGCTGTCACTTCATCAGTATTCAGTAATGCTGTCTTCACAGACCTCCCATCCTCTTTTGCACATCACTACTAACCTGACAAAACCAGTATTGAAGTGTGAACTCCACATTGTGCCCATCTTTTCCTGTACACATGGCTGACCAGTCTGCTGGGTATGCTAGCTTAAAAACATTCAAGCTGTATCAAATGTCTCAAAGAAGGATTTGAAAGGTTCTTAAACTATCTGATATTTCAGTAGTCTTGGTTGGACATTCATTACTTTTGTTGATTCTTAATCCTGACAATAATGTAACCCAAAAACATGTGGACACAAGATTGTTTACTGAGTTATGTTAGAAGGTCCTATAAAAAGATTCAAGATTCCTTAGAAAGTCTTTGGAGGGTGTTCTCTCTGAAGCAAAAGGAAATGCCCTGTGTGTGTGTGTGTGTGTGTGTGTGTGTGTGTGTGTGTGTGACTCACTGGCTCCTGTTGGTCTGTGTCTGCAGACCCACAAATAAACAGCAGTAAGCCAGCTGGAAATGGGGAAAAGCACAGGCTTCTCTCAGTTTGTATACGGGTTAATACAGTTCATGGGAAAAGGAACCAAACACCCACACATACACACATACTGTACATATGCTTACACATGCACACAGACACACAGTTTGCCCTTCATCTACACTTCTCAAATTCTCCATCACCACTGTCCAGGTGTGTGGATGTTGGACATTTTTGTCAATGCTGGTTGAATCAGTGCAGTGTTTGATCAGCACTGGTAATTTTGGTGCTCCCTTTGTACATGCAGGCGACATATGTTCCTGGATAGCAGACGTCATGGAATTTAAGTGTGTTTATGTGCCAACATAGAACATCCTTGAGTTTTTAGATGATTTTAAAGTAGGGGTGTCAAACTCATTTTATTTCAGAGGCCACATTCAGCCTAATATGATTTCAAATGGGCCAGATCAGTAAAATAATAACAGTGAAAAAGTACAAATACATTATGACAATGTTTACATGTATAGCGTTTCCTTAAAAATCTGAATAACATGAACAACTTCAAATGTCTTAAGAAAAAGAAGAGCATTTGCCTCAGTTTGCCTCAATTACAAATACATACATTTAGTAACAGGCAGAATATTGGTAAAATTACACTCACCTCTCCTAAGACATTTTAGGTTGTCATATTTGTTCAGGTAGTTCACATTTTTTGTAAAACAAGATACTTTGTCAATATCAACATTTACATGCAATTTTCCCTTTTTACACTAAAACACAGATCAAATTTAGAGTTTTCTTAATTTATAGGTAATTATGATCAGATTTTACTCGTCTGACCCAATTGAGATCTAATTATTCTGTATGTAGGGACCTGAATTCAACTGATTTTTACACCACTGATTGTTAATATCTTCAGTGTAATTTATCCTACAGGCCAGATTGGGCCGCGGGCCTTATGTTTGATACCTGTGTTTTAACGGTTCTAACAAGAAATATACTGTGAAGTCTTTGTCTACTGGAGTCCAGCTGTGCTGCAAACATTCAGTTCACTCATAGTCTCTATCTGTGTTGTTGATTATGTGGCAATAATGGGGTTGGGGTGGTCCAGGTGGTCCACCTGGGCTGAATTGCTCAGAGGCTCTGCAGTAGAATTGCACTCAATAAATAGTAGGTTGCATTTGATATTGGGTGTAGGTTGGTGTGTCCTCTGGGTGTTTGGCATGATTATGTTTAATGTCCCAGACATTTTCTGTATTCTTATTTAGTTATTTATTAGCTCATTGGCCTATCTCTAATCCACATGAAAAATGTTTGTTTGTAAACTTGATATTTGGGTGTACTTGCATTAACCACAGACCATACTTCAGTCATATATAAAAAACAAATAATAATAATAATATCAAGACAAGAAACCTGGAATTGCTAACTGCAATTAAGACTCATTCTTTAGTACCAGCACAATTTATGGAACTGTGTTCAGACTTTTACAGGAGAGACTTTTGGTAGCAGATATATCCATCACAGCCATCTGTTCTGTCAAAATGCCCTTGAAAAGAAACCTGAACCTGTACCTATTCACTCGCCAAAGTAACCGCAAAAAACCTCAAATGACAATGGTGGAACCTGTCCTCAGTTCAGAGTCGTGTTCACCCTCGTGGAGGTATGAGAACCTGGCTGATACGGATGTTTTGGCCGGTATTTTAACTAGATTAAGTTAACTGTAAGTTGGATTATTGACTAACAATGCGCTGTTGAGCCCTCGCCAGATGCTGACCTCAACCTGACTTAGTGTGCTGCAGCAATCGTCTTAATCATCCAATCAAGTCCTCAGAAAGACCAGCCTCTGTTCACTCTCAAAAACGGATCAGGCCCAGGGAAAAACCCAGTTCATCAGCTCGTGTTCTCATACCAGTGCACAGACTGGACGGTGCATTTAGTTAGCAGAGTGATTTGGGCTTGATCTGTTAGTTAGGAAGGTTCAGCAGGTTGCAGGGAAACAAAAACATCTACTGAGAAAATGATGAAGTGTTCAAACGAGGAACGGAGGCAGAGATGAGGGGAAAAAGTCTGCTCCCTGCTGGAGTCTCCTCATTCATCTGATAAGAGCTGCACATTCAGGTGATGAATGGCTGATGCCAGAAGTCACTCCGACTTTCATATATTCAAGTCAGAATTATAAGATTAATGAGATGTACTGATAGCCCTGGGCTGTTAGTGTTTACGTTCCCTGTTGCCCTGGTCACATGTTCCACTGTCCTTCATTATCAAACTGATGCCTTTGTTAACGTTGGCAAGCTAACATTTGATTCCCCCATATCTCGACACGAAAGAATCTTATTTTCCTGGATGCTGTTGTGTCCTCTAAACCTGTCATTAATATGATTCTAGGCCTTTGCACAGTTTATGATATAAACGTCATCAGTCTTGAGTCTATAAATTGTTTCCATTGCCTGTGTAAATTTCTCTCCTCCAAATATCCTAACATGCTGTTTACTTAGGGCCTATGATAACAAACACTATGTTAACTGCACAGCACATCATGACGCGTTTCCGTCTGCTGCTTGCTAAATTACTCTGATTGTCATCTTCTCAGGTTTCCTCCTCTGCTGAGAAAAGATAACATCCCTCATTCTATCTGTCCTCGAACATCCCCCCTTTCACTATCTTACCTTCTCTAAATCCAGTTATCTCTCTGCTCTCATGATGATGATGACTGTTACATATCTCTCCAATCTTAACAGAAGTGCGTGCTATTTCCTCTTTTTTTCATCAGAATGTGATGCACTGTGTTTTCTAATATGCACGCACCAGTCAGTGTAACCTGTTTTTTTTTTTTTCCCTTATTTCCATGCAGTACAGAACACACTCTCTTGTATTCACCTATTTGTAACTTAACAACACTTCTAAATCTGATGAGAATGGAATTAAATCATTTGGATATTAACTGTTTTTCTCTTTTCTCTTTTTAAGAATTTCTAAGAACATTCCCACGACTAAGGATGTGGAGCCTCTGTTAGAGATCGATGGAGACATCCGCAGCTTCGAAGTGTTTCTCTCCTCCAGGACACCTATGCTCACAGCCAGAGATGTCGAAATGTTCCTGCCTTGCACTGTCAACCTGGACCCAAAACTCAGGGAAATCATTGCAGGTTGTTATATGTTCAGTATACTGTCGATGAAAGAGTTTTAGAAATGAAAAACTTGAACATCTATAGCTCTGTATCTTTTAAGTCAAAACTGCATCCTTGACAAAATGCTAATTTTCACAGAAGAAGCCAAAGACTAGATGTGTATGATCTTGCTAGAAAATTATATCACAGTGTATTTAAATCAAAAAGGGTCCTGAATTTAAGTTTAAATTGTACTGCGGAGTACAAATTCTTGGTGTGCACAATTATAACACAATATTACATGAAAACATGATGTATTTCTACCTTTCCACCGTAGGTAGAAATACGTCATAAACGGAAACATAATACAAAATGACAACAGAAATTAAACTACACTTTAGAAGGAAACCCCACCTCACACTTTTCAAGTTCTGACACTTAATCAGACATTTATCCAACAAACTTCTGTCGACATTTGACATAAAAGCAGGGAATGAGAAAATCGGAAAATATTTCCAGCTTGGCATTTTCAAACCTACCTTTTTTTTACCACTTCACATAATACCACTACATTAGCTTCATAAAAAGTGACCGCTTCAGTCACCTCTCATGCATTTGCCACCATCGCTGCACGATTTCGACATCTCTAAATGCCACACTCAGCAATGACTGCTTTGTCTTTATTATTTTACAGTACAGCAGAGTTACGTATAGGTTTATAAAGTAGTTTTTGAATTTTGGATGCAGTGCAGATCAACACTATAAAATATTAACTACTTATCAGGTATAGCTTGGAAACTGGAGTCACACACACTGGGTAAACTGAAAAAAAATATGGATATAACCATACACCTTTGATATAATGTTGGTTTGTGCAACAATTATTCATTGCTTTCAAGGTAAAATTGCCCTTGTATTGTTGAAGTATATGGCAGGATACTTTTCATATATATATATATATATATATATATATATATACTGTATACTATATACTATATACTATATGTGTGTGAGAGGTTAATCTCACCCATCTTTCATGTAAATACAGTATGAGGGTTGAATGCACAATAGTGTGGAGAAATAGAACTGTCCTCAGTGTGCCATTGTGTGCCAGCTCATTTGGCAGTGACATTACTCATAACATTGTAGCAGGGTCTGCTCTAAAATCACCCACTGCTGTGGCTCTGAGAAATCCGTAGCTTGCTTCTTATTTCCAACAATCAAATGTCAAGTAGGTCTGTGCAGCACTGTGGGATCAGGACAATATTTTCGCTCACTGTCACCAATCTGCCTCAAGCGTCGCACCAAAATCTCACAGTTTGTAGTTACAATGACGCATTGGTATTAAACTGCAAGCCAGGGTGGCGTTGTTCTCCTAATTCTGTGCGTCAGCGTCCATTCGGCCTATATAGGAGTGTCAGTGATGCCTAGTGTGAAGCTGCTGCATCATAGTGTTATGAGACCACAGAAAGAACACTCACTCACACACAAAGTCTGTTCAGCCAAGGTTGAGTCATGGAGGGCAAAGCTGACCAAGCTCTGCCACCAGACGTTTGGTGTATAGGTACAAGGGTTCTTGCGTAGAAGTGTGTAGGTGTGTGTATGTATCTGTGTTTATTTGTGTCTACATGCTCCTTAGCGCGTTGGTGTTTTCACCTCCACACGTGTCCCCCAAAGAGCGGAAGGTGACCAATGCTCCTACGCAGTCATCCCACTAACTCCACTCCCTCCATGGCCAGTTTGTTCTTGGTGCCCAGTGTCCTCTGGCCAGCCAGTGGGCAGTGCTGTCAGTGATACCCGCCCATGAGCCTGACTCACATCATAAGGCCCCCATTGTGTTCGCAGGCTGGATTGGGTCTCACTCAGCGTGTCATTCAGCAGCCACTTGTATAACCAGGAGACATTCTGGTGCCTGCTTCTGTTTCTGGTTCTTACTTTCTTGCCAGCCACACAGAGCCACTCTGTTCTACGTCCGGGCTTATTTAACTTTAATTTAGGAGGTTTTACCAATGCGCCTACTCAGCTTCTACTTGACATCTCTCGAAGTCAAATTGATTTATGTGAAAACAATTGTTGCAACAAAAAAATAAATAAAAAACAAGTAGACGATGCTATTGATGAATTTGCATTATCTTCTTTGTTTGTTTGCATGGATACATTTACTTATCATAGCAAAAGGCCTCCGTGTGTGAGTCATCACATGTTTGGCATATAATTTGGAGGAGGAAAAAAAACCTAGAATATCCACTTGCCTGCTGGTTTGTGAGCAAATCGAGTAACAAGAATCAAAGTGAGAATGGAATTCTCAGCTGAAGGTCGTAATCGTAACATCTGCTCTCCTTTTCTTCCCAGCATTTATTTGTTTGATTGTCTCTTATTTTGGATAAAGAGAACATGTTCAGGAACAATGTTCCTGTTGTATTCCCTACAGCACTTGGAGAATGAAGGAATTTTGCCCTTGTGTATGTTAATTGTTTGATGTGTATTTTTCTCTGTGGATTCACATCTGTCTAAACTTTCTAGAGATGATGAAATAAAGCTAAATTATTGATGCGTGGGTGGATCTGAGGGGTCTTTATAGTCATCGCCAAGACATGGACATTGGCGTTGCAGATAAACAGTTCCTTCTCTCTTCCTCACTTATCTTTTTTCCCCCCATTGGCTCTGTCCTCTCTTAGATGTGCGTGCAGCCAGGGAGCAGATGCACATCGGGGGAGTGACCTATCCCACGCTGCCACTGCAAGAGGCAGTGCCCCGTCCCTCATCAGGTTACGGCCAGCATTCTGCCGCTTGCTCCCCGACGGGTTCATTTGCAGGATCCCTTCCTCCTCAGCCTCATAGTGCCTACTTCAGTGGGATGACCGGCCCTCAGCATCCTTTCTACAACAGGGTGAGGACACATGAGGGGCTGGTGTTGACATGTTAAACCCCAAATAGAGGCTGTTGAAGATCTTCACTAGATGAAAATAGAATTGGAGTATATAGCTGTTATCAAGACCTCAAGAGAAAAACCCCACACCACAAAAAAGCCTTAGTGTTTTTAAAAAAAGGTCCATATCTACTTAATCCTCTACAAGGTATCACTGCAGCGCATTACCATGACCCACTTGGCAGCAAATATTCAGTTAATAGATCTTGGCTTTTTCAATAAAAAACACCTTACTACAGTGAGCCAGACTGGATATTTTAACAATTTTATCGTTTCCCCACAGTGTTTTTGTGTTGTGTGTGTTTGAGCTCCCACATTTGTTTTTATTTGTTTTTACCTCCTCCCCCTTATCATCTCCCTCCCAATGCTTTCTCTCCCTTCATAGCCTTATTTTCCCCATCATGTGTATCAACTGCCAAGGCATTACTCCCACCATGTCCCCTCATCCTCGCGTCCCTCCATTAAACCACCCGGCCAACCTAAGGACAACACCAATGGACTTGTAAGTAATGCAATAGTGCTTTATCTGTCACAAGCGTGCTTGTATTTAGCATTAGATGCTTAGAGCCACGCACATTTTAGTCACACTTGGAGCTATCATATGTGGCCACAGTATGTGTGTGATTGGATTAGTTAACAAATTTTGATCTGTTCTTGTTGTTCCCACTTTTTCCAGTCAATAATAACAAATAGACAGTTAATTTTTAGTCATGAAACCACATAAATACATGTCAATTTTCAGGATGTCATGGTTAGTCTCACAATTTTTAAGTTAAAGTCTGCAACCAGGTCCATTGTGTTGACCCACGTGACAAGTCTGTGTATTATTCCCTTTAATATTTTAATTTCCTCCTCATCCTATCCCTATTTCCTCAGTCTTTCATCCTTACTTTGTTTTCCCATTATCAGTCCTGTCCATCATATTTTTATTAGTTTGTAATCATTCTGTTCCCACTACCACTCAACTGCTACTGCTTTTCAGTGTCTGTGTGCCAAGACCATAGTTGAATGTCATTCAGTAAAATTAAACTTCATAAGCTTTCTCTCTCTACAACCCTTTTCTCCATTCTGTGCCCATATCAGGATGTTATTGCAGAGGATATCAAAGAAGGCCTCCCCTCATGTTCCTCAGATCCCAATATGGTAACCTGACCATCACTAACAGACAGTACAGCAGTGGTAAAAGAAGTAGTCAGGTCCTTTATTTAAGTACTAATACCACTAAAAATATTCTACTACAAGTTAATATCTACAAGTACTGTACAAATTTAAGATTTAGCTAATTTAAACTATTTTATATACAATTTTAAATTATAATTTTCTAGCTAATCCGAGACTTTATCTTAAATATGAGAATAGTCGACAGCCAATATATAATTACCAAAGACGTGATTTTTCAGTGAACATTTTTATTCTGAAAAGTAACTAAACTGTCAGACAAAAGTTTTAGAGATGTTGAGGTTAAAGTAAATGCCAAAGTTGGTAAGTAAAATATATGTTTATGTAGAGTACTATAGATACACATACAGTACATTAAACCACTGCATATTGGCATATGTGTACTATACAAAAACACATGCATGTATGCAGCATGTAAACACCTGTAGCTTATCGTTCAGTATCTGTTTTTTTTATGCTTTTAAGTTGTCAAATTACAAACGCATTTGTCTGTTACCTTTCTGTGCATTACAGCAAAAGCATGCTTTCAGCCAACAATGTGTTTATTTATCACAGTATTTATGTCATTACTATATTGGCAAAAGCAAAGAGACAAATAGACAACTCTAGATGATACACTGTTGACTGCAGTACAGCTACAGTTAATACTTAACCTGTATACCGTCTGACCACAACCTCTATGACTAATATATCTTCAACCATCAAGTCTGTTTTTTACTGAATAGTTCATAAGGTGACTACTTCTTTTATCTTAAAATTCGAATTTTTAAACTATTCTTAACCCATTAAGTATCTCATCCGTACATGCACCAAGATATTCACACGTACGACCAAAAGAAAGCCGTCGCCATTAGAACAATTTGATGATAACACTGCTCAGGAGATTTCCGCTCCACAAAGCCACTTATCAGGGCACTGCCAGCAAGCATTTAAAGGAGCTGTGTGAAAGATTTAAATATAGATTACACTGTAATATTTCCTTCCACCATCTTCTCTCAGTCTGTATTTTTTACTTTAAATTCTCACTTTATATTCCTTTCATTTCATGTCTATCATCATCAGTGTCACTGTTCTCCATTCTTCATATCTTTCCCTGCTCTTTTGTCTCCCTTCCTTAGTGTATATTTCACTTTTAAAGCCATTCTAGCTTTTACATGTACATTTAGTCCATCTTATCCCTTTTTAATTCACCCTTGATCTTTTTGTGGAGCGCTCACATGTGCATGAATTTGTGTTAATCTGTGAATGTGTACGTGTGTGTGTGTGTGTGTGTGTGTATACTCACTGATTTGTGTATGAGTCTTTGGGTATGTAAGCGGGCCTAGCCCAATGTAATTGCCTAGCTGATATAAGTGTGGGTATGGATTCCTCAGGCTGCCGGGATTATCATCAGAGCAACTGTTGGGGCTGGCAACACACACATACACACACTGACAATGAGCCCAGCGTTGGTAGAGCTTATCTCCTTACCAAGACGCTTCCTCCCTCACAGAGCTCTGTTTCCTCTTCCCCATCCTTCTGCCCAGCCCTGAGCTCAGCCCAGCTGTAATTACAGTCTTATCACACACACTGGGAGGGTTCACACAAACACGCACACCGACACACCCACAGACATTTACGCTTTTGCTCGTGTTCTTAGAAGACACGCTCACCATCTAAATCGTAATATTCAACGCCTTCCTGACCTGAAACTTCTGCTTCTTTTCCATGTGAAGGTGTCTCATTCTCTTACACGGTCTTTCTCTCTCCCTCTCTGTGTCTCATCTGCAGTCTTTTCTGTCTGCCTGCAAAGATTACGCCTGTAAAAGCCTGCTGACTCCAGCCAAAACAAAATCTCTCTCTCTCTCTCTCTTTCTCTTTTTTTAAAATAATTCTGCTCCCAACAGCCTCTTCTTTTGCAGTTTGACGTGGCTGGGCAGCTACTGTAAAGCAGCCGTCTTCTACCCCACCGTGAAACTGATAAATGTCTTTCTGCTCTGTTGTCACTGTCTTTCCTGACATGACTTGAACATGTGCTCTCGTGTCTTTGTGCTTGTCTTGTGTTTTTGTCTTAATCTCCTCCTCTGCACCTTCTCCTTCCCTTTTTCACAGGTACACTCTCAGCTCTGTGATGTTAGAAAAAAAAAAATGTCTGTGTGTATTTTTGTCTGATGATTATTTGTCCGTCTGCTTTTTTTTTTCTCTCCATATGAAGCATTTAAAGTCGCTGCCTTACAAACTGAAGCAGGTACACCAATGGTTTCAATTACTTCTTCACGTCCAACCTTTTTGTCTTCCTCTCTACCTCATCTCTTACATTTGCTCACTGGTTCATTACTAGAAAGCATGTTGTAGAAAAACATATTAGCATTGAGCTTGTTTGTCTAGTAAATTCACTAACATAGTTTTATTCTTGAATAAAACCCCTTCTGTGTAGACATGAACAGTAGTTAAACTCTCTAAGCGCCAATCTTTATCCTTTTACCCACCACTACAGAAAGTTGGCACCTTCTGTTGTGTACTGTATTGTGCGAGCTGCTTATTTTTTTGTCTAACAACCACTCACAGTCCGACTAAGCTCTTCTCCTCTCCCCCGAAAGCAGAAACAAAGCCGCGGGGCTTAGTTGCAAGGCACGTCTTAATGGTTTTAATAGCCGGGGAGAGCAGAGATGATGAGGGAGGGGAAGAAAATAAAAGATACGGGGGTGAGAAAAGTGATGGAAAGAACAGGAAGAGGTCAGTGTGAAAGACTGAGAAGGAAGGAAGGAAAGGAAGGGAGGGGGAAAAAGGAAGGAACGGGAGCAAGAGTTCGCAAAGGGAGCAGGGTGAGCGAAGAAAAGGGAGGGATGTAGGAAGAAGGACAGCGGCGGGTTTGTTTAGTTTTTGTGCCAGCGGGTGGCATGCTGCCTGTCACATCAGACCTCAAACTGTAGCCTCTCGGTGGTGGCCGCCACTTCACTGCGGCTCGGCTCGACACAGACTTGCAGACTCCATCTCTTAAGTGTTATACACACACTCTATGAGCTTATATATACACTGCGAAAAAAAGAACAAGAACAGGTAACGGTGTATTTGGATAGGTTGGCAGCTTTGTTTACTTTTACACTTACACTGTGTGACTGATAGAAAGAATTACTGTGTGGGATAGTGACAGGCCTGTTTGGGAGGAATTGTCGCTTGTTTTGCCTCTAATCAGAGTGTAAGGAGTGATGAGTTGCCCTAACAGAGTGTGCTAACTGTCTAAATCTGCAGTGGTAGCCTCAACTCACAAAGAACAAGAGTTTCTGCAGGTACTGAAATTATGTTGAAAACCGATTGATCAGAATTTCAGATGTTCCAAAAATGTATTGTATGCACCGTATGTATTTAAATGTGAGTGCATGCATTATACAAGAAACATGCACATTATTAGGAGGGTTTAGTACAAAGACATTAGTCCCTTGAGGGATGTTGAATAAATACAGTATTTTCCACATTATAAGGCGCACTTGAACTATAAGGTACACTGTGAATGAATGGTTTATTTCCAAAGTTTTTTCATATATAAGCCGCACTGGACTATAATGTGCATTAAGTGAAGTTAAAATCATGAGATAAAAAGTCAAAATTCCAAGTCACTAAACACAACCAGTTTGAATCCATATATGAGGTGCACTGGATTATAAGGCGCACTGTGGGAAAAATAAAGTCTTTTAAGTGTGCCTTATAGTACGGAAAAGACGGTAAATAAATAATACATCTACCACTAAGATACCTACCATCACTGGTTATCCATCAAACTCTAGCCCTGGTTAATGTAAAAGTCATCACTAATATTCTTAAACCTGCAGAAGTTCTGGAAAATCTCTTCTTTTGCATTGCTTCAATTTTAATTGTGTGTTTTTGTGTATGAACAGGGGTCTCCCGTGGTCCTGCTCAGCTCTCTGAACACAGACGCTGTGTGCGAGCGTCTCAAACATGTCGACGGAATCGACCCCAACATGCTGCCACAGTATAACGGCACCATTAAGAAGGTGCGACCGTAAATAAAACGGCAACTCTATCCCTGCAATATCTAAAGATCAGGACAGAGCTCTTTATTCGTTTTCTCTTTACTGTGCATTGCAGGCCAATATTAACGGTCGGGTGCTGACACAGTGCAACTTGGACGAGCTGAAGAAAGAGATGGAGATGAACTTTGGTGACTGGCAGCTGTTCAGGGGAATGGTGAGAACATTGTTATTCATCTAACAGTGAAGCTTTATTTATGCAATGATAGTTTTTAGCATCACTGAGCAAAAAAAAAAATCAATCATTACTTTTTAGTGCATTAAAATTCAAGTGGTTTGAGAGGACATAAGACATAATCTACACTGACACTTATTTTTAACTAGAAACAGGTATTTTCAGACCGGGAAATTAGTTAAATTAATGATTAATAACTTTAATTAGACATAGTCCATCACATTTCTACAAACACATAGTTCTACTTCTTTGTTTCATGCATCAAAAACAACAATATCACACAATTTCAGCTCATACTTAGTCTTTTTGTATGGACTGAGAGGGGAGAGCTGCAGGAGAAGGTGTTTTTTTAATCATATTCCTTAAGTAACATTGTTAAAATACTATATAACAAATCAAGGCACTGCAAAATGTGTGTATGACTGAATGTCATTTTCACAAAGACCCATCAGTGTTGTTGTAATAATCGTTGCTGGAGGTGGAGTTTGAACTTAATATCCAATTTCTTCCACAGTGACACATAAATCTTAGGGTTCATCATGTGATTAATGGAAGAGGGAGGAAAAAAAAAAAGAGTTCAGAGACACAAATCTGTTTTTAATTTATGGACTTTTCTCTAATCTTTGATTGTTGATGATTTGAATATTTGCTGAAACAAAACCATTATTTGGTGGAGTGGTTAATGACTGATGGGCCTCTTAAATGTGACTTGAGTACACAGCTGCTTTTTGGGAAGACATCACAAGGCTACATGTTTTAAAGGCAGTGAAGTAACTAAAACTGTCTACTGGTATGTTTCCCAGTTACATCATATGCATGCAAAAAGATGCACACATAGACACATGAGTACATATAAAGTTACATGCATGCATTTTGTTGTACTGCTTTTATGTTAGATTGCCAGAAGGTGTTTGTTCCATCAGTTTCTATGACAACTCATTCCTGATTTAGAGCAAATAATATGATTTTGACCTTTCTGCTAAATGCGACCTTGGCCTTTGACCTTTTGCAATATTGATCATTTCATTATATTTATATATGCATCAGTGCGTGTAATATTATGATAATATATCCAGTATCGATTAAGTTATAGCGTTATATGTCTATGCTTGACAGACAGACACTGTCTTACAGGAGTTAATTTTGCACCTCCAGAGATCACAAAAACTATTGGTCGTAGGTGATAACACCAAGTATGAGGATTGTAGAAATCTTCATTCTGCATCGTTTGGTACCAATCTGAAAGTTCTGTGACCCTCTAACCAATAATGTGATTTTGATTTTGACCTTTGACCTTTTCTCAAATGGATCATTGCATCTGATGCGCATTAGCTATATGTATATGCCCATGTAATTTCATGATGATATCTCAAGTATTCTTGGAGTTATAGCATGATATGTTTCTGCGAATACACACACTGATTACTATAATCTCTCCCAATTAATTTTCTGCGATTTAAAAAAAAAAAAAAAAAAACTCTGGAAATAGGCAGTACCTTCTTTATTCTGTACGTGATGATGCAATACTACTGACTTCCTGACTGTTGATAGGTGCTGCTGTCAATGTTAGTATGTATTATTTAAGTCAGCAGACGTTATCCTGCCTGTTTACAGGCAACAGTGTTTGTAACTGATCACTGTGTTAAAGAAGATAGATTATATTATCTAAAAAAAATGTCTACTGGGCCAAAGCTATCCTGTTTCCCTCTGAAATTAAAGTTAAATTACAGTAAAATGAGTCACAAGTATAAAACTTGAGTAAAATGAATGGGCTTTTTTTGTATGTGTGTATTTGCATCATATTTTTTTTTTTCTTATGAACATCTGGAAGTTAATAATAAAGAAAACATCAGCAATCGATAGCAGTAACAACCACCTCTTTGTTTGTCTTGAGAAAAGGCCTGAAGTAGATTTATAGCAGCAAACAGCATACATTCTCCTCACTTGCTGATACTAGGCAGACGCCGAGCCTTTGCCAGACCCTCCTGTTGATATATGTCAGCTCTTGTTTATTCCAAAAAGAAGTAAGGCAGCATCACGTAATACGACATCTTGTGCGCTGCTCTGTGATGTTACGACGGAGATTTTATAATCCGTATTACGGGAAAGGGCGCTAGTCAAGTCAGCCAGGAGTCCAGTCGACTGAGCTGGTGCTGAAATCACTAACACATGTAGTCGGCTCCACTTCATCACATGTCCGTCTGTGCTCCTAATACCAAACCAGAGCCCTGGATTGGTCGTGTTTTACCGGAGCTCTAATGCAGGGTTCGCGTAGAAGCAGCTGGAAAGAGCAGTGGCCTTTTTCTGTGTAAGTACTTCTCCATGTACAAACCCGTGTTATGTTGCCAGGTCACAGCCAGCACAGCCATCTGGATCAAGATGGCTGACTGATATCTGGATGAAGGGAGGTTATTGTGGGGAAGGAGTGGACGCTGAACAACTCCACTTAACTGGCCGCTCACAGTTCTTCTTCTGCGAGAACATGCTTTGGGTTTTTTGGGTTGTTTTTTTTACTGCTGCAAACGTCCTCACTAAATACTTGTTTGATACAGTGACACACTTCATGTACTCAAAACATCATCTTATCTCACATATGTGGCCTTAAAAGTCTAAAAGTTTTTCAACTTTCCTCTGTTAATAAGGACTTTAGTGTATTTACTGTACATACTTATTAGCCTGGAGGCTTATATTGTTAAAGTGGAAACTCTCATCTCCACCAACCTTCTTAAAATGGATCAAGTAAGTCCTCGAGTTCCTCAAACTGTAAAAAAAAAAAAATATTCCACTGACTTTAGCTGGAGCCTCCAACAAATTTGAAAAGACATGGACTCCTTTTTTGAACTATGTGAATGGGACAATCTGTCATGTTTCTCTGACTCAGTAATGTTTTACACAGACTCTGAGCCTGGCCAGATTTGACTTATTATTATTATTATTATTATTATTACAATAATTTATTTTATTTAAAAAATTATAACATTTAATGGGAATTTTTGTACTTCTACTTTGCATTTATTTACTGTTTATTCATTTGTTTATTTTTGTCTTTGCTGTAATCTGGAGGGGACGTGTGCCAGGGGAAGGGGGGGGGGGGGGGGTTTCTTCCACTTTGTCTGTTTGTTTGACTTTTATATGTTTAAAAAAACATCAAAAACCAACAAACAGAAGGTTATCAAAAAAGTCAAAATTATCATATTACAATTCCCACTTCATCGATCTACCTTTGACTGCTTTTGTCTAAGTGAATCAAGCTCCTCTAAGTTAACATGCACATTTCTGATGTCACAAACTTTATATTGTCTTTATACTTGCATTTACACTGATCAGCCCTAACATTATGATGTTATATTAGTGGTATTAATGTATTTATACTGACTTCCTTGTTACAATGGGACCTGTCTGTGGGTGGGATATATTAGGCAGCAAATGGACCTCAAAGTTGATATGTTGGAAACAGCAAAAAGGAGCAAAACTATTACAATGGAGAAATTCTGATGGTTAAATCACTGGGTCAGAACATTTCCAGATCTTGTTCACTCCCAGTACATAATTGTTAGTTCCTACTAAAAGTGTCTAAGGAACAACATTACCACCTGTTTAAAATGCGTAGGTTCCTCTTTTTCCACAAAAACAGTTGTGACCTGAGGCCCAGACCTCTGAAGGTGTGCCATGGTCAGCAGCAGATTCTTCAAGTCCTGGAATCACAGAGGTGGATCAGGATTTTTTTGTGTTTCTTGTATTTTTTTTTTTAACACTCAGTGGTTCTGACATTTGGATGTCCTTCCTTAGTCCATTTTTGGTCTGTACTAACCACTGCAGACCAGGAACAAACAATTAGAGCTGCAGTTATGGAGATGCTCTGACCCAGTCATCACTGTTACAATATGGACCTTGTCAAAGCTACTGAGATCCTTATGTTGCTCATTTTTGTTGCTTCCAGCACATGAGCTTTAAGGAATAAACGTTCACATGCTGCCTAATGTATCTAACCCAGAGAAAGGTCCCATTGTAATGAAATCATCAACATTATTGTCACTTATCTTGTTGGTGATCTAAATGTTATGGCTGATTAACATATTGTGTGGCATAAGTCAGTAGGTTTTTATTTATATTGCATCGAGCTTTTCAAAAATTTATAAATATATCACCCTTTGCACTTTGGCATGTGGTTAGAGTGAAGAAAAACTCTCACCAAAAAACTTAAATTTACTCTTTTTAGCAATAAATGGCTCTAGATTTTGTTATTTGTGCCATTATTTCATTTTTATTTCACCAGGAAATATCCCACTGAGATTAAAAACGTCTTTTACAAGAGGGTCCTGGCCAAGATGGACAGCGTCAATGCAACATATAGACAACTTTAGCCCCATTTCCACTATACTGTTTGGTACGGCACAGTTCAGAACAGTAGCTTATTTTAGCGTTTTCATTACGATGGAAGCGTACTGGTCCCATGGTACCTGTTACTATTTTGGTCACCCTTCTGCTCGGGGTCCTAAAGCGTACCATACTACTCCTATTTGGGAGGAGCCAAGCACTGGCAGACGGTGAATGGTTGAGGAAGAGCGTCATCGCACAGTGCGGCGGAAACAACAAACAGCACCATTTTTAAAATCCATCTGCATTGTAGAAGAAGGGAAGATGTCTGGCAATGGAATTTGGAATAGTGATGACGTACAAGTTTTATTGCACATTATTGGGAAGGAGGCAGTGCGGTGGGCGTTGGACGGGGCTGTTCGCAATGAAAAAGTGTTCCAGCAGGTTTTGGCTAAAATGGCAGAGAGGGGCTTCATTAGATCGTTTTCATTAAACTGAAAAAACTGTTCAGTGATTATTGGCAGGTGAAGGACCATAACAGTACTGGTAAAGTTTTATTATATGTCTTCAAGGCCATCAATGGTGTAGCCCCACCCTACCTTACCGAATTTATTACAATCCATAAACCAGTCAGGACGCTGCACTCTTCTGGGCACACCTCTTTGGTTGTCCCCAAATTGAAATATAAAAAATATGGTGATCGAACTTCTACAGTTTTTGGCACAAGGCTGTGGAATCTGCTTCCAGTACAATAACAATTAACAACTGAGCTAGCTGGTTTTGAATCCCAGTTAAAAATATATTTACTTAGGCCAGCGGTTGACATGTAGCCGACTGTCCATGTCTCTTTTATGTTGTTGCTATGGTTTTATAACTTGTTTTATCTTGGTTTGATAATTGTTACTTGTTATTGTTTTTATCTCATTTCGGGAAAGCACCTTGTGCACCTTTTTGGTGTTGTAAGGTGCTACATAAATACAATTTGATTGATTGATTGAGAACAGTGGGAGTGGCTCAGAAGGAAAGCACTGCAGATGGCTCCATGTTATTCCTCAACTTTGCCAGTTTGTTTACATTTCTCGCTCGTGGCACAGCTCAAACGACGTGATGATACTTCAACAAAACAGCACACCTCCTTCTGAAGGTCTCCCTAGACCAAGGGTGCTCAATCCTGGTCCTCGAAAGCTACTATCCTGCATGTTTTAGATGTATCCCCCTTCAAACACCTGATTCAAATGATAAACCTCTCATCAAGCTCTGCAGAAGACTGATAATGACCGTCAGCTGTGTTGGAAGAGCGATACATCTAAAACATGCAGGATAGTAGCTCTAGAGGACCAGGATTGAGCACCCCTGCCCTAGGCAATGGAAACACAAACTGTCCAGAAGAGAAGAGACCCGTACCGTACCGTACCCGACCAGACCTGCATAGTGGAAACATGGCTCTTAGATAACGATTTACTTTGTTGAAATTATTTTTCATTCCTGCACAGTTTTTTTTTTTTTTTAACCTTGCTCTAATGTTGTTCTAAAACAGACATTTATGCTTTGGACTGAGGAAGTGTTACTGCTAAAATGTCAAAAACATTCAGTCATTCCTAGAACTTCAGTCCAAGTTGGGTAGAAATAGCCACACTTTGAACCATTTCTTCCTCTCCAACATTACTTCTCCTTTGTACAATTTTCCAACAGCAAGAATAGACATGCAAGTCCAATGTCAGCGTTTTTAAGAAAAATAAGACAGCATCAATAAATCAGAAATATATCAAAAGGCATATAATTCAAAGAGACTGGCAATTATCCCATTTCCAGCAACATGGAACAGGTACCGATCAGATCCGTGGAGCTAATTAGGAACCATTTTAGAGCATTTTGACCAAAATGAAATTGCTCTGGAAGTTATAATGAAAACAGATATGTTTGTTTTTGGTGATTTTTTTTTTTATAGACTTAAGTTATCAGATTGTTGTAATCTACAGATTGGAAAGACATGATGGAGAAGACGGCAACAGTAGAGGAGTTGGTATTAAAAAAAAAAAAAAAGAACGTGCCTTGTCTGAAAAGGTTGTGATGGTGGAAAAGTTCAAAAGTAGTGTGAGGAAAAAGACTTAAGTTGTATGGTTCCACTGAAGCCACGAACAAATACTGAACAAATTTTAAAAATAATTATGCTTTCAAACAAGTGGTTCCTGGCACAACAAACCCCGCCCACCTTGCACACATTTTACCTGATTCGCTCTCTCTCTTATCATTGAGAAAACACATTTTTTGGTGACCTGTAACCTTGACCTTTGACCAACATTCACCAAAATGTATCTATTTATCTATTCTGGACCATGAAGCTTTCATGGAGATCGGTCTAATAGTTTTTGCGTAAACCTGCTTACAAGTCAAGTGTATTTTATATAGCACATTTCAGCAGCAAGACAATTCAAGATGCTTTACAAAGGACATTAAATGATAGAAAAAGAAGAAACACATTTAAAACATGATAAAAGAAGCATGTAAAAAGTGATTAAAAACAAACATAAAACCCAAAAATATAAAAACACACACATATTCAAATAAAAGTTGCAGAGTTTTGAAGAAAATTAGGTTTAAAAAATAAGAAGCCTTTTAGTCAAAGGCAGCAGTGAACAGATGAGTCTTTAACCATGTTTAAAACAACTCAGACTCTCAGCAGACCTGATATTTTCTGGTAGTTTACTCCATGGAAACTAAATGCTTTTGGAACACAGAGTAGACCTGTACCAGATGACCTAAGCGGTCTGGATGGGTCGTACTGGACTAGGAGGTCTTTGATATATTTTGGGCCGAAACCATTCAGTGCTTACAAACAAATAAACCAAACTAAAAAAAACAATACCCCTCTGCCCTTCAGGGGATGGGGCAATAATGCAAGTGGACTCTGTGATCCGTTACCACACAACGCTCTTTGTAAATCTTCAGTGGTCGCCTTGGTACCTCACCTGAGCACATTCCAAAAGCTCCAGGACCACATCGCACTGATCTGGGTTTGTGTCTTCACCCCAGTCCTTCATTCCATGTCATCCTTGGTGTCACACCCTGCCACAAACTATCTCTACTGAAGGAAAATTGGACAAACTTTATTTAAAAAGAACAAAACATGAAAAACAACATTGTGTTTTCCCTTTAGAAATGGTTGAAATGTGGGCTGGTTTGCTGTTTGGCACCAAGGTCCAAGAGTCTTGAAATACAACCAGTTCAAGAAAAGGTGGAAAAGGCTAGTGTTAATTACTACTACTAATTACTATGTTCATATGTAAACCTTACCTTTGCATAGAACCACAGACTGTTTATACACTTGAATTTATCTGTTTTGATTATGAACAGATGATTCATTCAAAATATTTTTTAAATTGAGTTAAAAAGGTCTTAAAAACAGCTAATGTTTTCTTTCAAATCCTGAAAACGCTGTCATGGGTGTCAAACTCATTTAAGTTCAGGGGCCACATTCAGCCCGTTTGGCTCCGACACAGGCTAGACCATTAAAATAATAACACAATAGCCTATAAATAATGAGAACTCCAAATGTTTCTCTTTGTTTTAGTGCAAAAAAAAGAAAAATAACTCTTGAGAAAATTAAGTGGAATTTAACAATGTGACGCCTCAACTAATCATTTATAGATGTGTTTTACAACTTGCAGATCACTGTGGATCCACAGAGTCTCAAAATATTTAGTAACAGGCAGAATATTGTTGAAATTTTAGAGTTTGGAATTTGGACTTGTCATTATTTATAGGTCATTTTACTATTACTTTACTGGTCTGACCCAGTTGAGATCAAATTGGGCTGCATGTGAACCAAAATGAGTTCAAAATGAGTTCTTGACTGCCAGTTTAAGTTTCTTTCACATATTCATTCAACCTGCAGGGAACATTTTTGAACCCTCAGCAGGCAGGTTTTGGCCCCCGGACCATACGTTTGACACCTCTAATCGATGTCCTTAAATCCGAGTCGCTGACTTTGTCGATCTGAAAAATGGATCTGCGCTCTTCTTCTTAGGTGGTGGAACAACGACATGCTGAAAGCCAGGCTCTGCTTCAGGACGAGTCTGGAGCTGCTAGCGAGCAGGGCAGCAGCGTGCACCATGTGGAGCCCAGCAGGCGCTCAGCCGGAGCCCAGCATGAGGCCGCGGCTTTCAGCCTCAACCTCAGCTTCGAGGAGCTCAGCGGAGCGGGTCTGGAGGAACCGCCGAGGCATAGCAACAGCAACACACACTGGCCGGTCAGTCTTCCTGTGTGGGGCCACCGCAGCACATATGATCGCACAAAAACACACACATGCAAGGAGATAAGAGGCGCACAAGTGAAGTTGCTGATTTAAGCTCTATTATGTGTGTGTGGGCTGTGTGTGTGTGTGTGTGTATATAATATTCACACTCGGTCGTGCACCCCAAACTGTCACCAAGCCTTTTAGACACTGCGTTGGTGACTTTAAGGTTTCATGTGGTTTTTTAGTGAGAAAAGAACTGAGCAGAGGAAGCTTCATTCGCTGTTGAAAATAACAGAAATATAAATACACACACATATATACACACACACACACACACACACAGTCGCTTGTGACACAGAAAGGTGTCAAGGGGCCCCTGGTTTGTTATTTTCACCTCCTCTATTCCCAATTTGCAAAAAAAAAAAACACCAGCAAACACTCACACGTACACAGCTGGTTCTGCAGCTATTTTATACGATTTCACATTTCGATCTGTTTCAAATTCAGATCATCCCAAGCTGAAAACAAACCACAGCTTTCATTACCGCTCTGTCTGCAGTGTTTGCCAGTAACTTTTTCACTGTATCCAATTAACATTTATTTATTCGACTGTTCTAAATTTTTCATTGGTTACTAATGTTATTTTGGCACTCAGTTTAAGTAAGTGCTTTTCTGACACTTTTATTACGTACAGGTGTTGTGCACTCGAGGTTATCACACTGCAACATGTAGTCTAAAGAATTACCACATTAATATTTAACTCCAGCGGAGGCTTATGGATGTGAGCGCCCTCCAATTAGACTCAACAGAAAGTCCAGTATTACAGTGACATATGGAGAGAAAAAATTTTACTTTTTTTATTTGTGCATTTTAACAATAAAGTCCAACTCCTTTCACCAAAATTCTATTTGAATAATAAAGTAAAAGCTGTATTTTAACTTTGCTTTTCATATTTTGACCTAATTTATCAAAAGTGAAATAAAATAATCTAAACCTCTCTGGGTTTATTTTTTTTCTCCATTATATTAAGGCGAGAAAAACAAAGTGGGGAACAAATGTTAGCTGAAACAGAATATAAATGGAACTATTAAAAACATGAAAACTAGATTAAAAAGAACTCCAGCGGGCAACAAACCACATTAAGATGCACGACTGAGGGGTATAGAAGATCCTTCATCTCCACGACCACTAGAATCTGCAACACAGTCTCCGTCTGACTCGTTATTTCTTTCTTTTCATTTTATTGAGCTGATTAAGACGGTCACCTTCTTCATGGAAATCTGAAAAAAAAACTCATTTCAGGTAAAATGCAGGTTGAATAATATTAAAGCATTGTGGTGTAGACAGGTGTGTTTCTTTGCAAAATCTAGAACTTTTAATGAACACTCGTTAATGTGTCCTCATATGACTGGGAAAAAAAAAAGATAAACTCTATACTTTAACTAATCAGTTCTTCAAAATAGAAATAAAATGACTCGCACACTTGTAAAACTAAACTGACCTCACAGGACGATCGGCTCTAATTTTCTACCATCTACGCCACAAGTGTCAATCATAAGGCCCAGGGACCAAATCTGGCCCACCAAAGGGTCCAGTCTGGACCTTGGGATGAATTTGTGAAATGCAAAATTAGACATTCTATTCAATCTATAAATAATCACAACTCCAAACTATTTTCACATATTTCCACGAAAACAAAGTATAATTTTGCAAATTATTTGAATAATCTTGAACACATATGAAGAACCTAAAGTGTTTTAAGAGACGTCAGTGCAATTTTGAGAATAATCTGCCTGATATTAAATATTTCGTGTATTTGTATTTGATCCACAATGACAGGGGGTTCAAACTCATTTCAGTTCAGGGGCCACGTTCAGTTAAATTTGATCTGAAGTGGGCCAAACCAGTGACGTAATAACATAATAATACATTAATAATGTCAACACAACATCAACAAACTATCTTTTTAAACAGTGGGAATAACATGAAACAAATGAAAGAATAAGCATAATTTTAACAATATTCTGCTTCCGTTTATCATTTCCACACATTCATTATATCTTACAGATCATAGTGGATCAAATACAAATACACAAAATATTTAATATCAGGCAGATTATTCTTAAAATTAGACTGACTTTTCTTGGAAAAGTTCAAATTCTTCATATTTGTTCAAAATTGTTCAAATAATATGTGAAATTATACTTTGTTTGAGTGGAAATATGTGAAAATTTTAACATTTACAATGAAAAACTTGGAGTTGTGACTATTAATAGATTTTTATGATAGTATTTTACTGGTTCTGAATTGATCTACTTCTGGAACCTGAACTAAAATGATTATTAATATCTTAATGTCTAATTTTGCATTTCACAAATTCATTCCAAGGACCAGACTGGACCCTTTGGCGTGCTAGATTTGGCCCCCAGGCCTCATGTTTGACACCTGTACACTATGATCTGTAAGTTATAATGCATGTGTGGAAATAATAATCAGAAGTATCATATTGTTACAATTCTGATTATTCTTTTGTTTCATATTATTCCCACTGTTTGAAAGGGTAGTTTGTTGATGTAAACATTTTCATTATTTAATTTAACTTTTTTCACTCTAAAATATGGAGAAACATTTTTTAGTTAACATTATTAATGTATTATTGTATTATTATGTCACTAGTTTGACCCACTTCACATCAAATGTAGCCGAACGTGGCCCCAGGACTAAAATGAGTTTGACACCCCTGGTCTGCACTAACTCGAACTGTTTTCATCTCATCAGGTGGTGAATCACCGCACTGCCAGCATGTCCAGCCTCAATTCCCAGGAATCATCGAATGACATCTGTAAACTGACGGACAAGCAGCAGGCCGAGTACCGCGACGCCTACAGGGAGTACATCGCTCAGATGGCCCAGCTGGAGATGTCCGGCGGAGGTGGAGAGCGGCCCATCCAGCCTCATCCTGGACAGTTCCTCCAGGCCGGCGGCGAGGATAAAGGGGTGGGTGGACGCTCGCTGTAGTGTACGGAGATTTATACAGATGACATAAAAGAGTTAGAACAGAGCAGTCGGGTTTCCAATGAACATAAGCAAACTTTGACTGAATTTTCATCTGCTATTTGCTGTTTTATTTTTATAGATAGACAGACAGACACTCAGATAACCCATCATCAGACACACAAAAAGAGATCATTATTGCACATAAAAAGATCACTATTGCCCATAAAAAGATCACTATTGCCCATAAAAGATCACTATTGCCCATAAAAAGATCACTATTGCCCATAAAAGATCATTATTGCACATAAAAAGATCACTATTGCACATAAAAAGATCACTATTGCACATAAAAAGATCACTATTGCACATAAAAAGATCACTATTGCCCATAAAAGATCATTATTGCGCATAAAAGATCACTATTGGCCATAAAAGATCATAATTACACATAAAAAGATCACTATTACCCATTAAAAAAAAAAATCACTTTTTCCCATTAAGGATTACTAATACACATTTAAAAGATCACTATTGCCCATAAAAGATCATTATTGCACATAAAAAGATCACTATTGCCCATAAAAGATCATAATTGCACATAAAAAGATCACTATTGCCCATAAAAGATCATAATTGCACATAAAAATATCACTATTACCCATAAAAGATCACTATTACCCATAAAAAAAAAAAAATCACTTTTTCCCATTAAGGATCACTATTACACATTTAAAAGATCACTAATGCACATAAAAGGATCACTATTACCCATAAATAAAATCACTATTGTACATAAAAAGATCCTTATTGCACATGCACATTATTACATATTGTAGAGTAATTGCTGCCAGCAGAAAATACTTCCGGTAGTGTTCAGTCTTACATCTTGGTCAGATCAGTCTGTGGTTTTATATGCTAATATGCACTAGATTAGCATCAAGTGCATATTAGCAGCAGTTTGCACATTTGAGCAAAAAAGTCCAGAGATCAAAGTGAAACGATAATCATGCAGCTGCCGTCTTTCCATGTTTGATTCACCATTACCTTAATAGTGCATTGAATAAAACAATTCTTGCAGCATTGCTAATTACAGCTGTCAGTCACATGTTTAACCCCCTGTGTGTCTGACTGATATGGGTGTTTCTAAAATGGAAAAGTTTGGTCAGCCGATGGCCAATATTTACAGATGTTTAAGAGTGATTTTTTTTTTTTACACCCCCTCAAAAAAAAGCATATCGACTGTAAAATACAATTAAAACACTCGTATATTTTTTTATAGTTCACATTTTTATAGATTTTTTATTTCATTTTTTAAACATGACCAAATATATATATAACAGTAAAAAATAAAAAAGGCAGGTTTTTCTGTCCTTCACAAATTGTCAGTAGGTGTTCAGCGGCTTTGGTCCATCATCATGTTCATTTTCACATGTAAATATTCACATTACAGTTCTTTACATACATAAAATCTTTAAAAACTCTCCCATTGTTCATTAACAGCTTCATTTCTACCATTCAATCTTCTCTGCATTTTTTCCATATGCATCATTTGAACTTTCCACATTATAGTCAGAGGTCGGGGTTCTTTTCCAGTTTCTTCCAACACCTCAGGATCAAACAAACACAGGTTAATAGACCAGGATTTAATATTTGATATTTTAAAGTTAGTACTGTTGTTGTGTCCCCAAGGAGATGGAGCCTTGGTGAAGTAAACAGTCTAGCCAATTCCTTCCTAATTCCCTGCCCTGCATTTCCAGTATAGGTCATATTTAATTAATTTCATCTTATTAAGTCTAGTTGGAGTGTTGTAATATCTATGTAATATTTTATATTGAATATATTTCCTGCTACCTTCTCTCAAAATATTTTCACTGTTGGAAAGAATCCCCATCCACACTCAGATAATTAAGATTTTTATCCAACAATATAAATAAAATTATTCATACACATAGTACTATTTTAACATTTATTGAAGTTCAAGCACTGCCTACATAAATATCTTCTAACTTTTTTTTTTTTTACTACTGATCAGTGATACGCAGGTCGATGTATAAACGACCCGCAACCGACTGTTCCTTTAACTAACCCGCCTGCAACTCGGACCGCACGGAATATATTTTAAAAGGACAGACCCGACCCGCATTTTTAAAAAGTACTCAATAGTCTTTATGAACATCACATGACCTTACTCACATACCTGCATTTATTTCTGTTAAAATTCCATGTCATTGCTTGTAACCTGGAACACCCAAAGACACATTTGAACCCAGTTTCCATGGAAACAAAAACACTAGGAGCCGCTCATCATCTTTAAAAATCTCAGCCAATGTGTCCCAAACCTTACTTTTTTTGCTTGTATGTTTCCGAAGCTTCTACTCCCCCAACTTTATTTTGTCTCTTCCTCCCTCCATACCGTAGGATACTGACGTCACCTTCATAGAAATTCAGTCAATAAAGCGTATATGTAGTAATAATAGAAAAATTTTACCTAATATTTAAATGACAAAGATTTCTCAGGTTATTGTAATTTTTATCTGAAATGACAAAATGACTCGACCAACTGCAACCCGACGATCCTAAAAAATATTTTTCAATGAACCGCAACTGTGGGTGACTGCAGGCGCCCACCCACACATCCCTGCTATTGATCAAATATCACCTTTCAACAAAAAAATAAGGTAGATACTGAAAAAACGTGTATCAGTTGGCTGATATATCTGTCTACTTATACTGAAAACATCCACGATTGGTCAAAGTCTGGGTGTCGTGGTACAATTTCTACAGCCCACAAACACAGTAGGAGTAGATGCACAAATCTAGTTTCCTCTCAGATTACCTGAATTATAATATGTTGAAAGATAATTTATTGTAGAAGTTTGGCTAAAAAAAATAAGCGCTACCACTTTCATGGTAATTCTCACTTGTCACTTTTTTTAAATAACCATGCAAACAATCAACAAATGAATTAAGTGTCTGAGGTTTAACATATATTTATTTAAAAAACTGTAAGGAAACTATTAGGTTGTAGCTCATTTAAAGGTATAATCTGTTAAATTTCCACAACGTCACCCTCTCCTACGTGGCCACAAAAACATGACTGACCTTGTGATGTAAAAGAGTCGAGCTACAACAGAGCAGATGGGTTTCCAACGAAATTCGAATTCAGAAACAAATGTTGACTGAATCTCCAAAAGAGGTCAACGTTTTCAACCACCATTCCCTGTTTTATTGAGATTAGCATCAAGTGCATATTAGCAGTAATTTGCACATTTGAGCAAAAAAAACAAACAAAACTAAAATGATGATAACCAAGCTCCCGTCCTTCCATATTTGATTCATCATTACCTTACCAGTGCATAAAATAAAACACAGTTCTTGCAAAATGAGCTTAAAGTGGATTGTAATTATGTTTTCCAGTCAGCTGCAGTATTTCATACAGTAACAAACCTTGACTTTTGATTGAGGAGCTGATAGATGTAACCACAATTCTTTGACTCAGAATTCCACCCATGTTGTCCCAAAAAAAATATTCCAAACCTTTCTCATCCTCACTGCCTTAAACATTAAGTAGACATCTGATACTTCAGTTATCTAAAGCTCTTCCAGGTCCTTGTCAGAATTTGATCATTTATCAAAGCGGTTGTGAAGCATTTGTTTCTACAGCACGTCATAGCTGAAGGTGTTTCATCAAATTTTAATGTGGTGTTTGGTGTGTTTTTGATGTTATGGTTTTTCAAATCAAGGACACAGACACACATCGAATCGCCTTCTAATTGAGTTTTGTTCTGTCATTCACTGAATGTTTTTTTTTTATCAAATATACTAAATATAAAAAAAAAACTCCTGTGGGAATTTGAGATTTTTTTATTTTTATTTAAACGTACCATTTCCACTCTGCACAGATTGACTGAATGTGCATGAAGCAGCATTAATGCATCTACCATTAAAATCACAAATGAAGCCACGTACCAGAAGCTTCTCATGTGGACTGTTCACAGATCAGCCTGTTATGGCTCCTCAGGCTTTGTTTTCAAATGTTGAGTGATCAAATTTCTTACATTCCTCTGGCCTATGTAACGGCAAAAACTCATTCTGGGCTGGGGAAAAGGCGAAATATTCTACACTTCTTGTATTTCTTAATTATTGGCTGATATTCTTTGTTTGTCTTGGCACATTAATGAGAGTCAGGAATCCCCTCCGCAGAGGCCTCCACAGCCGACGGTGCCGGATCCCTGTATATTTTCATGTTCTCCTCATTCACTCACTCCTTCCTGTTCCCCAGGCCAAGGACGGGGCCGACCAAGACGGCCGCAAGTCCTTCACCAAGAGGGGCCCCAAGGCGGCCGATGCCACAGACTTCCCCTCAGGGACCGATGCCCAGACGTTGGACCCCATCAGCGAAGAGGATGAGAAGCTGGACCACAGCTCGTCCTCCAGGATGAAGGAGGTCCGGCTGAGCTACCACAAGCTGCCCAGCGACGAAGACTCGGGTCCAGAAGATTCGGACAACACCACACCGCTCCTCCACAAGCAGACCAGGGACGGCGCCGCTCAGTCTTCGCACAGGGCCTCGCCGCCCACCGGGCTCCTCCCCAAACCTGGCTTCCTCCCCGAAATCCTCCTGGATAAGAAGGACTCGTCGGACTCCGGCATGCGCTCCAGCGACAGCTCCTCGGACCGCTCGCTGGAAGAGGCGGAGGGAGACGACAAGGAGAGGGAGACCCCGAAGCCCAGCCTGATAGAGCTGGAGCTGGAGGGGCCGGTGAGGAAGAGGGGCCTCCTTCCCAGCAGCCTTCAGGACACGACCGTGGCCCGCATGTCTATCTGCTCCGAAGCCCCGTCCGAAGCCAGCCTGATGGCCAGCAGCCCAGACGAGGTGTGGCCGTCCAGCGGGGTCAGCAACCTCAACCGCACCGCCAGCAACACCACCCTTAACAACAACACCAGCAGCCCCTCTGACAACAACACCAATACTAACAACAGCCACCAGGCCAACCTCACCCACTCCACCACCCCTTCCTCCCCCTCCTCTTCCTCGGGCGTCTTCATCTCACCAGCTGTCATCATCACCCCCGGCAGCAGCGGCGGCACTGCCAACACCGCCGCCACCATCCACCACAACCAGAACCTGCGCACCATCAGCCTGGGAGACGAGAGGGAGAGCGTCCTCTGAGAAGCCATATGCGACCGCTGTTCTGGAAAGGGTCACGCAGGCTGTTCTCCGTGTTGTCTGTGACGTAACCGTACTGTCGATTGACTGTTGTGATGTGTTCCAAAGAAAAAAAAAAAAAAGAATTAGAGGTAGAAGAAACGGAATGTAGCCAAGCGTCGTCTTATGAATCATCAACCAAATCAAAACTCACATTAAAAATTTGATAAAGAGTAGAAATCTGAATGAGCAGAGTTCAGTTCAATCGGTTGTAAGCTATTAAATTAACGTCAAGTCAGAACTTTCGTGTCCCGGTTAAATTTGTGTATTTTCTCATTACTTGAATCCTCTGTTGAGCGTGCACTTGAACATTTTTAATCAACACTTGTGATTTTTCAGGATTTTCTGTAGCCGAAACAATCCTTAACTGCAGCTCTTAATACCAAATACATTCAATTCAGGTCGTGCATTAATGTCTTAAGTCGTGTTAAACCTTTAAATATCATCGTTCAGATACATTGGTACGTGTGTGATGTCTTTCTCGTGTCGTGCTTATATGTGAAATGGTGCATTTAGTGTTGGATGTTAAAGGCTAAAAAAAAAAAAAGGTGTTACTGCTTTACTGTTACTGAGCCGTGTGGAATCGTGTGCCGTGCTGTTTTTGTGTGTGGTTAGAACATATCGCACAAATGGAAAAAAAAAAAAAAAAAGTAGACCCAAGAAATGTTTTATTTTTGCATGTAAACGTCTCCCTCAAAGTTCCATGTGAAATCCGTGTTTTGTGACTCAATAAAGGTTTTTTTTTTTTTTTTGGCCGTGCAGACCCTTAAAAAACAAGCTCCTGTGTTTTCACTCCTTTCATTGAGAACATTTCTTACAGGAAATTAGAACAAACAGTGTAGTCTGTGTGTAGTGAATAAGCATGTAAACCTCAACATGTCTTTAAAAAGTTCAATCTAAAACGACAGTGGTGGTGAGATGTGCAGTTGACAAGCTTATGTTGTGTCCGATAGATGGCGCACTTTCCATACAAACGCAATGCATGCAAGCTGACGACGCGGACTGTGACTGCTGTCAGTGTTTGGGGGAGGAAAAAGGGGACAACAACTTCAGCTCAGTGACATATGAAGTGAGGGTCTGTCTTACGAGAGGATGTGGAGGTATTTTTTTTTTTTTTTTTTTTACACGGAACTGTGAAAACACTTTGAATAAACCTTACACAGATTAATCATTTAAACAAACTCTTATGTCAAGAGTGTTTCATCATGCGTGCAATACCATGGGTTAAAATAAAATCATCAAATGTGGGTTTTACGCACAGAGTGGGAGTGTCAAAGCTGTGAGAAAGTTTGGGGAAAGTGATGGACAGCCTGGTTGTCATTCTGATGTCATGTCATGTCATGTTTTTCCCCCTGGATTGTTTTGGTCAGAGCACATTTCATGATCACCTCATGTTCTAACTTTACATCCAAATGCCCCCCCCCCCCTCTCCCTCCCATTAACACAGACTACAGGCCATTGCTTAATAGCTCAGCCTGTCACGCTCAGCCGTTTAATCCCATTTACTTAAGCACGTGAGAAAGTGTGCACCCTAAATAAGCTTTTATACAACTATGCGGCTCCGGTTGGTGTTTTGCCACCGGAAAGTGTTGACGATGTGTTTCTTTAGACCCTCAGCAGGTCTGATAAGGACAATTTATTGCGGGATTTGTCTCAGAAGTGCGTCATATGTTCTGCATTAAACTTCTGAAGAATATGACCCGGACGCACAGCTGGAAAACCGATTTTACGCACTGTTTTTTTGCGCCTATTACGCATCTCTGAAGCACTGACATCCAACCAACACAGTTTGTATTCTCACCCCAATCCCCCCCCCTCCCAAAAAAAAACATATTCAGATTGAGTTTTTTGATTTATTTTTGTATAAAAAAGGTACAATTTACATTACTTTTATAAAAAGTTTCAGCATAATTAAGTACAACATTACACTTTTGCAGAAGTTTCAAATTCCTGCAACTATACAAGATAAACTCCCGATAAGAGTTCCACAAAGGTTTCATTCTTTCATTAGCTTCTTTTTTTTTCTTCCTCAAAAAAAAACAACGTCCAGTCCTTCATGTGCCAACAATTCTGACAAGACAAGACTAAACTTTTTACAGTAACTAACCAAGTTGTCTTTTCTATTCACGTTCCCACCTCCGCAAAAAAAGCGAAGACTTCAACAAGGAATGGGACAAGGGGGGTGAGGGTGGGGGAGAGGAGGGGAGAAAAATAATAATCCTTGTGACAATAATCTCGTTTTCCTCCCACTGTCGGGAATAATAACGTGCCTTCCATTTTCCAGAAAGGACCCACAAATAAAAAAAAAAGTCTTAAGTTAAATAATAATGAAGTGTCCAAACACAAAACACATCACATAAGATTGTCCCATAATAAGCAAAGTCTCTTGATTTCAGCGTCAGAAGAAAAAAAATAAAGGAAAAATCCAGGCCTGGGAAGGACAGAGGTTTGGTTGGACAAGAAGAGAAGAAGAAGAAGGTGGTGGTTGTGGTGTGTAGAGGGGGGGGAAAGTCCTGCTCCCCAGGTCCTGTGTGTGTTTTTGCGTCTTGACCAAACACCTGCAAAAGATTGAGAAAGAGAGGCGTGTTTAGAAAATGCAAACAGGGCAGAGATCCGGACAGACTGGCGCCAGGGAGGAAGCCGCAGTTTTTAACATTTAACCAAACACTCCCAATACTAAGCAAACCCTGCGCTCCAGATGTACACACACACAGGGAGAGAGAGAGAGAGAGAGAGAGGAGAGGAGAGGGGGACGCGCACACACACACACACACATATATATACACACTTTTCGCACAACTTCAGCCTACAATCTGGGGAAGAATCAGCGTAATTGCCGCTCAGCTGGCGCCTACCCACTTCTTGTACCAATTATGTGCAGACATCGTAGTAGCAGTAATCCAAACAGCCATTATTTTCCTGTTGCAGATGCTCTTCATTATAGACACAAGAGGGTATAATACAACCCTGACGACTGCTACTTATAGACAGAAAACCAAGCAGCTGAGTGTGAGTGGCTCTTATTTTATTTCTCAAAACTCCCCAAAATGTTAAATATCCTCTTCTGAGAGAGACGCACAAAGTGTTTGATTCATGCCACAAATCTTTAGATCTGGGTCACATAATAACCTCACGATGTGATCTTTTGTGTTGTCTCCCAACTTCTATACTTTTTTTTTTTTGGACAGAAATCTAGGTTCAGGAGTAGAGTCTGAATGCACGCAACATATTGGGAGCATTATAGAACAGCAGCGATGCGAGACGGACGTGCACATACATGCATATATATATATATATACACGAGCGAGGGGGAACAAATGGGATTGGTAAATGGTAATTCTAGCCCATTCTGCTCCAGCAGACTGAGAGACAGGCTGTAGCGGAGCCTAAAAGCCCTGGACAGAATGCAGCAGCAGACATGAAGACAGCCTACTTACCGCTTTAACGATGCAGAGTCCGGCTGTCATCTGTCATCAGCTCTGATGGCAACTCCGGGGACTGAAAACAAACAAACAAACCAAATGTGAATTTTTACGCAGCATCCCATCGAGGTGCCTGGTATTGCTAAAACAGTGTTATATAGGTCGAATGACTCCTACATCTGATTCGGAACAAAAGGAGAAAAAAAAACATGCCATTTTCTTTTTCAACAAGCCATTTTGTGAGTTACGCATAGGCTACAAAGGCGCGCTGCTGCTGCTTTATGCGCACAAATACATCTTACACAGATACGCACACACACACGCGCGCGCACACTGTTTCTTCTTCCAACTGCTCGGGCTGAGTGTAATTACCTGTAATGACAAGATGCTGATATCTGTGTTGAGGGTGGTCAGGGGGGTCCTGGATGGAGCCTGCCCCGGCCGCGCAGGGTGATGCAGGCTGGTTAGTGCGACACTGGAGTCCAGCGCAATCTGCAGGTCCAGGATGTAGTCGATGACATGCTGCAGGATTTCCATCTTGCTGACGTTCTTGTTCTGGGGGATGCTGGGCACCAGCTCCTTCAGCTTGGAGTAGCAGTCGTTCATGTTGTACAGCAGGCTGAGCGGGTCATCCACCGGGGTCTTGCTCCGAGAGATTCCCAAGGAGTGCTCTGAGAAATTGCCGTTGTTTTTCCGGAAAGACCGTACGGGACTTATTGCTTTCATTTTGTTTTGTTTTTTTTGTCAGTGTTAAATTAAACGAGTCGAGAAGGTTGTTCTGCTTGTGGCGATATCTTGCTTCTTTAAAGTCCTTAAATTTGCCAGACGACCAGCGATCAGACTGGATTACCAAGCTGTCAGAGTGGTTTATATAGGCAGCAGACTGGACATGCGACGTGGGCGGGTCTAAGATGCCGATTGGCTCGCGCGGTACCGTCAGTCATGACCGTTCTGATCTGTGATTGGCTCTTTTGCTTTATAACCCTCCCCTTTCCTTCCGCGTTACTAGTGGCAACACAAGTTGGAGGCGGAACCCAGAGAGGGCGCTTCAGCAGCTCCGGTGGGCAATTTGGGAAAATTAAGCCTTACCTGTTTCTGATCAAGAGAATTAATGGTTCACATGGTTGTCAATATATACACACGCATCGACACGTTTGCGTGGATAAACCTGATCATATGAAAGATGTAATTAAAAAAAAACAGTATGGGTTTGGAATAAAGACTTGAACACCAGCTACTCAATATTTACTTATTAATGCGCTCAACAGGAGTTTTTTTTTTATTATTTATTTGACATTTTCTTCATAACTGGGGCAACAGTTCTTTTCAAAAAACGCATGTGAAGGCTGATGATAAGGATGCTCAGGCGGAACTGATCATTCCTAATTCCCAGCAGCCCGGACCGGTGTGAAGGCAAGTTTGTGATGAGGAGCAACAGATTCTAGCACAATATAACATAGAACAGTCAGTTAAAAGGTTCAAAAGACTCCTTTTAGAGCCAGAGCTCCTTCCCCCTGCGCGTAACAGAGGTAGGATTTATTTTTTATTATGTGGCATTGGACAATAATCCTACAAGTTTGGTCTGTAAAATTGGTAAGGTAATGTCTCAGAAAAGTCCAAAAACAACGATGATCCAAAAATGCTCAATATAAGAGCAAACATATGTGAAAGTAAACGTTAGGGAAAGTCTGAGCCCTTGTTGTTGCCAGTGGTGTTTGTTTGTGGTGTCCGCAGCCTGAGGGATGGATGTGGTGCGTAAAGGTGGAGCTGCTGCTGCTGCTGCTCGTGTCAATCTAATGCGTGAAGGTCTCGTGGCTTATTTGGCACCTGAGCGCATTTTGTGTCATTTAGTCATGGCCAACAAATTTGGCTTTCATGTTTGGAGCACGTGAAGAAGTGATTAAATACTATTGACACTAATGTTTTCTCAATGACTCATTTGTTTGTAGGAATTACACGCTTCATTCTTCAGCTGGAGGTGGGAGGGCATTTGATGTTGCTCTAATTGCCCCCGTGGGTAGTTTTTTTTTTTTTGGACTTGGGATGTGACGGGGCTCAGGGTTTTTGTTTTTTTGTTTTTAATGCTTTGCAGGATTATATGAGTTCCTGATAGAATATTGTAAAGTCAATGCGTAAGAAGATACAAGAGGATGATGGTCAGTGTGGAGATTATTTTAATACCTTGGTTTTATGTGTTTTTTTAATACATATATATTATTATTATTTAGTTGAATTTAAAGAAACAAAGCGGTCTCACAAAGCCAAAGTAATCCTGCGTAATGGACAAGGAGAACAGAAGCAGTTTAGTGTCCACAGCCCATAATAACACAGGCTACAGACTCACATTCTGCAGCTTCAAGCCGAGATGGTGATGAAGACATATAGTGGAGAAATGATTAGAATCGCAAACTGTCAAGAGGAATGTTTTGCAGTATTTTTACAAAAATCCACCAAAACACCATCTGTGCCATTGTTTTGGGGGTTTTTTTACGCGCGGTTGTGTGTATTGAGCAGGCGCGTGCAGCTTCTCCTTCAGCTGTCTGAGGAGCCACTGTTTTAAATGCATTTCTAATATTCTGTGGAACTCCTGCAGACTGTGTCCACATCTGGTGCAATCGGATTTTTCCATTTTCTCCCCTTCTTCCTTTCGCTCCCGCAGCTGTGTACATTTCCCCTGACTGATGCCTGACAGCCAGGTGATGGATTGGCGCAAGAGCACTTCGGTGCAAAAGCCGAGCAAGCGAGAACCCCCGCACCACCGGACAGGCAGTCAGGCAGTCAGCGGCAGCCCGAGCCTCACCCCTGCCCGTTCTCCTCTCGCTCTCTCTCCTCCCCTGTTCCTCCTCTCCTCTCCTTCCCTTCTCTTCTCTGTCTTTGGAGCAGACTCTCTGGCGCCGGCGCCGTGACGTCACCCCATTCACGGCAGCCCTCGAGTCAGCCCTCGCGGCGCCGCTGAGGCGGTTTCCAGGGTAACGGGGTTTCGGGGTTGTCAGTCAGCAGTGGTTCTCAGCTGATCGGATCCGGAGCTGGAGGTGGAACCGGGTCTGGGGTCCATGCGCGTTTGTGTTTAAAGAGACTGTTGGAGTAAGATGTGAATTTATGTTCATGTGAAAAGATCCGACAAATGACTTATTATGCTTGTCAGATCTGTAAAATAAATAAAATAGCTAACTTAAAATCCAATTAAAAGTTTAAGGTTCTGATTAGAAGGAAGATACATATTCTAATATGTAACAAAATGGTTTTATACTAATGAAAAAATATATAAATCTGACAGTTTTCAGTTAGATTTCCTCAGTGTATCCACTGTTGTCAGATTTGTCTAAATAAATAAATAAATACATAAATAAGTAATGAAATAAACATCTCAGTAAAAGTTTAAGGTTGTGTCTAACACCCTTATTAGAAAGAAGATAAATATTCTAATAGGCTTGTGTAACAAAAGGCTTTTGTAGCAAAGAAAAATATCTATAAATCTGACAGTTTTCAGTTAGATTTTGTGTCCACTGAGACTATAACAACCCTTAAACCTTAAGAAAAAGGAACTTTTACACAAGTCATGCTTCTTATTTAACACAGATTTAATATTCTTAAATTGTTAAGGCGTGAAAGTGATCTCACTCCACAAATAAAGGAAACACTCTTACTTATGGATCAGTTTAACTCAGTATCTGGAGAGTTATTTAACTGATGTTTTCTCCAAAAGAGCTGTTTCTTCTTTTAGAAAAAGGACAGATTTCACACTAATAAAGCTTTTATAGTCTCTTAAGACCAGGAAAGTGAACATTTAGGCTTTTGTACATTAAACAATTGCTTGGGTTTGAAACAGCGTAACATGCAACAGTTTATTTTTCAGATACATCTTTTAATTTATACTAACAATAATTATTGTTTTAATTATTAATGGAAACCCCCTTTACAATTGAAAGTATTTCTTCAGTAAAACAGTGAACCTCTTGTCCCCTGCAGAGAAAAAAAAAACATTGCTGGGTCTCAAGAGGATATTCTGTCAAAATAACTTTTCTCCTAATAAGCTTCTCTGCAGCATTCATGTGTCCTGAACTGACCCATGGATGCAGATCTTCAGTACAAAGACCCTCATGGTGTAATTTTTTTTGTTGCTTATTCTGGATCACATGTACTACTCATTCGTCTTGTTTGAGCACATAGACTATTTGCTTTTTCCAGATGTGACAGTCTGCAGACCAACTCCTCATAGCTGTCAGAGTGCCATGTGTATCCCATGAGCCACAACCTAAAAAAATAAATGAAATAAAAAAAAGTTTGTGACTAAACAAACTTTCCCCATGCAGCCCACGCGTAAAACGCAGCGCCACCGGTCGTTTTCCAAACTTTTCTCACCCCCCCCCCTCCCTTAAACTAACTCAAAGACATTCCACGGTCACACCAGACAAATAAACGCATCCACAGGTTAGCCACGCTGTTTTTACCCCCGGTCACCCCGACGAGTCTGGGTTCAGGAGATAAGGGTTAGAGATGTGCCAACCAGCCCCGGCGTCGGACAGTCTGTGCTCCGGTCAGCTGTTCGCTCCTCCTCCTCCTCCTCCTCCCCGTAGCTGCACCCAAACTCTGACTAAATACTCTAGTAGAGCGATTTCCTCATCATTGTCCGTGTTATTTTGGTGGAAAAAAGGAAACGAGAGAGTGATTTGATCTTAAGTTTATTCTCCAAACGGTGCGTAATTTGGCACAGAGTCATCCATCCACGTGCGCCTTAAAACTCTTAGTACATTTTGACCCGTGATTAAAGTATGAATCAGAAAATCATGCAACTAATCTCGTTACATTCACCCTAAAGTCAATTGAAAAAAAACGCAAATAAACGCGATAAAGTTTTTTTTTGTTTGTTTTATTTCAGCTGTTCTGTTCTCGCCTTTTCATTTTTTCATCATTCCAGCCTCATTCTACAAACCGCACTGTGTTAAATGTCTTGAATTCCTGGTGTTTCACAATCTGCGGCTCTGTCTGTCTGTCTGTCTGTCTGTCTGTCTGTCTGTCTCCACTCCACGGTTCCCACACTGCAGGCTTGTCTGTCCTTTACCCTGCACTGCCACGCGCTTGTCTCGTGGACAGTGGCGCGGGGACTGCTGTTGTCTGAGCGTAGACCCTGTGGGGCGTGGTTTGCTGTTATTACCCCCCCCCCCCCCCAAAAAAAAAGAAATGCATAAAGTAAAAGAAGCCAACTGTGGTTTAGAAGGAATGAATACTAGAGCTGCACAATGTGTTTGTAATAGTCACAGGACCTGCAATTATTATTTTTATTTGTATATATATATATATATATATATATATATATATATATATATATATATATATATATATAATAATGCTACAAAAACAGCAGCCTCAGCTTATTGCAGTTTATTTTATTTGTATTCTACATTTATTTTTACATTTTTTCAAGTATATAATTGGACATTGAAGAGCTTTATTGTCACATACACAGTAAAAAACCCCACAGGTTTTGATGCTATGCAGTGAAAATCTTAGACTGCACGGTTCCCATCAATGTGAGAAAAGTAGTAACGGTAAGTTCTGTTAAGAAATAGTGGGACTGGACTAAAACTATAGGTACAGGATAAGAAAATGCTATCTATGTCCAGTACAGTCTAAACTTTTAAGTGCAGAGTACAAAAAATAAGTAGATAAAAAAAGAGAGATTTGAAGCAGGCAGTGGTATGAGTGTAATAAAACACATGAGATAGCTACAGATTAGAGATGTGCGGTTGAACCACGCACCCGCGGGCACTGTGTAACAACCATGGATTGGGCGGATGACTTGATGAAAAATAATATTTTAATTAAATTCAGGCGGGTTGTGGTTGATGCACTCAAATAAAAAGTCTTAATAGCCTGGTAAGTCCGAAAATGATATGAATTCATAGTCTGGAGACGATCCATAGACTGAGTTTGAGCGTACGGGTGGGATCAACAGCTGTTTTTAAAACTGTCCGGCACGTAATAGGCCAGCACTATGACCAATCAGAGCAACGAACATTGTGACGTATCCAGAGTAATGAGAACAAGTCTAAACTAGCGTCTATCTGTATGCTAGGCTAATTAACGCTAACACACCGCTAACAGTAGAGGAAAAATATGCAACCAGGTCCGTTTACATGCTGCTTATCCGACCATAGACTGTTTATAGGTTCGTACTTCTTCAACTCTGTTGTCATTGTGCTAAGCCCCGCCCTACAATCTCGCTACACAAATGTTGTGATTGGCTGAGGCTCTATGGAGCATCGCTAGACTAACATTCCAGGCAAAATTACTTTTTCGCCACTAGAGGGGGGCTAGTTTACTAGGCTACGAGGCATCTTCATTAGACCTAAAAAGTTAGCGGAGGATAGCGGGTTGGTTCGGTTCTGAAAATTGGGGAAAAAACTTTCATGCAAATGGATAGCGGGTGGATAGAGAGACAGATGAAAATATACACCATCCGTGCATCTCTGCTGCAGATAAAGGCGGGATATTTACATTTTCCTCAGAACAGGCTGTACATGCAGCTCAGGGGCACTCTGGTGGTTTGGGGGCCCTAAGCATTTGCCTACTGTAGTTTGTCTATAGCAAGAAATGGCCCTGAATATTGTGCATATTTTCTGATCCAAATCTGTGCCAAAACCTGTCTTAAATAAAGTCAGAACTACCATATCAAGGTAAAAAGTCCTCTGATGTTAGTGGGTTTTGGCCTGGACTAAACTACATCTGGTCCATGTGTGTGTGTGTGTGTGTGTGTGTACATGTGTGCCTCCTGGTACTGGTCTCTCCTGTGGTCCAGATGGGACTCTCTCTGAGTACCAGCCATCCAGGCCTGGCTCTGCCGTAACGTGAGAGGATGCAGCAGACAGGAAGCACTGGGAGAGATGGACTGACGGACGGACAGAGGGATGGATGGAGGAGAGGAGGTAGCCAGCTTGGACCAGGAGACAAACACACACCACCCAGCTGCCCGAGTGCCTTCCAGCCTGGACATGAAGTGGCCACTCCAAAGCTTTCCTGAAGGTTGACGCCCCCATGTCCTACACGTACAGCTCCGCCTCCATAAGCCGCTGCAGGTTAGAGCTGTGCAATGATACTGTTTGAGCATCAACACCACAATGTAGTCACATCGCAGGTCCTGCAATTATTTTTATTTTAAATATATATATATATATATATTCAATCAATTTGGCAATTTTTGGAAAAATGACTAACTTTTGAATGCTTCAAATACACATATTTTCGCCAAAATAGATGAAAATAAATATTAGGTGGAAAAAAGTTGGACAAATACTCCTACAGTTTCTGTGCCTTTGAGGATCTGACGTGTGTTTTGGACCTAAATACTTTACTGGATTATTTCACTGGATTAACGTTACCATGGAAACCACACCACGTTTGTCCAGATTCATAGATGATTGATCAGATGACAATATTAAAAAGAAGAGAAGACAAATGTGTCCTATTATTAGTCTTTAGTTTGTGTATGGAGTGTCACTGTTGCATTTCAGCATGGTTTATATTTTCAGAAAGATGAGTTTGTTCCCTTTTATTTTATATGTGACAAGTCCAGATGCATTAAGGTGGGAGTTGTGTATATATATATATATATATATATATATATATATATATATATATATATATATATATATATATGTGTGTGTGTTATAAAAATAATGTTATCTATGTGCTGGGTCCAGGACTTTAGGCTGGAAAGAGGTTAAATATAACATAACTTGAACAACTCAAGCAACTAGATCATCCAAAGTTGTTAAAATTCCACTTATTTTCATTTAGAGTTGAAACACTCAGATCTTTTGGCCAGCATGACAACCACCAACCAGTTGGCAGAGTGGAAAAGTTGGCTGCAGTTTAACTTTTGGGCAATATTGCCCGTTGGCATACAATCACACGTTAACATTGCTGTGTCGCCCACCTATCACTGCGGCACAGCTGTCACTGCAGCTCGCAGTCTGTACCCCCGTAATCAGATATCTGCATATCTCCACTTTCACACAGGGACGATGACTGTGTGGTTTCTAGTCAAAGCATCATACTCTTGGAAAATCAGATTTTTTTTTTTTTATTTAATTTTTTTTAGCAGAGTTGAACAGAGCTGAGGCAGTTTCACTGTGTAAATTAAGTGTACATTATCTACCACAGAGTCATGTTCCATAAATTATCAGCATCAACATTTGGAGGCGATGACCACTGAGTCAGTTACTGTACGGATGTGACAACGGTCTGTTACAGTGTGATTTATTTTATACTACAGCTCCCCACTTATTTTCACAGATGCAGATTCATACACTGCAAAAAGTCTGACCAAGTGTTTTTTTGTTTTTTTATTTCTTGTCCAAACATCTCAGAATATTTCAAATGAGAGGGAATCACATACAGAGTAATTTTTCAGTTAGATATGAAGAACTTATTTATAGTAGTGCTGTGAAATAATTAAAATTTTTAATCACTGCATTACTGTGGATTAATTTTGATTTTTATATATACATATATATATATATATATATATATATATATATATATATATATATATACAGTGTATATGAATATCTTTTATGTGTAACTGGATAATTAATTTTAATGAAGCCACTGCATTTTGTATTTTAGTATTTTTAGTTTTATCTTTTTAACATTGTTCTTATTGTATTTATTATATTACTAAGTGTGTAATGTGATGCATGTGTGACTTAAACACTTTATTGGAGCAACATTCAATTTCATTGTATTTTATATGCAATGACAAAGACATTCAATACAATTGACATTTTTGATAGATAGATAGATAGATAGATAGATAGATAGATAGATAGTAATATATATATATATATATATATATATATATATATATATATATATACAGTATATATTTTGCACAGTTCCTGAGTCCTTTTAAAGCTTGTTTTCTGTCATATTTGAGTCTGTTTTATGCTAGTAGCCGAACATTTGTTGCCATTAGCTAACCTCTTTTCAACATCTACATCTATGATAACAGCCTCCAACTGATTTTAATGTTGTGATCTTAGGTTGGTTTTTCTGTGAACAAATTTATGGACACCCCCCGAGTACTTTAATTCCTCTTTTCCTGGACACCGTTTGTTTGTTGGTGTTGACTAAACTACCTGGTTTTACATACAGTTGCTGCTGAAAAGGCGAAGAAGTAATTTTCTATGATGAACCAACCCCAGCCCTCTGTGTAGAAATCGGCAAACATCATGTTTTTATGAATAAAGCTGTTGATTAGGAGTGAACAATTTGAAGGAAAAAATTTAAATGTGATTTTTCTGGTAGATATTGCAATTTTGAATTCATGATTTTTGGCATTCATGATTCAGTAACATTTGCAAACATCACAGAAACTGACATAGTATTCAAACGAGAAATGCATTAACTACTGTGGAGCCTATATTTATAATAAATGTCAGAAAATCTTCTTTAATTACAATTAGAAAATATCAATTGTGACAGTTAACCTAATGAATATGACCAAACATCCAGCTTCCAAATCCAAAATCAAAATCTGTACTTACTGTGAATATGCGTAAATGTTATGTTTGTTATATGTTTACATGTTTGTCTGTATATTGAGATATTTTTAATATTCTAATGAATTTATTTCCTGCACATCTGGGTCATGGAGACATGAAATACACGGTTACACTGTGGGAATGACAAAGAACTCTTTGACTTTGACCTTTTTTCCCCCCCTGTTTTTCTTCACTTTTTTCTTTCCTATTCTTTTTCATTCCCTTTTTTTTCTTATTTTCTTCTTCCCTTTTCCTCTTTTTTTTCCCTTAATTTTTCTCTCCTTTTTTGTTTTCTCCTCCTCTTTCTATTCTCTTTTCCCTCTTTTTCCTTCACCTGTCAGTAAATCACAGCAGGGAAAAAAAGAGCATATCAGCCAATGCAACAGACCGACACCAATACAAGAAAGAAAACTGAAATATCGGCCTGATATATTAGTTGGCCGATATGTCACCATTAGTCTCGACATCTGTCAAACATATCTCCGAATGCAATATATTTGTTCATCAGCAGCATTTTATGGAGTAAAAACTGAAAATATGTCTAAACTTCCACCCAATTGCCTAAAATGTTGAGTTGTTGACAGAGCAGCACAGCCAATGACCTGGAGGGGGCGGGGCTTGAAGTGGCTCATTTGGATTTAAAGGGCCAGTGCTCTAAATAACATTTCTGGTGTCATTACTCAGAAATAGCGTTGAAAATGGACCAGTGGAATTTGATTAGTGAAGAATTCAGACTCATGCAAAGCTCTGACAGTTCTTGTAGAGCACGGGGAAAGTTTTTAAAATGTAGAATTCCATTTAAAAAACAAAACAAAATACCACTGCTTTAAAACATGTAGGTCCAAATATCCACTGGCGACCAACTGCGTTCTACTGATCTAAAATGTTTAATAATTTCTGATCCATTAATCCTATCAATCTATGTAAGTAATTGGTGTAAAATACAGTTCTTCATATTTTCATGGTCATCAGATGTGACCTATTTGGACGTTCAGAGGCTCCGTTACCATGGAAACACTGTCATCTTCTACAACGTTGATTCACTAGGAAAACCCATTGAGTTGGATCAATGACGGTAGATGGAAACATATTCAGTTAATGACAGTCATTATACTGAAAAAGTCAGACATTCTTTAGATTTCTGTTTTTGATGTAAACCAGGGGTCTCCAACCTGTTCCACAAAGGGCCGGTGTGGCTGCAGGTTTTTGTTCCAACCAAACAAGAGTTCACAGTTTGACCAATTGACTCTCTGCAGGCTGAGATCAGTTGATTCATTGATTGAAGTCTGGTGTGTTGCTGCTTGGTTTCAACAAAAACCTGCACCCACACCGGCCCTTTGTGGAATAGGTTGGAGACCCCTAATGTAAACCCTAATTTTTATTTGAGCTTCAGTGAATATCTACATGATCACAAAATTAAAGACAGGAAAATGCTAGATTTTTACTTACAAATGCAAAACACAGAGCATAATATCTCAATAAAAAGGTTATTAAACCACTTAAGAAAATCTAAATGTGAAGAATTTAACTATTTTGAAATGGTGACAGAGGTAGACCTGGGTCTTTATGGATTAATATGAATAACACCAGTTAAAATAAACTATGTTTTCTTGCACCAGTGACACATGTAGATACTTTTTTAAAATCTGACATATCTGGGTTTAAAAAAAAATCTTTTATAAATTAATAAGCAGAGAAAACAACACTGCTGATTTGACTTTCAAACTGATTAGGAAACCCTAATTATTGAGTTAAAATGAATAAAGTCTATGATACTAAACGGTGATGGCAACAATAGCATGCACACCAGCACATTTGTTTAAGCAAATAAGTGGTGAATCATTCTCACACATGACTCATCAGTAAGGGTCTAATATAATGCATTATCCATGATGATGAAGACACACAAACAAATGTACAGGAAAAAAGAATATTGTCAGTATTTTACAGTCCTACCTTCCACCAACTCTGATCATTTGATCAATGATTACCACTATAACATAATAAGCCAATTAGATGACTTCATGTTGGTTTTGCAATAAAAGTATCAGAAAATGCCTTATTCTGGAAAAAAAAAATGTGCACCATTTTTCAGGAAGATTCTAACTTTCAATATATGCCCATTAATTATCATTGTCATATATAATAAATGTTTAAAATGTTGTGTGATAGTAAAAATAAAAAAAAATAAAAGCTTGGAGTTTTTATAATCATATTTACAATGAAAACCTATTGTAAATATGAATGACATTGTATGAGATGATAGAAATAGACTTTCAACTATTTTACATGTGCTCAAATATTTTTGTGTATCTAAATCATTCATGTTCCAGTTTCTTATTTTTTTATTTTTATCTTGTCATTCATCAATTAACTATATAAACCAGAAAACTCTACAAAAACAGACTAGCAGAACACTAAAATAGCAGTATCACTACAAGAATTCAGCATACAAAGACAGTTAAAACCTGACTAAAACACATTTAAAACCTGACTAAAACATATTTAAAACCTGACTAAAACATATTTAAAACCCCATTAAAACACAGTTAAACCTCCCCAAATCACAGTTAAAACCTCAGTAAAATACAGGTAAAGGCTCCCTAAAACACATTTAAAATCTCATTAAAAGACAGTTAAAACCTCATTAAAACACATTTAAAACCTCATTAAAACACAGTTAAAACCTCCTTAAAACACAGTTAAAACCTCCTTAAAACACAGTTAAAACCTCCTTAAAACACAGTTAAAACCTCCTTAAAACACAGTTAAAACCTCAGTAAAACACAGTTAAAACCTTAGTAAAACTCATTTAAAACCTCATTAAAACACAGTTAAAACCTCATTAAAACACATTTAAAACCTCATTAAAAGACAGTTAAAACCTCTGTAAAACTCATTTAAAACCTCATTAAAACTCAGTTTAAACCTCATTAAAACACAGTTAAAACCTCAGTAAAACTCAGTTTAAACCTCCCTAAAACACATTTAAAACCTCATTAAAACACAGTTAAAACCTCAGTAAAACACAGTTAAAACCTCAGTAAAACACATTTAAAACCTCATTAAAACACATTTAAAACCTCATTAAAACTCAGTTTAAACCTCCCTAAAACACATTTAAAACCTCATTAAAACACATTTAAAACCTCATTAAAACTCAGTTTAAACCTCCCTAAAACACATTTAAAACCTCATTAAAACTCAGTTTAAATCTCCCTAAAACACATTTAAAACCTCATTAAAACACAGTTAAAACCTCATTAAAACTCAGTTTAAACCTCATTAAAACACAGTTAAAACCTCATTAAAACACAGTTAAAACCTCATTAAAACACAGTTAAAACCTCCTTAAAACAAAGTTAAAATCTCCTTAAAACACAGTTAAAACCTCAGTAAAACACATTTAAAACCTCAGTAAAACACAGTTAAAACCTCATTAAAACACAGTTAAAACCTCATTAAAACACAGTTAAAACCTCCTTAAAACAAAGTTAAAACCTCCTTAAAACACAGTTAAAACCTCAGTAAAACACAGTTAAAACCTCAGTAAAACACAGTTAAAACCTCATTAAAACTCAGTTTAAACCTCCCTAAAACACATTTAAAACCTCATTAAAACACAGTTAAAACCTCAGTAAAACACAGTTAAAACCTCAGTAAAACACATTTAAAACCTCATTAAAACACATTTAAAACCTCATTAAAACACAGTTAAAACCTCATTAAAACACAGTTAAAACCTCATTAAAACACAGTTAAAACCTCATTAAAACACAGTTAAAACCTCCTTAAAACAAAGTTAAAACCTCCTTAAAACACAGTTAAAACCTCCTTAAAACACAGTTAAAACCTCATTAAAACACAGTTAAAACCTCAGTAAAACACAGTTAAAACCTCATTAAAACACATTTAAAACCTCATTAAAACACATTTAAAACCTCATTAAAACACAGTTAAAACCTCATTAAAACACAGTTAAAACCTCATTAAAACACAGTTAAAACCTCGTTAAAACACAGTTAAAACCTCCTTAAAACAAAGTTAAAACCTCCTTAAAACACAGTTAAAACCTCCTTAAAACACAGTTAAAACCTCCTTAAAACACAGTTAAAACCTCCTTAAAACACAGTTAAAACCTCCTTAAAACACAGTTAAAACCTCAGTAAAACACAGTTAAAACCTCAGTAAAACACAGTTAAAACCTCATTAAAACACAGTTAAAACCTCATTAAAACACAGTTAAAACCTCATTAAAACAAAGTTAAAACCTCCTTAAAACACAGTTAAAACCTTAAAACACAGTTAAAACCTCCTTAAAACACAGTTAAAACCTCAGTAAAACACAGTTAAAACCTCCTTAAAACACAGTTAAAACCTCCTTAAAACACAGTTAAAACCTCAGTAAAACACAGTTAAAACCTCCTTAAAACACAGTTAAAACCTCAGTAAAACACAGTTAAAACCTCAGTAAACTGTTTGAATGATCTGGAGTTGATAAAAATCTGAAACCCATGTTCACTTTAAACATGACTTATATGAGGAGTCATTATTATTATTATTATTATTATTATTATTATTATTATTATTATTATTATTATTATTATTATTATTATTATTATTATTATTATTATATTTCACTCAGTAATGCAAAGTCTGTTCACATTTCAAATTAAAACGTGCGACTTTTGCACTTGTCTTTTACAAGATCATACAAAATGTAATATTTTGTGTTACACGTACGAATACATGACACCAACAGTTACAGGCAACTATCTTGGAAACTGTGTAGGTTGCCATGGTGACTAATTTCACTCACAGGCTCGTGCTCGCTTCCTGTTAGCTTGTCGTATGTTAGCATGTTTTGTCTGCTAGTGTCTCTTTACATTGAATTCGTTAAACAAGGTAGTAGTCTCTGGGCAAATTAGACAAACACAAGCGCCTTGATTTTCAGCTAAAAAAGAATATTGTAATTACCTTCTGTCGTGGAAGCAACAGCCCTCACGGTCAATTTTCCTATTTTTATTGACAGGCGCCATTAGAAAGAAGGGTTCACGGAGAAGTCAGATAGAGTTAGTGGTGCTGCCACCATCAGGCCAAAGGAAGAATTTCATTTTAAAACTTATTTATTGTGTTTGACAGTGAGCGGGACATAAATGATAAATGATAAAACTGAACCTGCAGGGCCGTATGCATTTTGACCGCGGGCCGTAATTAGCCAACGGACCGAACATTGGTCCGTTTGTAACAGCCCTGAGTCAGTTTAGCTTTAAAATGCTCGTTTCTTTAGATGTTGTTTAAAAAATGAATCTGAGTCCATGCACTGAAGGACCAGAGGGAGGTAAGTAGACAAAGTGTGGTCATTTCAATCCCAATCTCTGCTTCCTCTATTCCAAGGGGAATTGAGAATGTGTGCTCGACCTGAAACTAGGTTCTGATACCGTGTTGGCCTGAGACTTCGTTTAATTCTGTGGTTGTATGTGTATATATTGAGCAAAATGTGTTTTATTAACCCATAAAGACCCAAACATCTATCACCAACCAAAAACATCAACTGATCTAAACTGTTTTATACTTGTATATCCATTAATCCTATCAATACATGTCAATAATTGGTGGTGTTAAATACAGTTTCTTGTCTTTGTATGGTCATCAGATATGACCCATTTGAACTTTCAGAGGGTAGTTACCATGGAAACACTGTCATCTTCTACAACATTGTTGGATCAATATCAGTGGGTAGAGATGCTGCATTTATCATGTTCAGGTGTTGATATATTTTTTTACTAAAAACATCATTTTTTCTGCAGTTTTATGCATTTTTGATTTAACAACCCTCAGCTTTAACATGAGATTTTATGAACATTTTCACAGATCAGTCAATTGTATATGCAAAAATGCATAATTTTTAGTGATACAATGTAAAATACAGAAGACGATGTTATAATAAATGATGAGAAATCACTTCAGAAAGGTTAAAAATTGGAAAAAAAAAACATTAATTTAGGAACTGACACAAAAGTAGCACCGGGTCTTTATAGTGTAATTGGTTTTCTGTGACGTTATGAGTCATTTTAAAGGGGATAGAGAATCAAAATCATTGTTTTCTTTTTTTTGTGTCAGTTCAGAGTCACACGAAGTGCCAGACAGTGTAATAATCACTGTTTCAAGTATTTATCCTTTTTGGAATTGCTGCCGGAAAATCAAGCAATGCGTTTTTGACTGAAGTGTGACATCACAGTACAATAAGTAGCTGCCCCCCCCAGACACATACCACACATCTTCTTCCTCTGGAAAGCAATATATGGAATCAATGGCTAGTTTTTATTTTTAGTCACATCCCCAATACATTTACCTATCCTTCAACTTTTCTTTGCTCATCTCATTTCACATTGGTGTTGCAACCTGCTGCAATTTCGAGGTAGCTTCAGTCAGTGCTTAATGCTACGAAGAGGGTCAGTTCCAACTTTGCGACAAAATCAACCCCAGCTGTAATCATTACAGCCTGTAAGTATCACATGCCCTTACATTGTTTTATATTTGTGTTGCACTATCCCAGTTGTAACCCATGAGCTACTTTGCTAGCACACTGGTGGTTCAATGCTAACCTAGCAAAAATTCCATATCAATCGTCTCTGTAGGAAGTATGAGAAATGCTGATTCTAAAATCCATGCACTATTTAGCTGGGGACTACTGTAAGATTTCATACTGAGGTTGCCAAATAAGCAACGGCAACTAATGACGTCAATGTGCAGGTGCAGTTCATAATGAGGTTGCCAAATAAGCTCAGAAACGATGCCAAGAAGAGCAAACGATGTGTTCTACACCCACCATACATACATAGTGGTTTGAGACAGCCTTTTACAAAGGTTCTTAGCCATTACAGACCCAACCAATTTTTTTGGGTTACAAATCACATCAAAGAACAAAGATTAATACCCCATTTGACCACTCTCTATAACAGGACTGGCCAACCCTGGTCCTTGAGAGCCACAATCCAGCATGTTTTAGATGTATCCGTCTTCTAGCACACCTGGCAATTGTTATTCTTCTGCAGAACGTGATGATAGGCTTATCATTTGAATCAGGTGTGTTGGAAGAGGGATAGATCTAAATATGCTGCATTGTGGCTCTTGAAGACCAGGGTTGGCCACCCCTGCTCTATAATATTTAACAGAAAAACACTTTATTAAAGCAGGGATGCAAAACATAAGAACGAAATATTAAATAACAAAAGGTTCCAGACCCCTCGTACACATTATTTTTCTCTCTTATCATTGCAAAAATAGATTTTAGGTGACAATGACCTTTGACCTATATTCACCAAAATTTCATGGGATCTATTCTGGACCACCTCACACCTTTCCTGAAAATTTCACCTAAATTGGTCCAGTAGTTTTTGTGTAAAGTTGCTGACAAACAAACAGACCGATTGCCAAACAGACAAAAACAACAGCCCTGTCCCCTTCAGGGGATTGGGGTAATTACCTAGAAGGGAATAACATTGTTCAATATCATGAAAGTCACATGAAAACAAATTGTAAAATAATAAAGCCAAGATTAGACATAATTTCCTGTAAAGGTCAGTCTTTAAAAACATTAAAATCGTTTAAAAATGCGGTTTCATCACAGGCCTGTTTCGTGTTTTACCTTTAATGTGACAAATGTATATGACCTTTAGAGGAAAACAAGCTTTAAGTGTGAAATGAAGTGGAAGTCAGTCCATTTCCTTCAGCTGTATCTGAGTGTACCAGCAGAGCCCACTTCCTCCTAACTCTAAACCCTCCAACCACACTCATCTCGCTCTTACTAAATCTTTATCTATTTATACAACACAGAGGGAAGAGAGAGTTAATGGAGGAAACATTCTTCTTACTGTGGAAACAAAGAGCAGGTCACACAACATTTGATTCATCCCCCTGTCCTGTGTCATCTCTGACCACCCATGCTCCTGTTATTTAAATCATATGACTATAATGTTTGTACAAAGGCTTGTACCCAAACACTAACATGACTTACATCAACTGGCTGCATTACGCTACGCTCACACAACCATCTGAGTAGCACGAGCACTTCAAAACGAAGGAGCCAATCAGTGTTTTTGATTCATATTGTTTGTTTGTTTATTTGTTTGTCAGTAGCTTTACGGGAAAAAAAAAATACTGGAACAATTTCTACGAAATTGTCAAGAAAGGTCCAGAATAAATCCCATTACATTTTAGTGAATGTAGGTCAAAGGTCACAGTTACAACAAACCCCGCCCCCCTTACACACATTTTACCTGATTTGTTATATCTCTTATCATTGCGAAAACACATTTTTGGTGACTGTGAATGTAACCTTTGACCTACATTCACCAAAATGTATTGGTGATAATGAAAGACAAAGTGTTTCACAAAAATGACCACTGTTGCGATTTATATTTAACTTGGCAGGTTTTGCATGTAACATGAGTGGACAGAATGGGTTACACACAAAACTAGAATGAGACTGAGGTTCATGAAAAACCCACGTCTGGATTAGAAAAACCACTAGGATTGACAAATTTAGCACTGATAGCCACATGCAGTATAAGACCATTTACAACCATAGTGTTCAGTTAATGTAAAGTGCTCCAAAAAAAGTGCTATATAAATACAATCTATTATTATTATTATTATTATTATTATTATTATTATTATTATTATTATTATCAATAATAATAATAATACACTGGCATCTAGGTAGCTTTTCATGTCACAATTTTACTCCTATCTTTGGGCCCAATATTTGATTTAAGAAAATGCATACATTTTGGGACGGATTAGAGCATGAATATATGTTTTGGCATTTATCTGAAGTTAACATTAGGTACATCCTGGGTAGAAATATGTCTACATTTGTCCTTTAATATTGGGTCTAAAAAGCTGGAAAAGTGCCAGGTACCAAAATAAACTCAGTTTGATAGAAGCAGCCATATTAAAAACAGACAAAACTGAAGAAAAAGTGACTTTTTATGCAAAATCTATCATTAACTGAACATAAACCCAGTGTATCCATTCACTGTCATTGATCCAACTCCAGGGATTTTACTCGTGAATCAATGTTGTAGAAAATGACTGTGTTTTTCCACGGTAACCACGGAGCCTCTGAACATGTAAATGAGTCATATCTGATGACCATGACAAGATGAAAAATGGCATTTTACACTAATCATTTATATGTATTTGATAGAAATAGTGGATCAGAAGTTATTAAGCATTTTAATTGAGTGGATGGTTTGGTTTGTCAGTGCCTGTATGGTTGAGTTTGAAAAAAACAAACCTAAACCGTGTGCATTTATAACCCCTTAAGTGGTGTTTAGTCACAGACAGAATGAAGCTATAGGTCCTTTTGCTGCTTTTGTGGATGTTAATAGACAAGGCTCCAACACTCAAATCCATTCTATTGGACGCCAGCAGCTTTACACTTTCCCTGCCAAGCTGCTTTCCACAGTCCTTGAAGCGTTGCTTATTGTTTACTGTGCGAGTATAAAAAAAAAAAAAAAAATTGAATGCAGTAAAAAGATTCCAAAAACTGGATCACAAATCATAAATCAACTCCTTTTCCCATTCTAAACTAAAATCAGATGGAATTCAGAGTAAATGAAGTGTGGATTAAATGAGGTTAACAATGTACGCTGTATTATTTATAACTAGGCGTATTCACCGTCTGCAGATCTTGTCAAAGCTTTACTTGTTTCCACAGTTATGCACCATTTTCTACAAGTTTAGATGATCTAAATTGTTGCTGCATGCTTTTTCCAGGTATGGGCTATCTTAGATGGTGGTCAGATTGACAGTAGTACCTGCACAGAACCCTCCTATGGATGCAGGTAACAGCAAAAGGCATTTAACAAGATCAAATCTACACTATATTTAGAATATTTTCTGACACTGGACCAGACACCTACAGTATGACAGGGACGTATTTTATTTTACAGTAAGACATAGGAAGCTGTAGTTTTGAATCAAATTTGATAAAAATGATAAACACTGCATCCTTTATTAGACAGTAGATATAGTCGCTCTAATTAGACATTATACACTTTTATGCGCTTTTCTATTTGACTGATGTTGTAATTAGCTTTCACATATGGTACAATACTGTTGTAAAGTCCTCATAGATTTCCTATTATACTCTAATTACATAATTAAATAGGTAATAGACACCAGTTGATAATATCATACTGTAATTATAAATCAAATACATGACATATATGACCCATTTTCATGACATCAGATTGAAAATGGGTTTGTTAGATGCTATTCTACTAATTACACCTGTAATCTACTAACATCTGCTTTCATTACACAAGTTTACTTCATAGGAAACAGGAGGTGCTGGTCTGATGATGACATGATCAGTGGGTTTGTTTGAGTTAACTACATACAAAACTTAACCCGTTAGAAAGTGGTCAGTCAGGAACTTCTGCATTCCTGGAGCTTGAATTTCTGCTTTTGGACAAAGGTGTCCTGTGGTTTGGAAATGGACAGACCTACCTGACAGCAAAGTCAAGTCAAAGGTCACTGTATCATTGAGTAATTAGATTTTTTTTTCAGAAACAAAAGAAAAACTAGTGTTTACTTGAGTTTTTGCTTTAAAATGGAAGAATTAAAATTTAATTTCAAGGTATTTTTATTTTTCAGTGTTAAACCAAATAAACCAAAGTACTTATAAATCAGGAAGTTCGGGATATTTACAAGGAGATGGAGGTCCATGATGAACCTTTTAAGGCAATAAGCATTCAGAAGCACAAATAGAAAAAATAGTTCATAGTGGTTTAATTTAAGAGCTGATTTCCTTGATAACAACCAAAATCACTTCAGTTCTTCCATCAATATTAATATCTATGTCACTGTGCTGACAAAACAGTGCTTTTATTACCTCTGCAAAGGAGGCTATGTTTTTCCATGCATTTGTTTGTCTGTTTGTTTGTTTTTTTGTTTGTCAGCAAGATAACTCAATAAGTTATGGACGGATTTTGATGAAACTTTCAGAGACGATTGATAATGTGTCAGTGAAGAAACTGAGCTACAAAGGTCAAAGGTCAGGGTCACACTGAAGATCAACAACTTAAACACATAAGTGGTGATGTCTCAGAATCCAGACCAAACACTATCAGTTGTTTTTTTTTTTGTATTCACATCGTCTGACCTTCGGATATCAAATGAGATAACACCGATAGGCTCGATGACGAATGGTATATTTGTAAAATTCATTACCTTTACCTTAAAGCAAGATTATTGACATATTTTATTAAATCCGACAATATCTTGTGCTTCATATTTAACAATCGATCTAACGTGAAAGTTGGTCATTGTGCAACATCGCATAATGTCAAAGTGATGTCATACGTGGTTGAATATTGAAATGGCCATATCTCAAAAAACTCTTTGGGGATTGCTAATGTCTGATAAAATAAACCGTTAGCGAATACGGAACACTCGTTTACAAATAAGTTATGAACATCCAGATCCAAACCTTGGCAGACTGGTGCTGCTTCGCGAACGTCTGGACTCTCAGATTCCTGTAGTTTGTTCCACGTTTTCTTTTGTCTGTTTTAGTCACATGATACACACAGAAGTTACTACATGACTGCATGAATATTGTTTCTGATGACTTTTTCTGTGACCATACTATGATCTGTTAAAACACACACTGGAAAAACATCTAAATCTGACCAAATGTTGTTGTTTTTTTCTCATTTCTAGTCACACTTAACATCAGACAGAATCATCTAAAGAGGAACCTTTCAGTGAGATATAAGATCTGATTTCTGGAAGATCTGATTTAAGAAATCTCTCCAAGATAATTATCACTTTTTCTATTGGCAGATTTTTTGTTTTGGCTTGAAATGAAATCTAGAATTAAGCCAAAACATCTGCCAACGAAACAAACATAACTTATCTTGGTAATATTTCTTAAAATAGGATTTTCTGTTGTCTAAAAATAAGTCCTTATATCCTACTGAAAAGTTCCTGTATGTTTCATTTCAGTTTGATAAGGTATTTTGGTATACTTGGTAAGATTTATATTTTTCCAGTGCAATACATTTCGTACATACATTTACGTGATTAAACTCATACATTGTGACACTACATTTCCTGACCATCTCCTGCTTTTAAAATACTAACCGTGGATTAATATCTCATGCAACTCCACTTCAAATAATCCGATCTAACTCTTAAACAGTATCCGCTTCTAAGATTCTTTTCCTTTTTTTTTTTTTCGGAAGCAGATTTTTGAGCTGTGTTGGTTTGCTGCGGCTGCATTTTTTAAGCCGTGGCTTTGCGTCAGTGCTTCCACTCAAGGTGTGTTGGCGTCCCTTGCATGCAGATTTGCTGGAGTAAGCACGTTGAAGTGGTCAGGTGGATCATTGAGAGCCAGTGCTTTTAACTGATCACAACAACAAAGGTTCTCACGGCCCTAATCCTCTTTGGCTCTTATCTCTGGCCCCTCCTCACCCGTCACCCATCTCATTGGCTCACTTAGGATCAGACCTACCAAGACTCACTTTCTCATGCTTTTCTCCTTTGCCGTGCTCTTTATATCCCTATTACTTTCGCTTTCTCTTTTCCTCTCAGATTATCTGTCTCACGCCGTCTTCGTTCCTTCTCTTTCTGTCTCCATCTTCTTTTTGTCTCGTTTTGCTTTTCACTCTATCCGCACACTTTTTAGGACTTTATCTGTTTGTTCCCACCAAGGGCATCTGGGTCTTAAAGGACCCTCTTCAGTCTCTGAGTAACAAAAGCTGAGTCACTTTTGGTATGAAGAGTAGAGTCTTTTGAATGACACTTGCTAAGCCTGAGTTGAAGAGAACCTTCAGTCCCTTATCAACAATAGCTTTAGCCCTGAGTGTGTGTGTGTGTGTGATCAAACATGAGGCACTTCATTGGACATGGTGCGAAACCAGGCAGCACCAGCTTGACGGATAGAAAAACCATGTGAACGCAACCTTTCCTCAGTGGTGGCATCTTTAAATCTTTGCGCTGTAATTATATTAGATCGTCAAAGACCGGCTTTGTCTACTGTTGCCATCGGTCTTTGCTTACTCACTATGACAAGCTCTACTTGAGTTGGTCCCAGCCAACACAGGTTAATGTGGCCATTTGCTTTGATATCAGCTGAATGAATCAACCTTTAAAAGCTATTAGCGTTATTAAAAACGCCCCAGAGGGAGCAGCTACGCCTGGTGTATTTCCAGGGTCTGTGTATGTGTTGCAGTTAGGTTTAGATTATTGGGACTTATTGGAGTAACAAGCTAATGGAATTAAGGTGCTGGATTTCATGCGCTGTTGCCAAGATTTGGCATTAAAAGGATGTGTGCTGAATAAATAGTGCTTTAAGTAGATGAGATTCCGACACGGGAGAGATTCGCTTGTCAGAGCAGCATTGTTTGCTTGGCTCCTGAGCCAGTGAAACTGTCAAGTGTGCTGCTGGCCACGGATAGATGGATGGATGGAGAATTCAGGGAGCCCATTTCTCTTCTTAAAGTGCATATTTAGAAGCTGGAGTTGACAAACTCTTCAAATGCTCATGGTGTGAAAACTTTTGCTATTGAAGCTGGTCTTATATCTCCCGAGTTTTCCTGAATAGAAACTGCAGCACTTCTGAAAGAAACTGCTGGAAGCACACCTAAAGACACCAACACCCTGCTTGATGAAAAAGCGAAGGATTTCTATACAGATCTATATTTGCCAGCTAATTACGTACATGAAAAGCAGAATCAAAATGAAATCCAAATATTTACCAAAATAAACTCATGTTTTGTTTCATTTCTCCGTCAGCAGTGCCAGAACAGAGTCCTCTCCATTACAGATAATTCATCTGATGTTTGTGTTTGTTGGTGGATTAGCTGGGAGGCGTTGCTGTTGGCCCGGGCTGTAAAACGCTCTCATCTGTATTTTAATGGACTAAGAAGCAGTGGGAGGATGTGGCTGTGTGCCACAATTTCACAGTGAAAGAGGGGATCGTATGTAGCAGGTAATCTATTTGTGAAAGTGTTTTATCCGTATAAATGGAATTAGTGGCTGGTTTGACGACACATTAAAAAGGCATCGCTGCATGTGTACGTGTGTGCCTCTGTGCTCCAGGATCCATATTTGATCGACCCTAATTGGGCTTTCTGTGCAAACTGTTTCCATGCTTTAATGATGCTGAGGATGTGAAGTAAAAAAAAAAAAAAAAAGTGATAAAATGAAACGCACTTCTATGAAATTAGAGTGCACAGAAATCTGAAGTAGGAGTGGATTCACAGAAGACACATGGCATGAAATGAAGCCTGAAAGAGATTCAGCAGTATGTGAATGTATGTACAAAAGTATGTGAGTTACTGTAAGTGACATGTGAACCGTCATGTGAGGTGGTTGTGATGACGTGGATGTTTTTTTTACTGAAAATCCTGAGTAAATTTCTTCAAGTTTCCTGTTTGGAAAAAAAAAAAGGAAAAAAGGAAGGAGGCAAAATAAAGGACGCGCAGATGCTTTATTCTTGCATTCAGCAAATGTTCTAAAGTTGAAAGCGAAATGACAGCATGCATGCGTGGTGCACACACATAAATATACACACAGTTTGCAGATGGTAGGGTCTGTGTTACCCGGCTCTTCGTAGCCCTTTCACAGTGTGAGTAGAGGAAGAAAAGGCTTGTCTTTTATTAGGCTCTGAACGCAGCGGTGTTGACATTGGGATGGCACCTAATTAGGTTAGGCCCAGCACAGCATGCATGGTTAACTAGGCTGGCCTAGGCCTCGGGCTCCACAGATCCCAAGGTGACTGCCACACTACAGCTGAGGAATGATAACTCTGACTGCTAATGTACTCTTAACGTTATCTATCTTCTAAAAATATTACACAACAAATACACACAGCCTTATCTATTATTCCTCTCGTCGCAAATTAGCAGGTGGAACCGTTAGCGCTGGCAGAACGTGACAAATCGCAGAGAAAATGGAGGTTCAGTGTCTGTAAATGACAATAAAAATCTGGAAACAATTGGTGGCAGAAAAGAAGAGAAGAAAATCTTAAACAGTTACTGATCATGGGGATTTCCCCAAAGTAAACACAAACAGTCACAAATCAACAATCAAAAAGCTTAGAACTCAGTCATAATGCGACGTATTTGACCCGTTTCAGGTTATTTTGCACTGGTGTCTGTGTGTTTCGTATTGTTTAAGTGTTTATTGGACAGTTGTGGTCGTAATGTTCATCAATAAACTAGAGTTCAGGACAGTGAAAGTTGATTCCCTGGTGTGTTTGTGATTTTAAAGCACTTGGGGTTCCACTGAGATAGAAAAACACTAAATAAATACAGTCCTTTTACAATATTTAAAGTTTCAGACTGAAATCCAGGGTAACATTCAATAATTTCTTCAAATTATTATCATTTATGACAGATAATTGCTTGGTGGTGAGTTAAAATTTACTTTATCTATCATGAATAAATCACACTGACACAATTTTGTTAGAAAATACCTTTATGCGTAACAGTGTACAACTAAATAACTAATTGCTCCGAAATTTGAAAATCCAGGAGATTTGACTCTTTTGTTCAGTAAGTGTAGGTGTGGTTCAGTCATATTGACCTTAATAATGGACATTGTCCCATTTACATTAAAGAACTATTATTTTCATTTCTATCTGACTCTGAAGTGTAACTAAGCTATAACTGAAGTGTGGCGTAAATCTGATTTTATTTATTTTTTTATTTTTAATTTGCATAATATAATCATAGGGCAGCACGGTGGTGCAGTGGTTAGCGCTTGTGCCTCACAGCAAGAAGGACCCTGGTTCGAATCCCGTACCAGACCTTTCTGTGTGGAGTTTGCATGTCCTCCCCGTGTCCGCGTGGGTTTTCGCCGGGCACTCCGGTTTCCTCCCACCATCCAAAAACATGCACTGATAGGTTAATTGGTTAATCTAAAATTGTCCATAGGTGTGAATGTGAGAGTGATTGTTTGTCTTTATATGTTCAGCCCTGCGATGAACTGGCGTCTCATACAGGGTGTACCCCGCCTTCGCCCATTGTAGCTGGATTAGTGATCAGTGACCCCCGTGACCCAAGTGTGGATAAAGCGGGTTCAGATGATGAATGAATGAATATAATCATGGAAATACTGTAGAAAGTTAATACGTAGATATGACATGGAACGTAATTTAATTCTGGATTTTGCATTTTTCTGAAGCAGAAATTTCCCCCTTTTTTTTAAATTTTTTTTAGCAGTTAGCACAGATTGTTTTCCAACTATAATTGAAATCATGATTTCTGATGAACACCTTCAGCCAGTTGGACATTATTTAAATTTTACTTAAGGCAATCACCAATGCATCTCTAGCTCCATTTCCACTACCCTTGGAAATTCGCAAAATGTAAATAGCGCTACTGGTAATGGAAACACCAGAATTTTGAAAAAACTGAAATATCGATAAAACGTTTTACACTTTCATCAGGTGGTTTTTCAGATATTTTGATGTCCTAATATACAAAAGCGCAATGGAAACACTTTTTCCGCAATTATACGTCAGAGGATGTGACGTACATGGTCACATGATCACTTCTTTTGTCGTGGAAATGGCGTGATACACATGGACAGAGGAGGAGACGGAGACTTTTCTGGAAATAATTAATGAAAAAACAACTGCCAGAGAAATGCAGCGTGGAAAGGTCCATCTTCCAGCAGTGAAATCTCATGGGATGATATTTCACGAGAGTTACGACGCTCCTGCCTAGAACAACCGTCAATGGAAACGCGTTCAAAGCGCAAATATACTTTGTTGAAATTTGAAGAATATCGCCACTGTTTTGCAAAAAACTGTAATGGAAATACAGCTTCTCTCTCTCTCTCTCTCTCTCTCTCTCTCTCTCTCTCTCTCTCTCTCTCTCACTCTCTCTCTCTTTCTCTCTCACTCATAGAAACACAAAAATTCCAACAAACTATTTTTCATAATTTACATATTTGAGATTAAGCCCTCCAAATGACAAAAGTGGGACAGAGAGAGTCTGACAGAAGCTGTGTTTGAGCTCATTTTCACAGTCCTCTTCCGTTCCCCAAGGGGCTGCGCTTTGTAGCCTTATTAACAGTTTCCTTGTGTGGAATCCCCTTCTCTGATTCCGTTTCCACTTTATTGCCAGTTCATCCTTATTGAAGTGAGATGGTCAAGCTAAAAAGGGGATGTGAGCTTGAAAAAAAGAGGATGTGGTCAGGGAGTATCCAGTTTTTGTGCTGACATGTGACACATAACGTTGAAAAAATGGCTTTTTGACTCATTGCATTTTCCGTTTGCAAGTGTAACATTACAAAAATTTAACTACTGATTTGAATTTCCATATTGCACAAAAAACTGTGCAGAAGTTGATTTATGTCCTTACATATATAGTGTTCCTTTGTTTCTTATTACCAGTCAGCGTTAGGTATACACACTTCTAAATCCCTGTGACAAGTATGGAGGACCAACCCTGCCATACTGAAAAATAAATACAGAAATTATAGACAGCTTGATTAATTTATTTCCTTAGCATATTTTTTTTGTAAATATAATTTTTTATCCCTGCATTTATTTCTGAATTGTTTCCTATTTATATGCCCTTTATCTCTTTTTTTGTACTTTATTTTTTATTATTAGATATTTTACATGGATTAAACAACAAATAGAAATATAACAGTGAAGATAGTAGACAGAGTCAAAACAGGTTCAACATATATTATTTTCATATATTAAGTCAATATATTTTTCATGAGTATTTTTATTCCTCTTTAGGTATATTAAAAAAAGAACAATGTGATGTAGTTTTTTTTTTTTTCAATGGCTCACAAAGATCTCAGCTGAACACTATATGCATATAATTTCTGAAGCACAGAAACATGTATTTCAAACCTAATATCAGAAAAGTGATATGGAAAATTGGAATAAGAACATTTTTAATGCTGTTTTCCAACATTTTAACAAACTCTAATACTAGTTAATATTCACTTCATGGAGATAATGTGAAAAAATAACAATTTTGTTTGTTGATTTACACTAAAATATGTCACTGCAGATCATGTTTATCAAGAACAGGATAGTTGCGTACACTAACAGTATGAATTACAGTGTATTATGGGATGATGCATGAGTGTTCACTGTGTTGTCTGATGTATAACTAAAACAACAAAAGCCATGAATATTTAACAGAACAGTTGTAGAATAATTATGCATGAAAGGGTTCATTTATGAATTTGATCAGTTGTAAGGTGCCTTTTCTGATTTTATTTTATTTTTAAAAGGCAAAAATTGAAAGTAAACCCACTTCTCCAGAAGAAACTACACATCATGTATCTTACATTTAGAATTTTGAGAAACAACATTTAGGGTTCCTTGTATGCGTTTACGTGCTTGGAGAATACAGATGATTCTGATTCTAGTGCAGGGATTTCATGTGTGTAGCAAAGGCTGGCAATGGACCATCTTGGCCACTTAAGGTCATATTAACTCTTCACAGGTGTCCGAGAATGAAATGAGATCATTTGAATGTCTGAGAGTGGCTAAAGAGGAAAGGAGAGTGTCTGTGTAGCTTGTAAAGAAAGACAGAAGGAGGGAGCTGCAAAAGGAGGAGGAGGAGGAGGAGGGAGCGTAATAGGAAGAGAACAGGAGGGAAGGAGGAGGAGGAGGAGGAGGAAGAGGAGGGAGGGGTGTCCGGTCATGCTCAAGCCCAGTGTCTTTGAGAGAGAAGAGGGAAAGACACAGGGAGAAAGAGGGGAAAAAAGAAAGGAGAACGCTTTGCAAGCCACCCAGGCTTCATTACCATGTCAATCTGAAGAGAGGGAGATAGAGAGGGAGAAACAGGCCGGCCAGGGCCCAGCAGTGGGGCCGGATCCATATGGTGCTGCCGGCTCTGGAATGAATAGTGAATGGAGCGGCTGGGCGCTGGGCTGCTGGAATCTGCCTCCAAGCCTTTGTGAGCAGGATGACCAAAGACAAGAGGGAGCTCTGCAGATGGCCCGGGCTATAAATAGGTAGCTAGTCTATCTCCGTGCTGTCACTCTTCTTGTCTATCTGCCTCCAAGCACCCCCCCACCCCCTCCACACACACACACACACACACACACACACACACACACACGCACACACTCCACCCCACATGCTGCCAGGCCCCTGGACACCACTAAAACCCCCGGAAATAAAAGCCTATGGTCGCATGCCTCCATAGCATCGGATGATGACGATGATGATGATAATGCCATCGGCCTACGATGACTACTGTTGCCCCCCCCCCCCCCCGTCATTCAGATTTGTTACAGATGCAAAGGAGTTCTACGGGACTGCTGGAAGTGTGGGAAAAACTGAGGGAGTTGCTAAGTTGCTCAAACACAAGGCGAGGAAGGCAGAGAGAGAGAGGCTGAGCAGTTGTGTTTTCAGTCCAAACTTCTCGCAGATGGACTTTAAAGTGAGTGATAAATCCGTGTCCAGATTGAGGGTCCTTTTGTCATTAAACTAAGCCTTAGTGCTGCTGTCCATCTGGCTCAGTGTGTACGTGTCTGTGTGCGTGTGTGTGTGTGTGTGCATGGACACGATCCGGTGGCTGACAGACCACTACAGGCCTTTCTTTTAAACTGTACGCCAGCCCTCTGCCCTCACTTCGTCTTTGCTTTCTCACGCGCACAAGCAAATGTTTGTGTCATTATCTCGCAAGGACACTCACGGCTATAATGCAGGGGTCGTCGGCACCTTTCATCCAAGGGTCAATGTTGTTCAAAGCAGACACTGTTTGGGCCAGACTTATAAATAAAAAACAGCCTCGTTCTTTGGCCCAATTAACCCATTATTGGCCAATAGTTTCACTTCCATACTGTCAAGGAGGCAGGCTCTGAAGAATTTTTGGTCTTCATTGGTTGAAAATATTCCACAAAACCAACTGGTTCCTGTTTGATAAAAACACTGACATATGGATTTGTAACCTCGCCTGCCCACACGTCTGCCTGAAAATAATTAGCATTTGTGTACGATTCAATAACAGAGACAGTCTCACGAATAACAGAACACTTCTTTATTCTGAATAGATTATTGGTCGATCACCGCCCCCACCCCAAATGACCCAAATGAGTGCTAGGCTTCACTTTCACTTCCATGAGTGTCGGTCCGGCCTGACCTACCAAAACGAAAAGCACATGTGCTAAACTTGCTATACTTATACCTGAGGACTGAATGTGAACACTTTGGACACCTCTGATAACTAGGAAGGCATGATATTGAAGATGTTTAAATAAAAGAATAGTAAAAAGGCATCAAATTATTGAATATGTATTGGTATTATGAGGCAAAAATAACATAAAAGATCATGAAAAATTAGTTGTAACAGTAGAATAGTCAATAAAAGAGTACATTTATGGCAGTTTATCATGTTTTATTTGCTTAGGGTCAGAAAAAACTCTAATTGTCTCCAGTGGGTCTCAAGTTTCTGCATCAGCCAGGGTTCGAGACTTCCCATCATCCTCTGTTCTGGGACAGATGTGGATAACTGTGAGTTTATGAACACTGACATGATGTGGTGTTCATGTCTAACCCTCAAAATAATCCACTTTGATCCATTACAATCTGGTTTAAGTGTGTTTGTATGAGGTACTTACCTGTAGGATGCTTAGTGAAGTAGACACGAGTACCAGAGATGTACCAAAAAGTGACCATCCCACCTGGAACTGATTACTATCTACTTTAACATGATTTAAATTGTCAAACATGACTGGACCATCTTTTGTAGAGCAGAGAGAAGGTGAAATAATGTAGAATCATCGGGATAATTACCAAACAAATCACTGTCAATTATATTGATTGCAGTCTACTTATGGAAATAGATCTAAAGAAGGAAATATGTATTTAACAGTTATACACATCAGATACAATACTCCAGTGTTGTCTGTATTCGTGTAAATGTAATACCTAGTGAAACGCAGTGGTGAATAAACCTTCAGAAGCAACGTAACACAAACTGTACCGCAGACAAAACGTATTAGCATGTTGTGACAGATGATTCAGATAAAAGTGGAAGTACATGGATATAAACATTGTGTCTATCTATCTATCTATCTATCTATCTATCTATCTATCTATCTATCTATCTATCTATCTATCTATCTATCTATCTATCTATCTATCTATCTATCTATCTATCTGTCTGTCTGTCTGTCTGTCTGTCTGTCTGTCTGTCTGTCTGTCTGTCTGTCTGTCTGTCTGTCTGTCTGTCTGTCTGTCTGTCTGTCTGTCTGTCTGTCTGTCTGTCTGTCTGTCTGTCTGTCTGTCTGTCTGTCTGTCTGTCTGTCTGTCTGTCTGTCTGTCTGTCTGTCATCTAATCTTACCTACCACTTTAAACCTGACTTTGTTTAATCTAAGTTTTACATCCCGTGCGTTGGTGTCCGTCTACCTAACAGCAACGTGCTTAACTCTCCAGTCTTGTAAACACATCTCCAGGTCTGCATGTGTTTTCGTCTGCACCCAGTGCCAGACTTTGAGGTGCCCGATCTGTGAGGTAAGGCTGGAGATAATTGTTAGGAGTGATGGAGCTGAGAACCAGAGCTGAGGACGCAGAAGGAGAAGATGACGTGTGCGAGAAGAAGAAACCCAGCCATAAAGTGTAGCTCCAGCGAGAGGCCCGGATGACTTACGTCTGGACCACACAGAGCATAGGCATCACTCAGACTCTGTGTGTGTGTGTGTGTGGGGGGGGGGCTGTGGAAAAGCTGTGGCGTCGCACACTGAGGCCGGTTGGTACCAGAGGGAGACAGACTGATAAACACAGACAGCTCTTTCCAAATTCACCAGGTTTCTGTACAATGCACTGCACCGTCATGTTCCAAGTTGTATTGTTTTGTCCAATTGGAGTTGCATCCCAGCTGCTCTGTCTATACGTGTGTGTGTGTGTGTGTGTGTGTGTGTGTAATGACTATGTGCTCTAAACACCCTTCTGACATGTAATGGCTCTCTTGTGGTGAAAGCAGCCAGGTGCTCACCGCGGGCGACATCACCGGGTCAACCGCTGATGTGATGCACCCGCCTGCCTTGATGACATCAGCAAGCACCCTCCACTCCCCCCACTCCCCACCCATCCCGTCCCTGTCCCCACCCCTCCCTTCATTCTTCCCGGACACACTTGTTTGGCCCGTCAAAGCAGCTTGTACTATGAAAAACACCTGAATTAAGTCATTAAAGTAAGAAGATTAAAATCATATTTTCCTCTGAACAAATGAAAATCTCTTCCAAAAGTTAATTAATAGATAATTTGGCCCTCTCCACCACCTCCCCACCTTCCCCTCCCAATGCATATCAAATTGTTTCAAGATTTTTCTGCGGTCAAGTAAAATCTTGAGCATATTTTCACCCGTTCTGCAGTAAATGTTTAAAGGGAAAGTGCTTTGGAAACGATTACCTCTCCCTAAGTGCAGGTATTGTTCTGCCTCTAAATAAAACCAAAATTCTGGGCTGAATATGAGTTATGAAGGCCTTGTAAAGACAGGCTTATTTTGCTGTTTTTTTTTTTTTTTTTATGAGAAAAGTCTTTAAAGGCCCTTCCCAGTAGAGGCCCCTCCATCTGTTTAAACTCCGGCAGACACCTTATATCTCTATCCTTACACTGAAGAGATGGAACAGAACAGAGGCAGATAAATTCTACTGTTACTCAACCAAATACTTCGATACGCCGCTGTGAAAATAAATTCTAAATTATCAGCTGGATTTTTATTTATTTATTTTTTGTTTTGGTGTATGGTAACAGTCAGTATCCATCTCAGTTATGTTGTTTTGTGTCACAGAGGTAGTCCGTGTACTTCTGCGGCGGTGTTCGTCTCTGAACATGTGCTATTATCATTCATGCTTTACGCAGATGGAGATAAAAATATCTGCACTGTGGCGCCATGACATCACAAACTATCTCTTTGGGTGGTTATAGGGTCATGTAATTGCAATACAGTCTGTCATTAGAAGGGCACAGTGTCATTATATTACATGATTTATTACACAGATAAAAAAGCACATTCTTCTCTTGTTTTGACCTCAACCTTCTGCTGATGTTTCCCAGTCTGGAACTGTCTTGCTGTATATATCTATCTGTCTGATAAATGCTGGCCACGGAGTGATGGCATGTTTCATATGAAGCGGAAGCTGTAATTTTGAAGTCCCTGTCAGAAATTTTCAACTAAGGTCAGATGTATAACTGCATAAATAAAATGCATGCCTTGTTTCTGCAACTCTCTCCTGTCAGTCCATATTGGACCTGTTTGCATGAGAGTTTTTTTTTATTCCTGTTTAATTTAAAATCACATGTAGTTTCTGGTCTTCCATGTTGATAGTTGAAACAAAAGCAAAACAGGAACTGGACACAATTGTTTCCTTCCATTTCCCATAGAAACCTTTATTCTGAATTAACATGTCCATGTAAATATTAAGGAAATAGCTTTAATTCTGAATTATTTTATTTAGAATAAATAATTCTGAATAAAAAAAAAAAACATCATGCAAATTAACCCATAACGATCCATTGCACCTTTTGTGTCAGTTCACCATTCAATGTAATATAATTTTTCCGTTCAATTTTTTTTTTTTTTTTCCTGAGCCCACTTCATCTCCATTCGGGTCATGGGGGGTGTGGGGGGGGGTGACCTTGGACAGGTCACCAGTTCATATAAAGACAAACAATCACTCTCACATTCACACCTATGGACAATTTAGATTAACCAATTAACCTATCAGTGCATGTGTTTGGATGGTGGGAGGAAACTGGAGCACCCAGAAAAAACCCACGCAGACATTGGGAGAAAATGCAACCTCCACACAGAAAGGTCCCACCCACTGGTGTTGGAATCAAATCCAGGACCTTCTTGCTGTGAGGAACAAGTGCTACCCACTGCACCACTGTGTCACCCTGGTGTAAATCATCTCGTCTCGTCATCTGAACCCACTTTATCCTCACTAGGGTCGCTGAGGTCTGTGGGGGCCTAATCCAGCTACAATGGGTGAAGGTGGGGTACACCCTGTATGAGTCCGGTGTTGGAATCGAACCAGGGTCCTTCTGTCTGTGAAGCACGAGTGCTAACCACTGCAGCATAAATCATGTATTGTCTTACATTTTATTCACTGCAGGGGTAGCCATGGCTTCAATGGGTGGAGAGTTGGCTTGTGACCAAAGGGTCAGGGAATGGTTGACGATGTTGATTGATATTGGGCAGCCATGGGTGTGTGGCTCAGGAGGTAGAGTGGATCATCCAATAACCGAAGGTATGGCAGTTGAAATCCCACTCTGTCTTAGTCATGTGCTGTTGTGTCCTTGGGCACTTCACCCTCCTTTCCTCCAGTGTCACTCACACTGGTGTGAATGTGTATGAGTGTTCAGTGGTGGTTGTGGTGTCTCTTCAGATGAGGGTGATGAGTGGATGAGGAAGAAGGTTTCGCTGACACTGTCTTAATTTTATAACAGGATTTATTAAAGCTCTCATTCCAATGTCATTTCATTAATATTCTTGTGTTCTCCATTGTTGTTGAATACATTGTGCATTGGTTCTGTTGAACCAGATTGCTTTGTTTTCAGCTGTTTTCGGAGGGTAGAAAAATGACTTGAGGTCAAACAACAGAGTTTCCTGGTGTTCTATTAAAATGAGCATCCCCGTCAGAATGAGGACCCGGATGCATAAAATGACAGATGTGTCTATCAAATCAAGTTCCCGTGTCAAAATGAGCTACCAGCACCCAAAGTTGTTTATTCCTGGTCAACTCTGTGAAGTTCTGAGTCCACCTGGTTAACAGTTTGTTTTTGTTTACTTTATGTAGACGCTGTGTAGTTCTAAAAGCTGGGGTGCATGTTTAGATTTTTTGCCTAAATCAAATTCACACAGAAACATACACACACACACACACACACACAGGTCCATTGAGCTAACGTGAACAATAACACGCAGATACCTCACATAGCTACATAACGTTATATCATGTCCACCTTACTTATGTAAAACTTACTAACGTCTATATCCAACCTATTGTATGCATGTGATTGCTTATTGGTCAAAGGCAGCATCAAATAAATATACTGTCAAAGTACCCTGACGTCATAATCCTAACCCTAACGTCCAAGCGAATTGCCTGAACTGACAGTTTTTTTCTCTGTGAAAAGCTTGGTGGTAATGAGCATGCTCAGAAGTGCTTGGGAGCCCAATGTGACGGGATGCCCATTTTGACAGGACACGGCAATGAGGCGTCTCTGGTTGGCTCAGCGAATTAATGTTTGCAGGAACACGCCCCCCCCCCCGTTCTGTGTGTGTTTACCATCCAGCGTAGCATCCAGCTACTTTTCGTGCTGTTGCTTGTTTGGAACGACGGAGAGTTTTTCCACAGAGAGCACATGAACAAGTTTGCTCCATCATTTTTTTCAAGTTGGTGCAGCAGCTACTGTGGCACCATCTTCTCTTGTAGATGCTAATGCTAATGCTACTTCAGATTTGCTGCAATGGGGGACGAGCTGGGGGGAGTGCCACCTGCATTCCATGGACGGACTTAGCCCCAAGTGGGTGACACCCATGTCCACATTACGTGATGTTGACAGGATTTTTCTGAGTGATCTCTGTGTTATTTTCTATGAATGGTAAATACAGCCAGAGGAGGGGGCACACCATGCAGCAAACGGAGCATGTGTTGGTAACTCGGGGTGACCCATCAGATTCCAAAAGGAGTGTGTAAACGTGGTTTTCAGCGGAATGAGATCTTTAACAAAAGATCAGTGTCATACAGGCCCCAATCGTCTTCCTGTTGGTCAATCTGAAGCACCCCAAAAGAAGTCCCCCCACAACCTATAACCCTTTCCCTTATATAGGTTCAGTTGTTTACCATAAACATTTGATATCCACACACACCCATTTATTCCTTCCCAGCTTCACTGAACCCTCAACATTGTTGAGTCAGACTCCTCAGAGCCCATTAAAACATAAATGTCCAAGAGCCCTTTCTTCAAACATACATATTCAAGACCTGTCATCCATAACCTACATATCAAACCACTGATGATCGTTCAGATGCTACATGGTCAGAAGGGCTGGAGGCACAATTTGGCAGTCAAGCGTCTGCCAGTCTGTCCCAGGGCAGTAGTGGATAATACATATGTAGTTTACCACCATCAGAGTGTCAATGTGAGAGTGAATGAAGAATGGATCCACTGTATGTGCTTTGAGTATGTGTTAATAGAAAAGCGCAATATATATCTAATCCATTATTATTATGACCTGGGGCATCATAGAGGGGGGGTGTGGACCTGACTACCCAGGCCTCAAGTAGGAAGACAGGTCCATGAAAACCCATATATAAATGCATTAATTCAGGTGGTGAATTAAAGAACCACTCATCAAAATAAACTGAATGTAGCTTAAAACCCTATTTATGCTTTTTTTATTTTAAATAAATGCTCCTTTTTTTTTCTTTTCCACCTCATGCACTGACATTGAGGGTGTACAGGGGCAAGGATTTGGTGGTACGCCCCTGATTATGACCCAACCTTCCCCAAATAATTATTATGTGGTCAGTGCATGGGACCAAATCACAACCTACAATGACATCTTTTATTATTTACCAAAAAAAAAAAAAAAAACATATTTCCACTCAGATTACCTGGAACATTTAGTCCCAACAAAATAATAATAATAAACTACAAGGTTTTATCTGAAGGACGCTGGAAAAACCATGAAAGTTTTGTACATCAATTCGGTGTACAACTGTACAAGGAAATGTTGCATTCCAGTCCAGCAGGCAAAGAACTACACAACAGTGACCATCATATAAGCAAGCAATATTTATTTGTATAGTACAATTCATAGACACGACAATTCACAGTGATTTACAGAAAATAGAAAAAAAAGAGAAAAGTTAAAAACACACTATTATAGTTAAAACAACCAATAAAAGATAAACACCAATCAATTATAATAAAGTAAAAGAGAAGAGTGCAGACAGAATTATTTCAGTTGTTATATGCACAGCTGAACAGAGCTGTTTTCAGCCTTGACTTAAACACTGTCAAAGTAGAAGCCTGTCTGACGTCATCAGGAAGACATAAAACATAGAGTACACTCTGGAACATGGAAGAGAGATTACAGCTGTTTTTCTGTTATTTCTGATTTATTGAATTAAAAGTAATGTCAGTGAGTCAATGGCAAAAAGAGAAAGGCACATTGTATTGATATATATTTCTGATGTTTACCTTTATTTAACCAACAAGTCTCATTGACATTATAAATGTCTTTTCTAATAGACACCTGGTTAAGGTAACAGCCAACCAAAGTCAAGAGTATCGAAAACATATCCATAATATACAGTGAACAGTAAAATATAATAACAATTATTCACCCATAATAACCTCTCAAGAAAAACAGTGATATTCCTCCCTCACTGCATTCTCCATAACATTTTAAAATCCATGACCCTTTAACTCCAGAGACTTTAGTACAGTAGTTCCAGTCAAAAAGAACAAAATAAGCCACAAAATGAAGAAAAACAACCAAAGTGATCAGTAAAAGCCAACAAAAATGCTTAATAAAACAAATATCATGAACAAAGTAAGATGCAAACACAACCAAATGGAAGAAAAAAATTATAAAATAAAAAACAAAATGTAGAAAAAATAAGCAACAAAATGAACACAAGTATTCAGAGAATGCCTAATCTCAAGTTTCTATGATATTGAATTAGAGCCAGAAGGACATTTCTGCTAAATGTGACCTTGACCTTTGACCTTTTGCAATACTGATGATCATTATATGTATATATGCATCAGTGTGTGTAATATTATGATAATATATCCAGTATTGATTAAGTTATAGTCTAATATGTCTATGCCTGACACACAAACAGTGTTACAGAAGTTAATTTCGCAACATGTCACCGTTGACCTCCAGAGGTCTCAAAAACTATTGGTCATAGGTGATAACATAAAATATAAGAATTGTAGAAATCTTCATTCCGCATCATTTGGTACCAATTTGAAAGTTCTGTGACCCTCTGTTCTTGAGTTATAACCCATAAAGTGATTTTTGAAATTTTAGTTAATTGTGACCTTGACCTTTAACCTTTACTCAAATGGATCATTGCATCTGATGTGCATTAGCTATATGTATATGCCCATGTAATTTCATGGTGATATCTCAAGTATTCATTGAGTTATAGCATGATATGTCTCTGCGGACACACACACACACACACACACACACAGACACACACAACATGATTACAATAACCAATGTTGGGCGAGATTAAATAAAAAAAAACTAATAAGTATTAACAAAATAATAAACAACTTGAAAAAATTAGCAAAGACATTAGCAGAAAGGAAGAAAGAACTAGTATTGTAATTTGATTCTAGTAGTTTTGGATTTTTCCTTTTCTAAATCAGTTGCTTTTTAACTTCTGTTCATCTCCATGTGTCAGTTTCATGAACAAAACTAAGTAAAAACAGCCCCGTCTGAGATTGTAAGGAGTATAAAGTACAGATATTTCTGCAAAAATGTAGGGAGTAAAAGCAAAAAGTTGCCAGAAAAATAGATACTCATGTAAAGTACAGATACATAAAAAAAAATATCAGTACAGTACAAAAAAAAAAAAAAATTAGTTACCTCCCACTTCTGTTGGCAGCCAATGAAAAACATGTAACGAACTATTAAGCGTCATGAGGTTGTCTAAAGTCGGTACCATCCTGTAATGGAACCAGTCTCCAGGAATAGTACCTGGTACCCAAACCCAGTTGAGCCAAGCTGGTTCTACTTAGTGGAAACACAGTATTATTGTGATCCATCATTTTCTTGACATGATTTTTTTTCGAAGCATGTTGAATATTAAGGTCACTTGATTTTTCCACACACTTAAGTGGTTGTTATTTGCAATTCCCACAGGATTTCGGCCTCAGCACAAACATTAAATAAGGCATGTTGCTCATCATTAGGCCATCTGTCACTTCATTTCTATCTAAAGTCCGTGGTAAAAAAAAAAAAAAAATGATATATGCAGCTACGGCTTTTTAAAAATGGCGGTTGTCCAATCAGAAACCCCTTTCCACAAATTCTCAGAAATGATGACTCCTTCAGAATGGAGGTTGAAATAAAGTCCCCAGAGTAAGATTAAAAACCCTGGATAGTGGACTTCCTTTAAAGGGAGAGTACCTGCTGAATCTGACTGTGTGTTACAGTATATCTACAGTTGTTTGTTCTGATTATGTTCAGTGTCTTTTTCAACTAATAGTTCTGATTTAGTTCTGTCTTTCTTTCTTTCTTTCTTTCTTTCTTTCTTTCTTTCTTTCTTTCTTTCTTTCTTTCTGTCTGTCTGTCTGTCTGTCTGTCTGTCTGTCTGTCTGTCTGTCTGTCTGTCTGTCCTTCATTTTATTAATTTTTTTGCCCAGTTCTTGTTGTGGTTGTTGTTGTTATTGTTGTTGTGATCATGGTTGTTGGTATTGTTTATAATGTTGATATCATCTTGTGAGGGTTTTTGGTAGATATTTCAAAATGTAACACACAAATACAGAAAAAAAAGTAATTTTGTACTTGTACTGTTCACATTTTTGCTGTAAGGATTTTTTTTATTTATTTTTTTTAAATGTAAAGACACTTTTCCAAAGCTTGAAACAAAATGGGGACTACAGATGAAGTTTATCCTTCTGGCTGATTGTGGCTTTTTTGTGTAATCATGTGTTTTATGAAATTGCATTGTCCCTTTAGCCTAGCCGTGCTACTATCCCTATTCATTACATGTATAGGTCTAGTCGTCTTTCATAAGCAGTGGAGGCGGGGCTAAAAAAGGTTGTCTTTCAAATCCTCTGTATGCAATAATCTTTAGGATGACGTAGTTAGAGCGCCGGAAAGTTGACGAAGTTTGTAGAAAGTTAGGAATGACTAAACAAAATGGTGGATTATGAAACTTAATATCTGTTGTCGCTTCTGTAAAAATAATTTAAAGATTGCTGACGTTTTCTCACATTCTTCACTCATCTTTGATAAAAGGAAATCACTACCCATTGTTGTTCTTCTTCTATGGTTGTTTACGGTTACTAGCCAAAAGTTACATTGAGGGAAACTAGAGTACTACTGTAGCACATAAGATTTGCTGCAGCTAGGGGCGTCTAGCTAGGCTAGGCTATTGTTCCCTTTCAAATAAACTAAATACACTATTGTAGAAAACAATGTTTAAAAAAATTAGTTTTGGGGTTTGTAAAAGTGTTTCACATTTTGTTCATTTGTTTTCTTTAATGTAATTTTTTCTTGAGATTTGTAAATGTGTTATGGTAATGTTTTTTTGTTTGTTTTCCGATATGTAAAAATATTTTCTACAATGTAATTTTGTCTCAATCTTTGCAAAAGATTATGGACACCCTGCCCCCACCCATCCCTTCACCCTGGCATCAAAATGTGGTTTAATCAAAACTTATAATAAAGTTAATAGAAGACAAAGCTGAGCCTCATACACGGTATGAAGTCTCCATTTGCAAAGCTAATTAGCTTTAGCACCAAAAGGAGCCAGACTAACATTGTACTGTTAAGAACGAAGGACATGACAGGTGCAAAATAAAAAATAATTATAATAATAATAATTAAAAAAGGAAAAAATGAATACATTTAAATTAGAATTAGAAAATAAAATATTTCATGCCTCAATGATGAGATGCAATAAAGTCTATAATACAGATGTATAATGAAGCAAACAAGAGGAACAAATCTACACTATAATTTATATACATTTTGTTATTTATTTACTGATGCACTACTTGGCCCAGTGGAGCTTCATTTGGCAACCTGCCTTTCCCATGACCCCCCCCCCCCACACACACACACACACACACACACACCTCCCTTGCTCCTGCACTGACACATACATATAGAGAGGACCAGAAAATGACAGACAGTGAGACAGAAGCTGTTTTTGTCTGTTCCTTTTTCCCCCTCTCTTCCGCATATGGTCATCCGTTCTGCCTGTCTATATGTCTGTCTGTCATTACAGTAAATCAGAGGGCTCTTCGGCTTTATTCGAGCGTCCTTCTGGCTGGGACGGCTGCAGCAGATGTTGGAGCCTGGGACAAAATGGATTTCCCCCCACCGAGAGCAGCTTTTCTTGCCCTTCTTAATGGAGGCTCCTTGAAATGCTAATGCCCCACCATTAGTATAGTGGTGGTCCAGCATAGTGATGGTGGGAAAAAAAACAGAAGACCGCCATTCCCGACTGAAAACCTTTGTGACTGAACAACCCCTGGAAAATATACTTTGCTGAGCCGAACAGACAAGCATCTAGTAGAGCTTTAAGGAAAAGAAAAAAGTGAGAGAGGAAAGATATTTGTCCGCGCACCACACACAGCGTCAGGGTGTGTGATGGCATCTCATCTACTGCCCCCTACACACTGCCCCCCCCCCTCCCACTCCACTTTTTCTTCCATCCTTTCCAAAAACCCCAGCTCAAAAGACGGATCATGATAATCAAGCAGATGAATGGTGCAAAAAAAAAAAAGAAAAAAGAACCAATTTCTACTTTGCATCAAACACCAGCATTTAAAGGATCAAAGTTGTGATTGTGAAGTTCGGAGGCTCGAGCCATTGAACACGTTTGATGATCAGCCGCTGTTCTTATTGAAGGAATCAAATGACCAAAAAAAAAAAAGCAAAGCTCCTTTACAGAACAGCATGTATCACATGTTTTCACTCTTGGAGGCGTTTGAGCAGGTACAGAGGAGGAGGAGAAGAGCTGTTGTAGGAGTGAAATGTAGTTTATTTTTCTGTTTTGTGCAAAAAGATGCATCTTCCAGGCAGATCAAAGCATCTGCAGGTACGACTGAGGCACGTTTTGACGAAGCAGCTCTAACAAGTATATCACACTATCTTCATTTTCATGCAAATCTGTGTCCGCAAGCTATGGAATGACTTCTGCATAGCATGTAGAGCTACAAGAGGAACGGCATTTTTGCTCTTTTGCTATTTCTTGCTTCAGCATCACCCCCCTGCTCCTTCCCTCCCCCCATTCCTCCTTTTTTTTTCTGTCTCACACACATACATGTGCACAGATTTATGGTTCTGGACACTCTTGTCCCTGTCAGCAGCTGGCGGGCTGAGTCTTGTTTGAGCTTGTGTGTATCTGATTGCTTGTGCCTGAGTGTGTGTGTGTGTGTGTGTGTGTGTGTGTGTGTGTGTGTTCAGAGCCCCAGTAAAGCCTGCTGCTCTGCTCTGCTGTGCTGGCCAGGCCATGTGGCCACTTTAAAGCTCCTTTCTGAGAGGCCTGTGAAGTTGTTAAGGAGCTCCACTACACTGGCAGTTGGCTCTGGGAATCCCTCTGCCAGCTGTAGCCTGCACACACCCCTCCTCTCCCCTCCTCTCCTCTCCCCTCCCTGCTTCACTTCCCTCTCTCTGTCTCTCATGTTCTCCCTCTCATGCTAACACTTGCTCGGTTTCTCTGTGTTCCGTCCCATCTCTGTCCCTCTCTCTTTTCTGTCTGCATTCGTTTGTTGCCGTCTCTGTTTCTGCTGTTTTTCTCCCCCCTCTCTCTCACTCTCTCTCTCTCTCTCTCTCTCTGTTTTCCCTCTCTCTGTCTGTTCCTGCTTCTGACCGTGGTATCTGCATAATCTATGTAGTGAAACATCATTGCAGACCTTCTGTCTCTTCTGGCAGCGGTCCGGCTGCACATGTTTTCTCCTGTATACCTGCTCAGATCGCTGGAAATGCACTTTGGCAACCGACACAGAGCCACGTGTGGCAAGGATGGCTATTTAGAAAAAAAAAAAACACACTGTGGCGAAGACTGTTAGAAAGATTATACCAGACTCAGGGTAAAAAACTATGGGAATAAAAAAAAAAAACTTAATTTACGAAATGACATGACTTCATTCTCCTAATATTTGTTCTGCATAATGAGACTACAAATGCCCCCTAATAGTTTTGTGTCAGTTTGATTATTTGTGTTTTACTGGATTACACCCATATTCATATATAATTGCTTGAAGGTTGCATCCCTCTCTGAATTTGGCTGACCTTTCATTGAGAGCAGAGAGCAGGTGCACCTGTGTTCTGTTCTCTGGCTCATACTCCCAAGGTCCGCAGTGCACATCTGCTTGAGTGCACTCGCTTGTACACACAAGGAGAACATTTGCTTGTATTGTCATCAACTCCATTTGCAATGGAGGTCCCTGGCTACAGGGTTATGGATGCTTTTGTTGAGGAAGGCCAACGTCTCCGATATCCGTTTGCTGATCTGCTGATATTCACCGAGGGTACTTGTGAATTTTTTTTTAAATTTTTTTTTGGCTGAGGTATGGTTTCTTTTGTGCAAAGCTCACAGAATCTCAAAAAGAGTGCATCAGTGAACCTTAGGAGTAAAAAGTATGAATGCTTTTATTTTTTTTTTTATTCACTTTGCAGTTACTTTCTACTCCATTACATTGACACCCATCTGTAGTTACTTTTAGGATGAAGTTTTATACACAGTGGAGATATAAGAATAATCGGTAACACTTTATAATACCTACACACATTCCACTATGTATTAACCATTTGTTACGAATTTGTTAATGTTTATTAATGTGTTGTTTATACACAATTAATCATAAAGCATTTGTTCACACAGCTGTAAATGGTTTGTACATAGAAAAGAAGAACAAATGCTTTGTTTATGGTAAATTGTGTATGAATAAACCATTAACAAATAGGTAATAAATGGTTAATACATAGTGAATTGTGTGTAGGTATTATAAAGTGTTACCAAATAATCTAAAATACATCACGTTGTAATTTGCAAATGTTTTATCATCTGACATCTTATAGAAAGTTTGTGATGTTACTATTAATTCAATTTCAATTCAATTTGATTTTATTTATAGAGCCCCAAATCACCACAATGTTGTCTCACAGGGCTTTACAAAAAAAAGTATTAGTATTTTTCCCTTTAAATGTTGCATATTATATTTCATTATTTCATCCAACCTTGGTCATGGAGAGACCAAAGCAAATGAAAATGTCATTTGGATGTGTCTTTGTGACACATTCATGTGCCAGATGACAATGAATTCTGTTCTGATTCTGACTCATATCAAAATGTTCATATGATTTAATAACTTATTTGTGTCACATTTTCTTCTTTTTTTTCCTCTTCCATTGTTCATGTGATAATTGTTCATACTCCCTGTACATAGAACTGAAAACAAAACACTTCAAATTAGTTAGAATTTTACCAGTTTCTTGCTTAACATCAATGATTCAGCATCACTTTTACATTATTATGCAGAATTCAATATTATTAACACTGTACTTTTACATAAAGCTTTAGTAAACAACAGATCATATAAGACATGTTATTAGTCCTACTAGGTTTACTGCAGCAGGATTATAGCACAGCACACAAGAGTAATCACTTCTAATAAGGAATAAATATGTCTATATACGATATAAGGTTTTATATTTGATTGTTTTTAAATCTAAATATGGACATGAATATAAATTATTTTTTGGATGGATTGCACTGTTATTAGATGGTTTATTGCACAGTTTCTGTTGTAGTGTTTTGGTATGACAAAAATTACCTTTCACATTATTCACATTTATAATTCAACAAGAAATTATACTTTTGCATCTTCACATGGCTGTATTTTGTATTTTTAAGACGATGAAAATCTATAATATGACAAGAAGTTCTCAAAGTTTTTTTTTTCATCCCTCTATGACAGGTAGGAGGGCTATTTACCCACCCTGTAATTACCCATCACTGATCAGACTCCCTTAGATGAGAGCGCTTGGAGAGCAGCGTCGTGAAACAACAGCAGGTCATATTTTATATATATATATATATATATATATATATATATATATATATATATATATATATATATATATATATATATATAAAATTTAAACAGAGGTCAGAGGTGAAGACAAAAGATGCAGATGTTCAAGTTTAGTCCTTTTTTTTTTTTGCTTGATTTCAGTTCCTACTGGTTCAGAAAAGTTATTTCATGTCGAACTTTTGGACTTTTACTGGAGTACAGGATCTGAATAACTGATAAAATATGAGGAGTCCAGGAGAGAAGATGAGTGACAGATTTGTAATGTTGATTTACTTTAGGATTCGATGCATGATTGTTGCTGCATGACTCTTATCGGTTGTTCAGATGAACCTATAAAAGAAACAATGTTATTTTTGTGGATGTTGCAAAGTTCTATTTTTCTTTACATTCCACTTTTCTTATCACTGTTTATTGTGACCACTCGTGCCTCACAGCAAGAAGGTCCCTGGTTCAATTCCCACACCAGACCTTTCTGTGTGGAGTTTACATGTTCTCCTCGTGTCTGCGTGGGTTTTCTCCAGTTTCCTCCCACCATCCAAACACACTGATAGGTTAACTGGTTAACTGGTTAACTGGTTAAACTAAATCACCCATAGGTGTGAATGTGACAGTGATTGTTTGTCTATATATGTTCAGGCCTGACATGAACTGGAGACTCATACAGGGTGTACCCCGCCTTCACCCATTGTAGCTGGATTAGGCCCCCAGTGACCCCTGTGACCCTAGTGATGATAAAAGTGGGTTCAGACGATGAGACGAGATCATTGTTGTATATTGTAATATTTTCAGTCATGTATTTTCCTGTATATAATTTACTGATCATGTCTTCATGAAAGTTAAGATTATTACCCCGCCCCCTGAATGGGAGGGGGGTATTGTGTTTGTTTGTTTGTTTGTTTGTAAGCAGCTTTACACAAACCAATTTTCAGGAAAGTTTGTCCAGAATTAAATTATTGGTGAATATTGTTCAGAGGTTATAGTCACTAAAAATGTGTTTTTGTAATTATAAGAGTTAGAGAAAATGAGGTCAAATGTGTGTGAGGGGGCGGAGTTTGGTGTGTAGTGACTGTAGGGGTTATTTTATTTAAAGGAAATGAGAAAACTGAAGAAAAAAGTTACCTCCTCTCCTCATCTATCCTCTTCCTCTCTCCTCTCTCCTCTCTCCTCTTCCTCTTCCTCTTCCTCTTCCTCTTCCTCTTCCTCTTCCTCTTCCTCTTCCTCTTCCTCTTCCTCTCCTCTCCTCTCCTCTCCTCTCCTCTCCTCTCCTCTCCTCTCCTCTCCTCTCCTCTCCTCTCCTCTCCTCTCCTCTCTCCTCTTTCCTCTCTCCTCTTCCTCTACTCTTCCTCTCCTCTCTACTCTTCCTCTCCTCTCTACTCTTCCTCTCCTCTCTACTCTTCCTCTCCTCTTCCTCTCCTCTTCCTCTTCCTCTCCTCTCTCCTCTCTCCTCTTCCTCTCCTCTCTCCTCTTCCACTCCTCTTCCTCTCCTCTTCCTCTCCTCTTCCTCTCCTCTCTCCTCTCTCCTCTCTCCTCTCTCCTCTCTCCTCTCTCCTCTCTCCTCTCTCCTCTCTCCTCTTCCTCTCCTCTCTCCTCTTCCACTCCTCTTCCTCTCCTCTCTCCTCTTCCTCTCTCCTCTTCCTCTCCTCTCTCCTCTTCCTCTCCTCTCTCCTCTTCCTCTCCTCTCTCCTCTTCCTCTCCCTCTCCTCTTCCTCTCCTCCTCTCACCATCCTCTCCTTTCTCCAGAGACGGCCATGCAAGCTGGCGTCCTTTCACTCCACAGATGTCTCTGTTCTTATAGGGCTCTCGCTGCGAGGAGATGTGTTGGCAATCCTGTGAAACACACCTAACACACGCGCCCGGGCACACACACACACCTTCACACACACACACACACACACTGGAAGAAACACCCAAACACACGGTGTGATACTGCTGTTGTCACTGCTGGAGTCGATGTCTGTGAAGACTCTCTCATCTTCGCTCCCTTACTCGCTTGTTCCTTCCTTTTCCTGTGTATCTGTGTTCTAAAGAGACAGGGGGAGAGAAAAATGGGGAGAAAGGCAGAACGTGTATGTATGTATGTGTGTGTGTGTGTGTGTGTGTGTGTGTGTGTGTGTACATACAACACATCCTGTGTGACAACCTGGCACAGCCTAGATCCGCCAGAGCTCTCAAGTTGGGTGTTAGAAGGTTGTCACCACATACCTGAGGCTGGCAGGATTAACACCTGTTATGAGCGCGAGTGTGTCATGTGTGTTTGTCAATGAACATCTCACCGTATTCATTTCACATTTCTACATTTTTAGGTTTCAGCTGAGGTTTAATGTGGAAAAACCTCTGATGCATCATCCCAAACTAGCCTCAATCCTGTGATTAATCCGTAGAAATAGTGAACTCATGATGTCATGCTAAGTGAACTTTGGCTTGTGCAGTTTTGTTTGCATATTTTGCCTGTTTCGTTTTGGTCCACATATTCAAATGTGCTACATGTGTGTCTGCGACGCCTGTTTAGGCTAGCATGTTGGTGTGTTTTTCTGTTTTCAGCAGTCGTGCTCTGATATGTTCTCTTGTTGGCTGTACTGTTGTGTGTCACTCTGTGTATGCGTGTGTGTGTGTGTGTGTGAGTGTGTGTGTGTGTCCACAGCATGGCAGTCCATCTGTCTCCAGGAGAGCAGCTTCCTGTTCTCTCCTTCTCATCTCTGCCACTGCAGGAACACACAACCTGGTCTGACATCCGCTCACAGACACACACACACACACACACACACCCAACACACACACACGTATATATACCTTCTGTCTGTCTATCTGTCTGTCTGTTTGCCGACACACATTTGTCTGTCTGTCTGTCTTTCCACACACATCCCCATAAAGCTCATCAAAGCCAGTCATCTGCCTTCCTTCTGTCTCTCTGTCTGCCTGCGTGTCTGCCCATCTATTTGTCTGTCATCCAAACGGTCACAAATGAAAGGGATGGTGGTGGTGGTGGTGTATTGGGGGGGGGGGGGGGGTCTTGTGCGCCATTTGGCATCCCCAGCTGAAGCTCAATAGAGTGCTAAATGGCAGGGACACAAAATGGCTGCAACAAAGTAGCTGCTGCAAAATGGCGACAGATGGGTGGTGTGACATGAAGTCATAGGTGTAGAACCCTCTTTGGCCTTTCCAGGTTTGCAATTGTTTTAAAGCTTAGGTGAAGTTCAAGGAGGGTGCAGCCGACTCTTCAAGATGAGCTGATCGATCGGCCTCCCCGCTGGCCGGGTGGTTTACAGTGATTGTTCCACGGATTCTTGTTTGCTGGAGAATAGTGGTGCCTGAGGTGTGTGCGATTGTACCGTGTGTGTGTGTGTGTGTGTGTGTGTGAGAGAGTGTGTCCAAGGGGGACATTGATTGGAGCTATTTCTGCTTTGCCACATGACAGATGCAGCCTGTTCACAGCAGAAACGTCAATGCCCACACCTGCTTGGGTGGTGAATGTGAGGCATCACTGGCGATTGCCTCTGCGGAGCCAGACAGAAAGACTAACAAAGTAAGAAGAAGGACTTTGTTAGGACACATATACTGTAACGCTTAGCATTATTACTGTGACACTCTTTATTACAGATGAGTAGGTTTATGTTAAAGGCAGTGAAACATTAACTCTGATGTGAAACACCATCAGCAAATGAGTTCACAACATATGAGGCTTTTTCACCTAAACTGATCAGGACAAGCATTTCAGGCCTAGTGTTGTTTAAAATGATCTGTTTAAAATAATTATTTGAAACAAACATACAAACAAAAATCAGCTGTTTTAAAGGGTGTTTTTTTTTTTTTGCTATAATAGTACTATGACTATCATGACCATGCGTTGGAAAACTTGTCATTCTTCCCCTAATGAGCCTCATGTTCGTGGTTGATATAATAAAAATATGTAATTGTGCATTTTCACACCTTAAATTCAACAGTATATGCACTATTTTTGTCAATTCATACTAACGCATCCTTAATTTTTTGCCATTTCTGTCTCTATTCTATCATTTAAGATGTAAGGATGTGGTTAATATAAGTTAAAGAATATTTTACACAATCATTGAAACACAAGTTCGACAGATGACTGACTTTACATGGATGGAAACAAAAAAAAACAACAACCAAGCATCATCTGTTTTAGCATGTAGTTTTTTTCATAATAATGGAAGGAGTTGTAACTATGACCATGATGACCATGCATTAGTAAAGTTATTATTGTTGCCTTCATAAGACTCATGTTCTTGGTTGATATTACAAAATATAGTTTTGTGTCTAATTGTGCATTTTCACAATCTAAATTCAACTACACTGAAAAAAGTAAAACGTTGAATCAACTAAAAAATTCTTCTTCAATAGGTCACACATAAAAACATCTAGTTGAGTGAATCAAATTAAATTAAATTAAAATAACCCTAACCCTATGCAATTAAATTTGGTTTACTCAACTCAATTTTTTTATGTGTGACCATAAAAAATCAAAATGAAGAGATAAAAAGTCAAAATCAAGAGAGAAATGTCTAAATCATGAGACAAAAAGTCAAAATTGAAGAAGAATTTTTAAATTAATTGTTTTACTTTTTTCAGTGTGCATATGCACTATTTTTGTCATTTCCTATTAGCACATCCTTAATTTTTTTTTTTACCATTTCTGCCTCTATTGTATCATTTAAGATGTAAGGATATGGTGAAAGCAAAGCACTACAATATTTTACACAATCATTGAAACACAAGCCTGACAGATGACAGCTTTTCTACCAGATTAGCTAGATTTGTCTCAAACTCGTCCATTCAACAGATTTCTACCCTTCTAAACCAGTGACAGGAACAGCTAACAACTGTAAGACTGTAAGACTAAAAAAATAAGACAAAAAAAAGATGGCTGCTCTGGTCCTGATCTGCACGTAAGCTCAGCATCAATGAGTATATGGTGAGTTCAGGTACCCTACATACATGTAACTACAATAACAGTTCAAAGTCATTCTGTATATGCAGTAAACATCTGATTCTTCAACATATATATCTGCGATTTATAAGCCGGTGTGGCTTGTATATCCTTTTGTTATTATATTTTTAAAAATACAGCAGATGCAGCTTATATACAGGTGCGGCTTATAGTCCAGAAAATACGGTACTGTGCATATTTTTATGAACATATAACAACTAAACCTGACAACACAGTAGAAAAATGATACCAAAACACACACACACACACACACACACACACACACATATACTATATATATTTTTTTTTTCAGAAAATAAATCCATAAATAGTCGCGAAACTTGCTCAAGTTCCCCTGTTTTGAGTATTTCATTTTTTTCTGCTCTTAAAAAGAACATAACTTCACTGATGCTTTGAGTGCTGGAGGGGCTGAAGTAGATTTCCAGTTAAGGAGGAGGTGCAGTTTAACCATTACAGAGGTAAAAGCTATTACTTCCAATTCTTTAGTAGATTATTGTCTATAATCTTCTGGGAGACCAAAAATACCAATGAGTGGTGAAGCATGTACTGACCTTTGACCCTTTGACACATACTGGCCTCTACAGTGGACAGTTCTGCTACAGCTGTTCTGTTGTTTATTCATGTATTTTATTGTTTTATTTCCATATCAGTCAGTTTATATCATTACTGTAACTGGTCTGTTCTTAATACTTTTTTCTTAAACAAAAACTGCATTAAAAATGTTCTTATTTCATAGTGTTCTGATATTGCGTTTTAAATACACATTTCTTTGGTTCGAAGCTTAAACATGTTTTCCAGTTGAGTTGACATTTTTGTAACTCCATAAAAAATACGTTCATTAGCTTTTTCTCATATCTAAGGAGGGAAAAAAAACACTTAGGAAAAAAGTATTGACTAAGGTTCTCATAATTCATGCTTCAAAGAGTTAAAAAAAAAAGTGTTGAACTAAATTTGCCAACAAAAAACAAACATGTGTAAGTGTAGCGATCGTATTGTTGCGTTGTGTTGTTTTATCACAGACACTCTGTTTAGTTCCAACGACCCGTTTATTTGTTGTGCAGAACCTGGTGTACAAAAATATGCGTCCGTCTATGTTGTATCAGTGCAGCACATACACACACACACGTCTGAAATAAAATGGAGGGAAAACCAGTAAGCTAACAAATTAAGAAACTAAGTCAATTTGATTAAGAAAAAAAAACCCCGAAACAGTCCTAATTATTATGAAACCGAATTATAAATTAAAATACACATTTAACAAAAAAAACTTTAGAATAATTTTGTAAGTTTTATAGCAAACAGCGGAGCTCGTTAGAGTCATACATACCCAGAGGACGGCCAGGTGCTACTGTTACTATCCTCTGGGTTGTATGACCCCAACAAGCAGGGCTGCTGCATTCAAAGACCCTCGGAGATGACTAAACTGGATGTATGTGCTTTTTTTGGGATGGCAAGAGGAATCATACAACTTTTACTCCGTTACATAAGATTGCAGAGTCTACCTCCACACCTGTCACAAACATCAACCACATTCAGGACAAAAATCATCTTTCAAGTTGAAAATGAAGCGTTTGAGAACAAGTCTAGTCCATGTTTGTCCTTTACAGTTGGTGAAGTCTGCGCCTGTTTCTCCATCCAGTATCAGCTTCCAACTCTGCCTCATCATGGGACAATCTACTGACTGTTGATTTAAGAACGATAGCCCAGTATAATATTATCCCAGCACATATGTGTCAACCATGCAGTTTGCAGATTAAAAAAAAAAAAAGACAGACATGTGAAATCACGACCAGGACTTTTCTGGCACATACACTTATTTTAAATGAGAAGGAGTGGGAAAAAAAAAAAAAAAAAAGAAAGAGAGAGAGAGAAAGCCAGCCCTAAGCATCGGGGCGTGTTTGACGCAGGTAGGATTATAGGCCCTAATAAGTTATAAATGATAGTAATGGCCATCTGTTCGCCTATAGGGAGCTCCTAGCCAGCTCTGATTTGGCACGCCGAGCCGCGGCACGACAGACACTCCTTTGAGCATTGGGCGTTTAGAACGCAGCCACCTCGTGCCTGGGCATTTGCTAAATTCAGACGTGACACTCTGACAGCAGATGCTCAAAGCTAGACTTCAAGACGAGGATAAGTAGAGATTTTTCCCTCCTCACCAGGAGCATGATGAACACAGTAGTTATGGAACTGTCAAATATGCCTTCTCCATCAGCCATTAATACCAACCAATTAGGACCCATGGTTGCGCTATACGACAAGAAAAACCCACACGACACGCGTTACATGTACAGTTTTATATATCAAGATGCATTTTAGGAGAAGCAGAAGCGTGTGAATATTCCACAGCTTGGTCAGTAATGGAGTGAGCATGGATCCGCTTTGTCCATGGTAACAGTGGCCTCCCCATCTGTGTGTGTTTGTGCGTCAGGGCTCTGGTCTTAGCCCTGTGGCAGGTGTCTCATCCCGGTGCAGTGTTTGCAGTCTGGCCCCTCTAAGCGCTGTAGCCTGTCTGAGGCAGATTACACACACAGGAGCAGATGGATGCAGACCTCAGCACCCGCAAATACACAAAGCAAGGCCAATGCACTGGATCTGTACAATGTCTGTGTGTGTGTGTGTGTGTGTTTGTGTGTTTTTATATATATATGGATGCATACATACACACACACATATATATATATATATATATATATATATATATATATATATATATATTTATATATACATGTGAAAATGTGCACACAATCCATGTCTGTTGTTTAATCTATGTTTGCATGCACAGTATCTACATTAAGTGTGTGAAAGTGTGTATTTATTTGTGTGTGTTTCTTGCTCTAGCGTAGCTAAAGACATTAGCGGGTAAACATTCTAATCCTGCTGCCCAGACATGAGCAGAAGCGTCTCCATGCCTCTTCCTCTATCTCCCACACATATATAGCCCCATATCAAGGCTAGCTTAACTGGTATGGTTGGCTATGATATTTTTCCTCGTCCTCCACAGGTTCACTCATATCAAAGCAGGAATTACTAGCATAGCTGCCTAAGATGCCACACTAATGCAGCACATGTCTTTTTCCCTTATCAGACCAGTGGCTGGGATAAAATGCTACAGCATGCTAAATGTTAAAGTGCCCAAGGCTAGATCTGCACCACAGCTTGCTGACACAAGAACATGGTGGGAATACTCCTGTAAATCTCAACAGGCATCTTATATTCTTGAAGGCACACTGAGGCAGATTTTCATGTCAAGGTTGAAGCTGCATTTCAAAAATCTTTTTTTTTTTTTTTTTTTTTTAACTTTGGTTTATAGATGCACAAATAAAAAGAAGTTTGATTGGAAATTAATTTATCATAGCAGTGATGGTGTCAAAGCAATTTATTATTAAAGCAAATGACTTTAAACCAGTTAATAAAGACAACGTACTGCATGGTAAAACTATGTAAACATCACCATATGATTGTTGGAGAGACGGTTCTCACTCTATGAATATTAACATGCTGCTCCCACTCTGAGTTTTCAGAAGATTTTAGAACCAGGTTGTAACTGCGTCAGTGAAGTCAAGTAATAATGTTCTGGTTTTCACCTGTTGTTCCCGGACATGTTAAAAGTACTCATGTTCTGTACTTAAGTAGAAGTACAGCTAGTTGTGTGAAAAAATACTCTGGTGAAAGTAGTACTGTTTCAACTCCTTTACAGAATAAAATTTAAAAAACAAACAAACAAAAAACAGTACAGCTTCTGAATTGTAGTAAAGTAAAAAAAAAAAAAGGGACAAGTTGTTTTTTTTTTTGTTTTTTTAACTTTTTTTTTTAACATTGATGAAATAATACTTAATAATATTTAACCAGGAAAAATAAAAGTAAATAATCCCTTAAAAGTCAGTTAACGCTGCTGGTTAATGCTGCTTATTATTATTATTATTATTATTATTATTATTATTATTAATGATTATGATAATAACTAGAAAAGCTCTCTGAGAGCGCAGACCTCCACCAAGGTAGACCCCTCCCCCCACCCGGATCACCACCAAAATTAAATCACTTCTTCCTGTTCACATTTCCAATATCTCCTGAAAATTTCATCAAAATCCGCCCATAGGTTTTCGAGTTATCTTGAACAAACAGACAAACAGACAAATGCCGGCAAAAACATAACCTCCTAGGCAGAGGTAATAAAGAACATCTGTAAAAGTAAGTTTATGTGTAGATAATGTGTTTGATTGGGTCACAGTATTCTGGGTATGGGCAAGAAAGTTATGAAAAATGGACAAAAAAAGGTCACAATTTAGATTTAAAAAAATTAAAGAATAATTTTTTTAATGCAACATTCTGAGATAAAATGGTACAAATATGTAATAAAAAAAAAGTCACAATCTTGAGATAAAAGTCATAATTATTAAATAGAATTTCTCTCCACTGAATTTCCCTCCTTTTTTTTCTACGTCACGTCCTGTGTGTGTATAATTGTTTCCATTTCGCTTTATATTAGAATATCAAAAATGTCTGAAAAACCACCTCATGAAAGCAGTAAAAACTTTTTATCCACATTCGAGTGTTTTTTTCTAAATTCAGGTGTTTCCATTAGCAGTTATTTATAGTGATATTTACATTTTGTGAATTTCCAAGGGTAATGAAAACATAGCTACTGTGTTTTATAACAAACGTAGGGGGAACCTTTGCTAATCAGAACACCAAAAATAATCCAACAGGCTTGTCTTTATCTAAACCGTATCATTTTCAGCCTGTCGTTTCTTACTTTGACGTCATTGTTTCATGTATTGCAGAGCAAATGGTATCAAGTAGATAACAAAAAGAAGGGAGAATGCAGACTGATATAAACATTTTTTGAGGCCATAACTCAAAGTTCTCATCATGAACTTTGGTTTATACTTCTGTCACATTGAGCATTCTGATTCAAAGTGGAAAGTGTATTATTTTCTAAAGGAAAAAGTGCATAAAAACATCCTATTTGTAACCAGGGATGGCCTTGTCCAAGTCATAAAAAGCTGCTCCATCAGCCTTTAAGGCCACAGAAGTGTTTGAAAAATGGTGGGGGCTGTGGTCTAACAGAATGATAAGAAGGATAAATATTGCTGGATTTGGATAGATTACACTGACAGAAGACAGATGTAACTGAAGACACATAAGGTTTCAGATTAAAGTGTAATTTTGTGCAATTTGACTGAACATTTTCTCCTGATTCAAGTCATTTATTCATTGATTTAACCCATAAGAACTAATGTAACTTTTGGATCAGTTCCAAAATGAATTTTCTTAAGTGATTTATGATATTATCCTTTGATTTTTTTCCCCATGAAAATTGTCTATTTTCCAATATTTAATTGACTTGTCATGTATACGCTTATGAAAGTTATACTAAAATAGAGAAAACTGAAGAAAAAGTGAGTTTTTCAGTAAAATATGTCATTAAATGAACAGTAACTGAGTGTCTCCATCCACTGTTAGTGATCGAGGTGAATGAATATTGTTAAAAACTATTAAAAAAAATATTTTCTACGTTCACTGCACATCTGAATGTCCAAACAAGTGTTATCTGATGACTATGAAAAACAACAAACTACATTTTACACTAATTATTTACATGGATTTGTAGGATTAGTGGATGAACAGTTTGGATCAGTACACTCTGAAAAGTTTGACTATTTTCTACTTAAATAAATTATGGCAACAAAGTGACAATTAAAACAATAATTAAATAGATTTTAAGTATTTCAATGTTGATTAAAAACTATTTCTTTTATTAAGTACATTTAAACATCATAATTCAATCCAAAATAATGAAATTATTAGTTAAATTATGTTGGATTTATTTCAGAGTTAGCACATGTTGAATAAATCCAAATCAATTTTAGTAGGAAAACTGTCCAATATTTACTAGTTATCTGGAAAATACTAATTTACATGTACCAAATATCTGCACAAATAATTTAGACTTACTAATGTGTTAAGGAATGAATTAATATTTCTAATATTATATGTCCTGTTTTTATCTGTATGTTATGTGTACTGTTCTTATTTATATTTTTTTAAGATGAAATGGACCTTGAGTTTGTAATAAACCATCAATCAATCAATCAAAAATATTTGGATAATATTGATTTATATGTTTTTGACTTTACTGATAAAATATAATTAATTTCTACTCAGTGATTTTCAGCTGATATTATTCAAACCAAAATGAGTAAAATGCAATTGATAAAGAATTAAAATGTCATTAACCCAACATAACAATATAGCAAACTGCACAAAGTCTTTTATAAGAGTTTAATATAATTTATTTTGTTAATATTAATGAAGTGTAGATGCTTATGGTTGACAGTGTGTATAGATATTTAGTACTTCACTTGAATGAAAATCCTACATAAACTGTATGTCAGTGTGAAAGTACTCAAATATAAAAAGTATGTGTAGTATACACTGTATATATATATATAAATAAATATTCCCACTGATCAAATGTAACTCCTCACCTCCCCAAAGTTAGTCCACTCTATTTGTCAAAAGTTTGGACTCAGCTGGTTTTTACTTTTTTTATGACTTTACAACTGAAGGCATCAAAATTACAGATGAACACATGGAATTGTGTAGTTTTAAAAAAAGTGTGCCATAACTCAAAGCATATTTTATATTGTACATTCTTCAAAATACACACGTTTTGCTTTTATTACTGCTTTGCACATTCTTATCATTCTCTGGATGAGCTTCATGAGATAGTCAGATGAAATGTTTTCCAACAGTCTTGAAGGAGTTCCAAGTGATACTGAACAGTTGTTGACCACCTGCGGTTCATCTAATGCCATTTAACCCCTTAACACCTACTGTTGCAAATATGCAACATACCCAAAAATCGATGTATTGTATGTACTATAGTGAAATTAATTATCTCCACTTAAATTAGCATTTACTTTTTCATCTGCTTATATTTAAATTCAGGGGTTAAATGAGAAGATGAGTCCAAAATACAAATAACTTAAATTATGTTACTACTTTCAAAGGTCATACTAAAGCTGCTTTTATAAATAACCTGTCATTTTCACAATGTTTTTGGTTTCCTTGTTTATTATTTGTCTTTAATGTCTATATTTAATTCATGTCCACGTGGTAATTTCTTCTTTTTTTGTTTTTACTGTTTTATTGACTTTAGTTAAATAACTTTTTGCATTTGATTAATTTTGAGTGTTAAGTTGATGAAGGGACGCCTCTATATAAGTATATTAAGCTTTAGGCTTCATTTTTTTTAATTTTTACATATGTTTTTGTTATCTTCTATAGTGCGTAATAAACCAAACTAAACTAAATTAGAACATAGACTAGTTAGTATAAAGACAGGTGTCAAATCTGACAGATAAACTTTCCTTCTTCCAGTACTTTCCACCACCAGTCGCTTTTCTTTTGGATATATGCACAAACTTTACTGACATTTACGAAATGTAAAAAGAAAAACAAGGTGCCAAATGTTGGTTTTTCCATTAAATCACAAATATATCCTGTTGTTTTATATATATTTATTATTATTATTATTATTATTATTATTATTATTATTATTATTATTATTAGCAGTAGTAGTAGTAGTAGTAATATTATGACGATGATGATGATTATTAATATTATCAGATATTTATATAAATGTAAAGAGTATAAAGTACAGATATTTATATAAATGTAAAGAGTATAAAGTACAGATATTTATATAAATATAAACAGTATAAAGTACAGATATTTATGCACAAATGTAGGGAGTAAAACTAAAAAGTTGCCAGAAAAATAAATACTCAATTAAAGTACAGATACCTAAAAAAATCTACTTAAGTGCAATAACAAAGTACTTTTACTTTGTTACTTTCCACCTCTGATAAAACCCTGTTCTTCATTAAACAGACTGTATTTTAGGCGCTCCCTCTCTGACTCATGCATGTGGGTCCAGACTCCAGTTGTGATGGTGTCACTGATGCACAAACAGATTTTAACCAATTGTTAAGAACTGTGTCATTTGCATTTTCTTGAAAGCAGCCAACACTTCCCTGTATAAAAAAAACAAAACAAACAAACAGAAGATAAGCGCATGTAAAATAGCACATTTTAATCCCTCTCTTTCAAACAAAGCAGGTGTGAGGCCCTTCTTTGTCTCTATAGTTTGTGACAGCTGACTCATCCTGCTCACCGATGCAGCTGTGGTCTTACACTTATTTGTTGCCTTTTTTTTTTCTCCTCCTCTGTCACAGTGTTTTTCTCGATCGCGTAGTTTCACAGAGATGACAAGGTGATGTCAGAAGAAAGTTGTTTGGCACTGACTATACTGACAAGAACATACACACATGAGTACATGCACACACACACACACACACACACACACACATGCTCATGCACAGATGCTCCTCTGTGTGTTCCTCACAGCTGCTGTTAGACCCTCATGTGACCATGGACTGCTGGTCACACATGAAAAGGAGAGAAAAAGGACAGAATGTGTCACACCAGGCCTGAAAGATGAGACCTCATAGGCCGTGCTCTGTGTTTCTGTGTGTGTGAATGTACTGCGTGTATGAAACTCCAGCTGTGTGTGTCTACAGGGACATGATGTCCAAACAGGAAGAGGTGTCAGATGGTCCACAGACCCATTTCTGGAACGCAACTGGAAAACTGTCTAATTATGTCCATCCATGAAGTTGACTCCAAAATGAAACAAATATGTAATTGTAGTACCACTGGTGTCCACTAGGGTGACTTCAGAAAGCTTTGGTTCCTATACACCAGTGGTCCCCAACCTTTTTCTAACTGCGAACCGGTCAACATTTGGCCATTTTACCACAGACCAGTGTCTCACCCAACTGAAATTAACAAATGAATGAATGAATGAATGAAGCCCACCTGCATTCTAGTGTTTTGTTTTCTCGTGAGAAAAAACCAAAAAGTGCTCCGATAAGAACTCAAACTCATCTTCCTCATACTGTAAACATACAACCTTAACTAAGAGTTACACTGATCATATTTTACCTACAAAACTTAAAGTCACTGTGTAAAACACTGATGTGGAGGAGACCAAAGGTAATGGATGTACAGTTGAACAGGCTCCTGAAAGTTTCTGTTTCACACTGGGAGTGAATTAATAGTCGTGAGAAAATATTCTATTTGCATAAGGACAAGAAAATTAAAACAACTCAGTTTGGACACACACACATACCAAAAAGTCCACCTAAACTAAATAAATATTTATTTTACTGTTGCCATGTTACCAGAAAGTGAACATATTCATGCAGAAATATAAATACAAATCTATCTATCTATCTATCTATCTATCTATCTATCTATCTATCTATCTATCTATCTATCTATCTATCTATCTATCTATCTATCTATCTATCTATCTATCTATCTATCTATCTATCTATCTATCTATCTATCTATCTATCTATCTATCTATCTATCTATCTATCTATCTATCTATCTATCTGTCTGTCTCTCTGTCTATTTGTCTGTCTCTCTCTCTGTCTGTCTCTCTCTCTCTCTGTCTCTCTGTCTGTCTGTCGGTCGGTCTGTCGGTCGGTCTACACCGAGGTATTAAATTCCAGTCCGTTTGTTTGTTTGTTTGTCAACAGGATTACGCAAAAAGTTCTGAATGGATCTTGATGAAACTTTCAGCAATAATAGATAATGGGTGAAGGAAGAACCCAATAGATTTTGAGCAATGAAGGTCAAAGGTCAAGGTCAACAGGTAAAACACATCAGGGATAATATCTCAGGATTCAGACAAGATAGAATCACATGGTCTCACCTTCAGACATCAGATGGGTCAACACCTGTGGCTCCATTGCATCATGTTTTGACGTAATATGACACCATATCAACCCTTGTCACAGGTCTGCTGTGTCTGACTTCTTGGTTGGCTCTAATTCAAGAACAGGTTGTCATAGAAACACAAAATAGGGGTGAGAATAGGCATTCTCTGAATACGTGTTATTAGTGATATTATTGACGATTACTCTCCCACTTAACACTTGTCACTGTCAGTACTTAGTTTTTTCTTAATTTTCTTGAAACTTTGTTTTGTGACATTTCGTGCGTGCATGCTCGGTGTTGTCCTGCTCTTGGAACCTCAATTTCCTGAGGGATCAGGAAATAATCTAATCTAATATTTACGTTCATCTCCATATTTATGTTATGACTTCTCATGTCATCTCATTATAATGAATAAACAAATTGTGCATTTGTTATTCAATGGAAAAACCAACATTACACACTTGTATTTTTTCCACCATTTAGTAAATATCAGGGCACATGCTCTAATGTTATGTGTATATGTATGCTGTATGTGTATGTGTGTGTGTGTGTGTGTGAATATATATATATATATATATATATATATATATATTGTACTTAGTTTATATTTCTCTACTACACTGAGAGGGATCACATTTGGAGAATAAAACATTGAACTGAGTTAAGTTTTGTTCAGATATCTAATGGAAAAGCAACTAGTGATGGGCATGTTGCATATCCAGAGGCTTCTGACTTACAGTCCATTAATTAATTGTTTCCACTGTCCACTAATTCCATAAAGTCTATGATGCACACACACACACACACACACTCTTCTAACAGCAGCTGTCATCTGTACATCACAGTATTTTGTCTTCATTCCCCCCGGTGCCCTGCATGAATGCTCAGTTGACAGCTTCCGTCTCATAAAGTGTGTGTCTGCTTCCTCTTTGCATATGTTGGCACATACACACATACACAAAAAAAGACACACACATCTGCTGAAGCTCTGATAATGAGTAATTAGCCGACCAAACAGGTACTGCCCTCAGGTAATGGCTGAGGGTGCAGTATTGAACGGAGGCGGTAGGAAGGTGCTGCGAGAAAGGAAGAGGGAGGAGGGAAGTCTGCTCTCCTTATCATCCAATGGAAACCTGCCTTTGACTACAGTTACCGCGAGGCGATTGGTCGAGCCAAACCTTCAATCATAGGAGGTGTATCCTGTTGTGACATTCAATTCATATTGTTTGATTGTACAATTTAGAGCTGTCGTGTCAAATTACTGTCACTTATCCACATTTGGAATTAAGATTGGACATGGCTACGGTTCAGATGTGCGAGTGTGCGTGTGTGTGTGTTCTTACATTGTTCTACCTCCCTGATGTTACGCTTGTGGGCGTGATAAAAAAAAGGGAGAGTGTGTGTGCATGCGTGTGTCAGTTTGTGTGTGTGTGTGTGTGAGATTGAGGGTGCATGAGTGAATATTTGTATTTGTGTATGTATGTTGGTACAAATTAGTTTTCAGCTTGACTGCTTGTGTGTGTAAATGAGTTTGAAAGGCTATGTAATCACCCAAGATGGGAACTAAGTGTGTCCCGTGTGTGTGTGTGTGTGTTTATATGTGTACAGGCCGCTGGATCTTTGCCAACCCCTTGCCAGGTCCTTTTTGGTACTTCCTCTCAAGAAAGAAGCACACACTTGAGGAAGAAAGTGTGTGTTAAGAGTCTTCTAACATAATCAACATCAAGAAAATGTCATCCCTCCTTCCAAGCTACAAACAAGGGGCAAAAAAAAAAAAGATGAACTTTGATGGCAAATGATGAGGATGTTCCAGTGATTCTTCAAGTCTCAGTCAAGTACAGTAGTAACCTCTGGGGTTGAAAAATGAAGTCAACTCACATGCGCCAAAACCTGCAGTTCCTCAAACAACCACTAGAGACTTTTCCCATAGACCTCTATGACAAAACACCCCTCCCAGAAAAATACATAAAAGTCATTTTCAAATGTTCTAGGCTACAAATTCCTTTACAGTATATTCATTTTAGATGTATAATTCTTTGATGGTTTTTTTTCATGATTTTTTTTTTGCCACTTATGGGTAAGGAATCAAATATAGTAACTTAATTTTTTACCTGACATTACAAAAATTGGAAAAAATTCACAAAAGTAATATCATCTCTCATGAGCTCCTCTAACTACACACTATGGCTGAATCCCATTTCAGTCCTTCCCCTCTGTTTTGTGCATCCACATGTAGGGGTAGGGGTGTCTCAATTCATGTTAAGGCAGAGGGGTAGGGGGAAGGGGAAGGGCTTTAAACCCCTTCAAACGGACATTTTCCAGAGGCAGACTCCAAATGGAGGGGTACGAGAAATTTACCAGATTACAATGCACGTCCTTTTAAAAATGGCGGCATCTATGAAAGTACACAAATGAAGTATTTTCGCTGTAATTAACAGTTTTTAAGTTGTGATAACTGTAGCTGCAGTCTGGTCCCAAACTCTAGAACTGCGGCTGCTGTGTCTCCATGGTAACACAGACACTTTAACGATCATCTCTCCACCTACACCAACGCTTTTAGGATCAAAAGTTCAGCTGAATGGTGCAAGAAGAGTATATGACCGACAGACTATCATCAGCTTAAGAAAAATTGTAAAAAACTTGGACTCTGCAAGCCCTGAGACACGGACCGTTCTACAGAACCTGGGTCTGCTGCACCGGTCAGATCCAGCGTCCTACAGTCGAGCGTACAGAGACCAGAGACGTCAGAAGTGGCGCGAGAGGAAGTAGAAGCGCGGCTGTCGCGGTGGATTTACAGCTAAGCTAAGAGCTAACCCATTCTGACCGCTGCTTCCATCAGTCCTGCTCGCCAACGTACGCTCACTGGAAAACAAACTGGAATACCTGAAGCTGGATTTAAACACCAAACATGATCCACCAGACTGCTGTATCCTCATTCTCACCCAGACGTGGCTCAACTCTTCTGTCCCAGACACCGACATTAGCCTGGATGGGCTAAAATCTAAATCTACATTTTCTTTTAACACATATTTCGTAAAAAATTGGTATACTTTGATACATTTTAAAGGGTTTGAGGGGTAGTATTTGAGGCCTTGGAACGAATTAGGCCTTTTACATGTAAAATGCGACTATTTACGCAAATTTCACAGTACAAAAACACTTCTGGAACAAATGAATTTCGGAAGTAAAGGTACCACTGTATTTCATTTTATTTTTTCACCTGCTACAGCCACTTGTTTTTATCCATTTGTTTTTAGACCTGCTTATGTGAGCAAACTGATGACGTAGATGAGTGTTGAAGGGGTTTCCCAATTCATAGGGGTCGATTTTCAAGCTCTACCCCTTATAGCTCCATTTGGAGGGGTAAGGGGTGAAATGGGATTGAACCTATAATTGAAATTTTGAATTTCAGAGTATTTACCAGCCACCTTTTCTAAAGCATTTCTATTATGGGAATATTTCACCTTTATTCCGGAACGTCTGTGTTAACCAAATAGTGGATCATTTGGTCCTATCTTTACCATGACTTTGTAATGCCTCCGGAGGGTAATAAAAGAACTATGATAAAGATCGAGAAAGAGAAAGAGAAAAATAAATATGAAGACAAAAGAGAGAGAGAGAGAGAGAGAGAGAGAGAGAGAGAGAGAGAGAGAGAGAGAGAGAGAGAGAGAGAGAGAGAGAGAGAGAGAGAGAGAGAGAGAGAGATATCTAGCCTTAAACTAATTTCTTTTTGAGCATATGGAGTGAATTTTCATATAATACACTTGCTTAAATTGTATTTAGCCGTGGCCTAATTATGGCCGTGTCTGCTTGGAGGGACAGGTGGTGGGCTTTTAGTGACTGCTTTGACTGACAGCTCTGCTCTAGTAGGAGTTAACAAGATTGCAAATGTTTCATGGTACCCGTTCAGACCTGGCATTAACACATAAAGACCCGAAAAGCCACCGGTGACACCAACCATTTATTGAATTAAACTATTTAGTATCTGTTGATCCACTGATCCAATTAATAAATGTAAATAATTGGTGTAGAAAAACAGTTTTTCATCTTTTCATGGTCATCAGGTATGACTCATTTGGATGTTGAGAGGCTCTGTAGTTACCATAGAAACACCGTCATCTTCTATAACATTGATTCACCAGTAAAACCCATGGAGTTGGATCAGTGACAGTGGATGGAAGCACTTGGTTTGTGCTCTGTTAATGAGAGATTTTGTTGAAAAAGCCAATTTGTCTTCAGTTTTCCCTGTTTTATATATATTAATCTTCTCCCTCTTGTGAACATCTACATGATCATTTACTTAAATACAGGAAAATATCTGATTATTACAAAAAAAAGTAATACAGATCATAATATTATAATAAATGCTGATAAATCACTTAAAAAGTTACAAGAAAAAGACATTTGGGCACTGGAATAAAGTACTACTGGGTTTTTATGGGTTAACATTTATCCTGGAAAATCTGACTACATGTGGATTGATCTAATGCAAGGTTTAAGCACATTTCATTTCATCACATGTACCTGAACAGGAATATGTCCAGTAGATATGCTCAACATTATAATACTGTTTTATCTTCAATGTTCTACAAGCCCATAAAAATATACAATATACATATGATTCTGATGTTTTATTGTAAATACAGGGCTTGGCTACAGAATATTTCTTGCAAAAAAAGTTTTTATTTGACCTTTAATTTCAATTAAATTGTCATCTGCACTTACAAAATGCTTCAGGGTTGGTTGTATTTATTCTAGTCCATGCTGAAATGTTTCTTTATCATTATAATTAGTTTAAATGTTCTACCTCCAGATTTATTCAATATTTGTCACATTCTGACCATAAACAATCATGTGAACTCTCTAGTTTCTTCAACCCAACAGCCAGGAAACTTAAAAAAAAACAGACTAATGTGATATTATCTGTAATAATTATAAAAAAAAATTTAAACCTTTATTGAAGTGGCAATGATTTTTTTTTACAATAATATACATGTCATGATTTAGATTATGTAGATAATGTCTGCTGTTAGCATGATTTACATGAAGCAAATGTTTTTATATTATCATCTATACTCTCTGAAAAATTGCCAAAGAATCACAAATTATGCTATGATATGTACATTTATGAGCACAACTATAGATTAATGAATATCCACAGTCCCTTCAAAGGCAGTTCACTGCTCCATGCTAATGCTAATGCTAAGTGCTGTGTATGTGTTAGGATGGGTGAAATGCCAAGACTGAGTTTCCCCACAGGGATAATAAAGCAAATTAACCTTTAACCCTTTGACCTTTGCTACAGATTTTTTCTAACACCACTTATGTCACAATTATGCTTGGGCAGGTCTGAACTGGGCCATAACTGTAACCTATACCTGTCACATTGAGCTGTACTACATGAAATATAACACTGGTCTACAAGTAAAATGCTTCCGGAATAAAACTAATGAAATTTTACCACATGTGTGTTACTGAAAAAGAAAAAAAAAACTTAAATGCTGGTTGGTTTAAGTTTCCTAGATAAGTCTGGGGTCAAAATGTGAAATTCTTCCAAAGGAATATTGGTGTCAGATCTACTTCAAAACACTGTCTGTACATTATGATCCATTCACTTTACAGGTTCTTTCTGTAAATCCATTGTATACATGTACATAAACCACCATATATGTGTAATAACACACATATATAACCAGCACTTTTGTCATTTGTTTTCTTCTTTTCATCTAATTAAAGTATGTAAGATTTAGCACATTTAATATCTGAAGCAGATACTTTATAAAATGTTTTAGTTGTAACTAAACAACACTATTATAAACTAGAAAACCTCTCCCCTTCCAATGAAGAGAGGTCCACCAAGGAGGTTATGTTTTTGCCAGAGTTTGTCTGTCTGTCTGTTGGTCTGTCTAAAAACAATAAAATGCACTAAAAAAAACAATAAATTGCACTAAAATAAATAAATAAATAAAATGCACTAAAAATCAAAATGCACATACAAATACACTACACTGCACTAAAAATACAGTAAAATGCACTAAAAATACAATAAAATGCACTAAAAATACAATAAAATGCACTAAAAATACAATAAAATGCACTACAAATAAACCGAACTGCACTAACAATACACTAACCTGCACTAAAAACAATAAAATGCGCTAAATGATTGAAAATCCATTGAAAGGACTTGTTATAATAATAGGAATAATAATAAAATAATAAAAAAATTAATCATATGTATGTTACAATGATCATTACCATTAAAATGATCTTGAGGCGTTGAACATAACAGTAAAAGTTAGTGAGACCTTTGAGCTGGTGAGCATTACACATCATTTTTTCCATTCCTGTCCCTTCAGGCTTTAAAAAGCCAAGCCACAACAGAAATTAAAAAGTGAGGCTTCAAAACAGTAGTCTGGTGGGAGGTGTAATAGTAGCTGTTCTGGCGTCTTAGAGTTATTCCTAACTGTGAATAAACAAAAAACATACTCTCTGTTCAATGTACATGTTTGTAGAATCAAGTCTTGACTCAGCTTTTGTCTGTAGAATATTACTATTTTATAGAACAGTTGAAGCATTCATACATATGACTTTTTGGAGTTTTATTGAAACTACTTATAATAATTACTATAAATTCTGAACCCTTTGTTGGTCACACTACAAAAATCACATTTTCTATTACGACATTAAACATTATAACATAAAACATAGATTTTTTATTTATTTTTTTACTGACCCTAAATTTAACCAAAGTATTAAAACTCAAACATTACTCCTTCACCAATCTTACCAACATAACTTGTGACTTGATTCAAATTAGTTATATTAACTCTTTGTGTTTGATTAGCATTAGCATTAGCATTTCGTGACTCTTTACTATTATCTCTACCCTTTGGATCAGCATGTTTTCCCAAAAAAATATTACATGAATACCAAAGTATTTCTGAAACACGATGAGGATTATTTATTTATAATAGACTCTGTAAAAGTTAATAAAATGAATTTTTTTTTTAACTTGCCTGCAATTTTGTGTCCAAAACAAAAGATCATAGCAGAGGTGTTGTCACATTTATGATCTTCTTCCTTGGTGGTATATATATATATATATATATATATATATATATATATATATATATATATATATATATATATATATATATATACACATATATATATTAGCATGACCTGAATAGATCATTGACTGCCCAGGAAGTTTGGTGTCAGAGGACTTAAATTTAGATTAGATATCAGGGTTCAAAGTTACCTCTACCAAACGGTTGAGCTGACCAACAAAGGGTTAAGCATAGCATCCAGAGCCCTGAGGTCATAGGTCAACAGGAAGAGGTTTACTGTGTGTTCCCAAAATCGGAACCAAACAAAGTTCATCATCGTTCAGTTGCGAAAAACTGTCATTTCATTTAAGTCAGACTGAAAACATTATTATTTATTTAGTGGAGCTTTTACTTAGATTCTCAATTGTTTTTAAGTCTCTTATTTTAATTGTCTTGTAATACATGTTAATAATTTTAATGTTCTTATATGTTTTATGTAAAGCACCTTGAATTGTCGTGTACATGAAATGTGCTAGACAAATACATTTGCCTTGTGTTGCCTTAAACCCTCCGTTAATAAATGTGGGTTTTTTTTCCAGTGACTCGTGTCCCGTCCTGTAAACATGGTCGTGATGAAGGAAAGAAGATCATCTGATCCAAAAAAAAAAAAAACAGTTTTCAGTCACAATAATAGCTAACTCTCTTGTTGTTTCTAATTAAAACGAACAGACCTTTCAGCAAGCGGCCAAAATATACTGTATGTTTTCTTGCCTCACTTTTCTTCTCTATTTTTAATCATTGTTCCCATCCTCTCCTACATATTTCCCCTACTACCCATGGTTGATTTCTTTTCCATTTTACTCACTCCTCCTCTCTCAATTGCTTTCTCACCATTTCCACTGTTATTCCTGCTTCTCTCTCCTCTGATATATTTAAACCATCCCCCTGGGGAGAACAGAAGCCCGCCTCAATCTGGAACCAATTGTATTGTTCGGTTCATGAATCCAGAACCAAACCCTGACAAAAGAACTCTTGTAAGGACTGCTGTGTTATTTGTTTTTACCCCGACTTACTGATTGTGCTGTTATCAAAGTATTTATTGTGCTGCTGTGGTGCAGTTGTGGATGCAGAGAAGGCCTGAAGCTTCACAGCACATCAAAGCTGTCACAAATGTGGAGCAGGGGCCAAATGGCAAGAAGCGCTGTGGGCACAAATGAAATAAGCTGGGACTGCTCCTGATAAGAAGCCACTTTTAAAGTCTGTACTAGTGATTGTTCTGCAAGTTTAGGCTACTGGTTAATATTCCCACACTCGTATCACTCCTTTGCTGAGTTCTCAGAGTGACTCAGTTGAGTTTCATTTGCATTTTCAAAGCTGAACTAATTGGAAATAAGCTCAGCATTGCAAGAATTGATAAGGATTTGATTAATAAGCGAAAGTCAGAATTGTTCATCTGTTAGACTAAATGAATAGTTACAGACTTGGGCCTTGTTCAGCTACAGCTTCATCAGACAAGTCTTGTTGAGCTGCATTTTAAAATAAAAGTCCAAAATGTAATAACTTTTTAATTTCATTTTGTAATAAAGCTGCACCAATGCATTTTGCAATAAATTTTGCTGCATTATGTAATAATATTGAGAAGATTATTACAAAATGGACTTTTTTATTCTCTAAAAAATGGAATAAAATGGTGCATTACGTAATAACAATTCTAAAGCATAGTTTATTTGTTTGTTAATTGTATTTTACTTTAATTTGGGCATTTTAGGCAGAGTTTGCCAGAAAACCCCCTTGGGGCTTAAGAGTTTAAACAACGTAAGTGTCTTTCAGAGCTGCTGTGACCAGATAATGTATCCACTAACATTCATTTTAAACAAATATAAAGGTGCCTCTAAAAGGTTAAACAAACAGGGCAGCCATGGTGGTGCATTGGTTAGTACTCATGCCTCACAGCAAGAAGGACTCTGGTTCGAATCCCACACATGTTCTCCCCAGGTTTTCTCCAGTTTCCTCCCACCATCCAAACACATGCATTGATAGGTTCATTGGTTAATCTAAATCACCCATAGGTGTGAGTGTGACAGTGATTGTTTGTCTATATATGTTCAGCCCTGAGATGAACTGGAGACTCATACAGGGTGTACCCCACCTTCACCCATTGTAGCTGGATTAGGCCCCCAGTGACCCCTGTGACCCTAATGAGGAAAAAGCGGGTTCAGATGACGAGACGGTTAAACAAACAGCAAAATTTGTATTTCCAAAATATATCCATAATTTGAAATTGTCCTAATGTCTAATATGTGTAATTCCCAGCCAAGACATAAACCACTTGGAATGTTTCCCACACAGCTCCTTAAGTTTTAATACCACACCACCAAAGCACCTGCTGCTGCAAAATAGAATAAATGATTACATAATGCGACAAAATTTATTACAAAATGCGGCAGTTTATTACAAAATGAAATGAAAAAGTTATTACATTTTGAACGTTGATTACAAAATGCACCGTTATTACAAAATGCGGCTCAACAAGCCTTGTGTTGTGGTACATGTGAGCTAAGAGTATTACACAGGTGAGCAGACTGCAAGATGTCTATCCTCTAGAGGTCATCTGGGAAGACACCTGTACATTCACAGCTGAAGGAGGACTGTGTGGGTGTGTGTGTGTGTGTGTGTGTGTGTGTGTGTTTCTTATGGGCTCAGCCACTCAGCTGGGAGTCTATCAACATATGCCAACAAGCTGAGTAATGCTGCTTAGAGAAAGGAGTCACCCGACCCCAATAGGTCAACTAATGACCTTTACTTCAGATACTTACAGTAGGTGGCAGATGTGAAGCTGCAAACGCTTTGCCCATAATTACCAGCTTCAAATGCCAGATAAATCAGTACGATCCCGAACCTTTTGACATTTTAACATTTAAATGTCTTTGGTGTCTGTCTCTACTGACCATCATAAACTCTCTGTGACTGTCAGCATGACCAAACAATGAAAAATAGTCAGCTATTTTGAGAAATATTCAGCCCACTCAACAGAAAAAGAAAAAAAATCTTGCCATTGTACATTTCTTCAAACTAAAACCCACACTTAAAATCTCAGGCGCCTTTTACACAAGGATGTTTGTGAGTGAAATCTACAAAATATTTTATCAGAAGAAGTGCCTTTGGTTCACACGGCAACTACACTATCAGGGTCTGAAAATGCAAAAACTCCTTTCAGAATGGGGAGTTATGAAGATGAATTGGGTTGTGTCTCCGTCTAAACGACAAGAAACGCAGAACATGTTCATGTCGAACACAGCTTTACGTCACAATCAATGTACCGAGCCGCTAAAATAATGTAAACGTCCAGTAAATGTATGTCGTTTCAGCAATTGTACACAATTTATACACATTCTATAGCCCACACGTGTCAAACATAAAGCCAAATCTGGTCAGTCTGACCTCTGGGATGAGTTTGTGAAATGCAAAAATAATATTGAAAACATAAATAATTGATTTCAGGTTCCACATACAGAACAATTTAATCTCAAATGGGTAAGATCAGTAAAATGTTCTCATAATAACATATTTCAAATGTTTCTCTTTGTATATGTAAAAATGTTCATGTCATTTTTTTGTATTTACACTAACATGATTATTTCACAAAAATACAAGTAACCTGAACAAATATGAATTTTTTAAAACATCTCTGAAGAGTAATGTCACAGGATTCTTCACTCCACCGCTCCCTTAAACAGGTAATAACTCAGGCAGTCTAGAGTTTGCAAAAAATTGGTGGTTTATTTTGCCATTGGCCTCCCAAGTGCAGTGCTCTTTTTAGAGGTGAGGTTATATATATATATATATATATATATATATGTATATATATATATATATATATATATATATATATATATATATATATATATATATATATATATATATATATATATATATATATATATATATATATATATATATATATATATATATATATATATGTAAAAAAAAAAATAAAAACAAAAATAAATAAATAAAACAAGCAAACAAAAGTCAGAGGTCTTCTATTACTCTTTGGTATACAAAAAAATAAATAAAAAAAATAAAATAAAAATGACCATGTGTTTCTCAGTCTAGCTACTTTGTCATCTGTCTCTCTCTCTCTCTCTCCCTCTGTGTACTGTTTGCCCCTCCCTCTGGGCGGGTCAAATCTAACTGATAATATTCCCATTTTAAACAACAATAATAAAATACATACTTCTGCTCAATGTACATTTCCCAGTATATATTTTCTCTCACTAATAACATCAGTTATCAGATTTATCATTTAAATATCACCTGATCCATTTGGCGGGAAATTGGACTATAAACATCGTCAGGAAGAGACGTTCTGTTTCCTCTCCCTCCGCGGGTGCTCCGTGTCACAGGTGTCGAACCGAGTCCAGGTAAGTTTCTTTAAAGTATGTAAATGTGTGATATATGGCAAAGCTTCCAAATGTGCATCCATGGATGTGCTATTGTTAGGAGGGGGAAGTGGGATAATTAAAGTTATACGGACACGGAGGGGAGGAGAGTGTTTGTGTGCGCGCGCCTGAGAGCCGAAGCTTAGTGACACAAACAAGTTTACCAATATTCTGCCTGTTATTAAATGTTTTATGTATATTTTGTTGATCTACTGTGATCCTTAAATTGCTAGCCTAGTAAAGTAGCCCGCCTCTAGAGGCAGAAAATATTTTTTATTTTGAGTCGTTGGTCTAGCGACGCTCCTTAAAGCCTCAACCAGGACCGGGCCAATCACAACGCTCCATTTGTGTAGCAAGATTGTAGGGCGGGGCTTAGCACAATGGCGACAGGGTTGAAGTAGCACGAATTTATATACAGTCTATTGTCGGATAAGCAGCAATTTAAACGGACCCGGTTGGCTATTTTTCCTCCACTGTTAGCGGTGTGTTAATTAGCTTAGCCTACAGGATGTTAAAACAACCAGATAGATGCTAGTTTAGACTTGTTTTCATCGCTCTGTATACGTCACATTGTTCGTTGCTCTGATTGGTCACAGTGCCTGTCTATTACGTGCAGAGCAGCCATTTATCCCACCCCTACGCTTAAACTCAGTCTATGGATCATCTCCAGACTATGAATTCATATCATAGTCGGGTTTTTCAGGCTATTAAATTGTAATTTATATGTTTAAATGATAAACTGAGACATAAAATTGTTAAAAATGCACATAGTTTTCTTAAGAAATTTTAGTTTGTTCATATTATTCACATTGTTTTAATGGGTGTAAACTTCACTTTTTTCGCTCTATAACATAGAGGAAAGTTTGGAGTTGACATTATTTTTATATTATGTTACTGTTTCACTGGTCCGGCCTTCTGCAGATCAAACTTGGCTTATTATGGCTGAACTGAAATGAGTTTGACACCCCTGCACATAGCCGAACAGAGACGGGTGTACAATTACCTCTGTCGGCCTGGCATGCATATTCAGTTTAGTTTCGCCCACTGCTGCGTCTTCATATAAACAATGATTTCCTCCTGAAAACACATGTCTAAACACAGGTGAAAAATTGAAGGCGATACGCCACTTTTGCGTCTTCTGATTTCATCATCACTGTATAAACGCACACTGTAAACCCTGCTTTTGATGGCACTTAAAGTTTTTAGTGTTAAATACTTATTCTATTATGTTTTGTGAAAAAAAACAATGTCATTACTAAACCTTAGTTGTTTGAATTTGAAAATTTAAAACGTATACAGTAATACAATTGTCTTTTTTAATTGAGATTATAAATAAAGTTAAGTTTGTGTGAGGGAAGGGTGGGGCCTATTCAAAATTCACTCTGGTGGATCTGGTGTTTACTGCATTGCATTGTGGGTATTAGGTCAACATGAGTGAAGGCTGTAGGCACAACAATGGGTACTTAGTTATCTGTCAAAATAAAAGTGCAGCTTATGTTCCCACATTACACTGATCGAGTTTCTTATTCAGTGTTTACTCATGTAACATTATAAACGTGTGTTTTATGGTCAAAGTTGTTAATTCATAATTGTGGTATTGTAGAATCTTGACAAATTTAAATGTATTCTTAATTTATTTTTTACTATGCACTGTAAACCTGGATTTTATTTCAATATAAAATGTTTAGCTGCCATTATGTAACTAAATTTTTTGATTTTAAATAACTAATTTATCCTAAAAATCTCTGTTAAAGAAAATTTGTGTTTTACAGTAAATTAATACAAGTAAAAGTTTGTAGTTACAATGAATTGTAAAGACTCAAACATTGCTAATGCAATCTGTTTCTACGCCATTCATGAGTAAAGTCGACTAGTTCAAATTTACAGTGTACCCTCTACGATCAAAGGAGCCTTTTTTTGGGGGGTGGGTCTGTTTCATATGTAGGTCATTGAGGTGGATGGTGAATGTACTGTACATATTCCAAGACTTATCCAACTGCCCTCTGTTTAGAAATCATTGTACAGGTTGTTGTCATGGATGGCTGCAAGCAGTCATTAACTTGAAAATGGAATTAATGAATGTCAACAAACTGGCAAACAGACTGGCTCCCAGTCCCAACATAGAATGCATACACGATCATATGCAAATCTAACACATTATACACTATAATGCCTACATAGATGCATCATAAATGTTAATGTACACTGTCCATTCTTTTTCCACACGAGTACTGAAATTAGCCATGTGTTATATACTTTAGCTGTAATGTTAGCATAAACAAGATATGAATCTGAATGTTAGAAGTATGTTGTGAGGATAAACAGACCTCAACATTACATACAGTGGTGGAAAAAAGTTTTCACACGCTCTTAGAATTGTACAGTTTCGAATATTTTCAATCATGTTATTATTTGCAGAAAATATTTTTGTTAAAAAGATGTGGCTGCATCAGACAAGCACATGCAAATTATTGTATTTTTTTTGTTATTTGTTAAAAAGAAAAAACCCTAAACTAAATAATTGACAGATTCAACATGTCATGCTATGGATGTTTTTCAGCTGAAACATCCAGTTTGGACCTGGACAGAACAGAACTCGTGGAGAAGTGAAGAATACTGTTCAGATAGAATAGAATATGTACAGGAACCAAACTTTTACATCGTATCATGAAAGTCTTACTTTGCAGGTACCCCTTTTTCAAGCATACATAACCTGACCAATAATTTAGCTGTGAATAGTGAGCATATTTAAATATAAAATATCTAACAAGCTATAAAAATGCTTTTTTGAAATGGTGCAAAAAAAAAGAAGTCTAAATAAATATAAAATCTAACAATTAATCACCTGGTTCAATTCCCACACCAGACCTTTCTGTGTGGAGGTTGCATGTTCTCCTTGTGTATGCATGGGTTTTCTCCAGGTACTCCAGTTTCCTCCCACCATCCAAACACATGCACTGATAGGTTAATTGGTTAATCTAAATCACCCATAGGTGTGAATGTGACAGTGATTGTTTGTCTATATATGTTCAGCCCTGAGATGAACTGGAGACTCATACAGGGTGTACCCCGCCTTCACCCATTGTAGCTGGATTAGGCCCCCAGTGACCCTAGTGAGGATAAAGCCGGTTCAGGCGAGACAATTAATCAAACAAAAAACTACAGATTCCATTGACTTAAGAATAATTCTGAATTAAATACATGAGGTGTCCAGAAACTTTTTTTCCACTCCAGTATCAGTTTATTTTGGTGAAACTCATAGTAGAGTTACTCAGTGTAGTAGATGTGATCTAAGGGCCGGGGGTTTGCTGCCTCCAATTGTCTCGCGTATTCAGAAATATTGATTAAACACAACTCTGCACCATTTTATCAAACAGACAGAGTTGACATATTACTTCCACTGGTAAAAACTTTAAACAGAGAACCAGAGATACACCTTTGGGTGACTTGCCGACACCTTGACCTCTGAGGCGTCATTCTGTGCAGTCACATGCAGTGACAGGAGACAGGAGGGCTCAGGTCTGGACAGCAGAGCAGGAGGATCTCCGACTGCTCTTAAACCCATTAAGGCCACCTGGGTGTGTAGCCATGCATGGCTAGAAAGATGGCCAGGAGGTGTGTGAGTGTGAGCGTATTTGTGTATGTGTGTGCGTATACTGGCCGAGAGGTGGCCAGGAGGAGCAGGCTGTTCGGCAAGATTAGCAGGCTCTCACATGTTGCATAACAGATTCCCCCTCTCGTGAAAAACCTGCCTGCATGCTGCCGCCCGCTAAGCAGGATGGCCTTTTACGAACGCCCTCTATACTCACACACGGACATGTATGCATGAACACACCCAACACTTTGCAAGTCGACAGTCTTCTTGAACACTGCCCCTACTGCTTTGCTTTTGGAGGAGTCGCATGGGTATTTTGTCAGTTTCTCTATTTATATCAGTGCATGTGGAAGAAAAGGTAGCCAGCCTGCCCTCCTTACTCACGCAGGCTGAGTCAAAGCCTTAACAAATGTCATTATCCAGACCAGCCTGGAGGTGATTAGGTGGTGTGCTGCTTATGGCTCTGTGTTTAGCATGGGCCTTCTGCATCCATCATGGCCAACTGCTGTGTGTGTGTTTGTGCATATGGGCCTAGGCTTGCTGGGGGCTGTGATCTGATGGGTCCTATAACACCAAATCAAACACAGAGGGAGACACAGCCTGCCTATTGGGCTATGTGTGTGTGTGTAGTGTACGTGCCTGTGAGCTAGGGGGGTTAAGTAATAAACAAGGTCTCCATGGTGACAACAGATGCAGCTGTAGCAAAGAATGAAGTTGAGTGTCAGCAGTAAGGGCCCACTGTGTGCATGTTTGTGTGAGTGTGTGCGGGAGAAAAACATCAGCGGTAGGGGCCCAGTGAGAGTCATAAACACCAGCAGGCCATGACTTCCACAAATAGACCTCTTAGAGAAAAAACGGGGGAGGCATGTTGGAAGGGGGCAGAGATGATTTCACACACAGAATAGAGACGAACGTATCCTCCAAGCTGTTAAGGACCACTGAAGACCTCTGTGAAAAATAGCTCTTCATTAAAAGTGCATCTGGACAGTTTGGTTCTTGGGACTGGAACACTTGATAACGATGACATTAGATTAATAATAGTAAAGCATCACACTGTACGTTTACAAGCATTTGAATTATTGTCTTAAGGTCTCTGTTAGCTTGTCGCAGATATTTGTAATTTATGCATAATTTTGCAGCATGGGGAGTACATGGCGTGCATTATGTTATTCACCGCCACAAAGCAAGGGCCACGCTCACGAACACGCAAGGATTTCCCACCTGGATCACCTCTCCTTTTTGACATCAGGCCTTTTCAAATTTGTCTCGTAGATTGTTCCACTTCGTCACCCGCTCGGCCAAATCCATCGTCACACGAGTCGTCTTCAACGATGACGTTCACGGACACAAAACAAGACAGAAAAGTAGGGAAGTGGAAGTGTGTGTAGAACAGATGGAGAATGGACCAATCAGAGGCCGCTTTTCTTGTCTTCTTTGTAACACTGTGTGGGGTAGGTTACATTTTTTGGGATGTTTGCACAAAGTGTCTGTGTTGTATCTGTAACACTTTGCAGACGCCTTAGCTTCTGAACATAAAGTGGTCTTTAGTCCAGCTTATATCGAAGTTTTTAAAGCCACATAAACACCTTAGTCGACTGTAGTCAAACCCAACTGGAGTTTCTGTAATTAGACTCTCAGTGCCAGATAATGTGGTTACAACTTAAGTCCAGTTTTTCCAGCATGTACATGCAAACCATGGTTAGCTGGACTATTGACTAGTCTGGACACTAGACTCACAGCATGACGACAACATTTTAGCAAGAGAAGAATGATCAATGATCAGCTCATTATAAAACTCAGGGGAAGTCTGATAAAGATGTAATGGCTTCCAGGTGTAATGGAAGAGGGGAATATCTAAAACATGCAGGATACTGGCCCTCCAGGATTGGATTTGGACACCCCTGCTCTATTGTAAAGCAAACTTTATGTAAAATGTAAACAACTTCTAACCTGGGTTAGAAGTTCCACTGCCTTCCACTGCTCTATGGAACCCTAGAAATATTGGGCCCTGTGAATTTTGTCACATTTACCCCCATTTTACGGCACCCCACCATGTAGTATTGATATCCCAAACTCCCAACAGAACGGGGAGAGTTAACAAACTAACATTATGTATCCACAGACTGTATCGCTCACTGAATAATCAGATTTAAAACTAATTGTTTACACATGCCCTGGACTATGGTATCATCAAGTTTTCTTCTTCAAACTAAAACTCAGCCACTTATCTGGACATTCACTCAAAATAACACTGTGTTTTCTAATCTTCATGTGCTGAATATGCTGATAGTTTACATTATAGCTGTAAGCTTAACTCTGTTTTAGTAAAAGAGAAAATTAACTTGTGTTCTGTACAGTTTGTGTTGAACAGACCTCCAAACAAGGTCAGAACTATTATAGTTTAGTCTGACCCATGGATCAACAAGCAGCAACTTAACAAAGATAACATCATATAGTAATGTTTTACCTCCATAAGCCTAGTAATCAAAGTTGTGTAGAAGAACAGAAGAAGATAGATACTTTATTCATCCCCACAGGGAAATTCAGTTGTCACATAGCTCACACCACATCATACAATCGTTGAATAAATAAATACATAAAAAGTGCTAAAGTGCTTAAAAAATAAAAATCAGCTTAAAACGGCATAAAAATGACTTAAAAAGAATAATAAGAAGATCTATTAAGAAGAATAGAAAACAGTCTAGAAGAAATGTTGAGATTTCATTATCAAACTATTCATTTAATTTAGAGCTGTTTTCACTGTTAAATACAACGGTGCTTCTAGTGTTTATCACAATATTACTTTTTTTATTTTTTATTTTTTTTGTACTTTAAATGTTGTTTCTTAGTTTCTTTCTCATCCCATCTGGTCACTTTCTGAGGCTTTGGCTAAGGGCCCCTGTGGGGTTAGTTTTTGTCACCAAGGGAGTAAATATGTTTGGTTCATATCTTTACACTTCAGTGCTTTGGGATTTTTGGCCAAACGTCAGAGCGATTCGTTCTAAAACACTAAACTGATCATTTTCATGTACAATGTGTGTAGTAGGGATGAAACGTAGTCAAACACTAAAGTATGAAATGTCATCAAATTCAAACACTGAAGTGAACTACCTCAAGAGTTTACTTAAACAAGTCGTGCTTTATAGGTTTTTTTGGCACCATTGGGCAAAAAATCTAATATTCACAGCACATCATACTGATACATGCTGTATTTATATGAAGTCATTTGATCTGGAATGAGTGGAGAAAGCTGCAAATTAAAGGGATTATCCAGAGTAAAAATAACTTTAGCTAATTTTTTAGGTGATTGCATACATGCATATAGTTTATATTAAAATCACACCATTTGGATGTACATTGAGAAATTTCAATTTTGCTGTTTTGAACCAAACTGTGTTAGCATGGAAGTTATATGAGCATGTTTTTAGTTGGCACAAAACACTATTTTTAGACTTCTTCCAAACTTCTAAACATCACACTTTCATTGTAGTAAATAGAGGGTCCCTAAAGGCAAACCCAAGTGTCCTGAGGTCTTCATGTCAACAGATAGTGTCCATAGTTTATTATCTCAAGCCTCTGTATTCATAAGACGTCTTAGGAGGAAGTCCAAACTAGTCGATTGCCGAGTGCAGTTGGACGATCTGGAAATTCATGATTTTGTTGCATTCTTTTTTGAGAAAAACAACCTGTTAGTAGCTTAAATTTTGCTGTTGCATAGAGCTTCATTTATTAAATTCAATTCACAACAAAGTCGTCTCACAGGGCTTTACAAAAACACAATCAACTACAGAAATGTATGAAAAGTCCCAAGCATCCCCTGTCCTTAGACCCTCCTTCTTGGCAAGAAAAAACTTCAAAACCCAGTGGGAAAAAGACGAAATCTTGAGGAGAACCACATTGAAGGAGAGATCCACTCCCATGGATGGACAGACTATAGATGACATTTACATTTCTAATGAAATACTGGACTATGTTCTTAAAAAATAATGCAACGAAATAATGAATTTCCAGAGCTTCTAACTCTGCACTCAGCAATCGACTAGTTTGGACTTCCTCCTAAGACGTCTTACGAATTCAGAGGTACATGGTTTGTGATACGAAACTCTGGACACACTATCGGATGACATGAAGACCTGAGGACACTTGGGTTTGCCTTTAGGGACCCTCTACTTATTACCATGTACGTGTGATGTTGTTAAGAACTTTAGAAGACGTCTAAAGGCCGACGAAAAAACATGCCCTAATCATTTCCATGCTAACACAGTTTGGCTCAAAACGTTAAAATCGAAGTTTCTCACTGTACTGTTTTTGATGTCAACTACATGTATGTATGTATGTATGTATGTATGTCCCAATCATCTAAAAAATGAGCTAAAGTTATTTTTACTCGGGATAATCCCTTTAAAGAAGGTTTATGTTTTCAAGTTGAGTCATGTTTTCCCCCTGATTTCAGCTGGTGCAGCTTTAAATACAGTACTTCAGTAAATGATTTTCCACCCCTGACTACAAGAATGCATGGGATGTAATGAGTTTACAATTGTGCAAGGCAAATAAAAACTTGGAAAAAAAGAACCAACAAAAAAAAACCCCCAACACACACACACACACACACACACACACACACACACATGCAATCAGCTGAGCACATGAATACGTACAACTGGTGGGAAGAAAAAATTCTATTTCTTCATGCTGGAAATTCTGAGCTCTGGCATCCAAGCTTGAAATGTCAAGTTTCTCACAGGAGCAACAACGCACCCCCACCCTCAAGCTAAAGCTAAAGCTTCAACAATCTATTCATCAGTCTTCATCATCTTTCATCATTATATGGTAATCCTCGCAGCTCACTCAGGGTTTGTCTTGACAGCCCCCTGCAGTGTCTCTTTCTAGTCCTGTTGTGTGGTGAGTGTGCCATCTTGATTCACACATCCTGTCAGTGCTTCTTAATCCCTCCTTTATGGAGACAGAATAGCGCACCGCTGTCTCTCTTCAGCGCCTCACTTCAAGGCCAGATCTGTGCAGCAGCCTCATGTGTTCTCATTGTCAAAAAGCACCTCTGTTGGCAGTCCTCATCTCACCCCAATGTGACCCTCCCCTGCCCAGGCTATTTTCCAATATTATTTATGCAGGGACTCTCTTTAGTCCCCTCTAAGCTGGCTTTTTCAAGGCTTTTCACTGAAGAGCTAAAAACATACAAATCCTCCCCCAAAAACCCTTCAAAAACCATATGGAGCACTATACCTTAATCAGAGCAGTCAGACTGTGTGTGTGTGTGTGTGTGTGTGTGTGCTGGTGGGCCTGTGTGCGCTCACTAATATTAGAATAATCCCTGGTGATTATGGGAGTGGTTATTAGGATGAATATGGCAGCAGGGTTGGGTCGGGCCGAGCTGAGCTGAGCTGAGCTGAGCCTGGGCTGTAGCGAGAAACAGATGTCAGTTGACCCACATCTGCCGAGCATGCTGGGACGTTGGAGTGTCAGGTCACGGCTCTGATCACCTCCGGGACACTGTACATCTGGGCCCTGAAAGATCATTGGCTTTTTCCTCTTGGTTCATAGTGTCCCTTGAAAGCTGCCTCTGACTGATTGTCTTTCTGCAGCTGTGTCTGTCTACCTGTCATCACACACACACACACACACACACACACACACATTTTGCAACATATTTCTGCCACAAAAGAAAGTGTTCCAACTCTGATGTGGCGATCAGATGTTCTGGCCGACTTCCCCCAAGTGCTGGACTAGGATACAGACAGACGGGTAAAGTCTGGGGATGTTTAAATATAAACAAACCTGACACTGCAGTTGGAAAAGACACTGGATACAGCCTGGACTCTGAACTGTTCAAATGTTTGACTGCATTTATTTCATTATTATTATGCAAATAGAGCATGTACAGCGTATATTTAGCATGGATGCTTTGACCTCTTCTCTCCCAGTGAACATATGGGAGCTGCCTTACCAGCCTTATGGCCAGTGGTGGAACACAAGCACATTTATCACTTAAAGTCTAATTTGACTTGCTTAAAACTTTTCTTTACACCTCTACTTTCCACTTCTACTGCACTAATTGTTCAAATGAGCATTTACATACACTCCATTTACAGATAACCTACCAACACAATATGACTTTACAGAGAATTGAGTGAATATTTTTTTTTACATAACCTGTGACAATTGATGAAGCATTAAGTGTAAAACATATAAAAGTGTTTTTGACTCTGTAAATCCACCCTCGGCTTTCATTATTTATTCATTATTTTAACTTTATTTAAGAAAGTTATCTCTTTTAAAATCACTAGCATAAATAAATGTTTGTAGCTTAATAGTTTTTATTTATCTATTTTTTTTTAAAAGATTGTTCCACAAGCATGGTGCATCAAGTGTAAGAGTGTGTGTGTGTGTGTGTGTGTGTGTGTGTGCGCTTGTATTGCTATTTTTATGGGGACATTGATATGTTCACACAGTCACACTATGGGCACCAAAATTCAAGTCCTCCACGAGGGTTAAATAGAAATAAAGATCCTCACTAGTGAAGTAGAAATGATGTGGTCCTATAAATACATAGTTTTTTTTGTTCCAAATGTCCCCATGAAGCATGGGGGAAACAGGTGTAAAGTGAAAGATTGAAGATGTGTTTAGTTTAAAAACCAAAAAAAATGTATGTATTTTTAAATAATTTTTGATATTTATTAATTTATAATTTTTAAATATTATTTTTAAATTATTGTTTTTTTATTTATTCGTTCATTTTTATTTATTTCTAATTTTTAAATGCAATTAAATTAAAATGTTTTATTATTATGATTTATTTGTATTTATTTTATTCTTAAAAAATGTGTTACTGCATTTATTCATTAATTTTTACTTTTAAATTTCTTTTTTAAGTTAACTAAACTTAAAATGTTTGTAATTGTAACTTTTATTTCATATATAAAAGATAAAAGTTTACACTCAGTACCAAATCGGTAGTTGATTACAGACTTGGTTCTCATGACAAATATAAATGAGTGTGTTTCTGTGTGTGTGTGTGAAATATCATGAAAGTCTGATGTTTTGTTATGAATTAATTTACACAGTGCTATATAGAGGTGCAGGTTAAAATAAATCTATTTTAATCAGCAACAAGTTTGATAATTTTTTAATTTTTCAGGTGAGATTATTTCATTCCTCCAGCTTCACAGATGTGAATATTTACTGCTTTAAGAATTAATTTAATGTGCTGAACATAACAGGTAATGTGAAGGTGTTGCAGTGTCTCAGGATAATTATAACAGTGTTTTAGCATATAATCAGCGCATTCATCCATAATGGAAATAATCATTAGTGTTCTATCAAATAAAGGTAACACTAAAGTATTTCAACCAAGAATAAAAGTCAAATCCTTTAAAAGTCACTGCTGACAAATGTAATATATGTGGGAAAAAAATGTAATGTTTATGTTAGTTAAAGAGATCCTTGAATCGTATTTGCTTATTTTACCCTGTCCTTAACTGGTCTGTATTATATTTATCTAAAGGTTAAACCTAGAACTGTTTATTTTTTGTTTATTCTGCTGATCATAAAACCTGAAGAAATAAACTTTAATAAAAGTAAAAGTTTAAAAAAAGTCAAATCCTGCTGAGCTAATAATAATCTTGTGAATCATTGCATTATTCTATATTATCATGAATAAGTGTGTTATTACTAATGATATGATGCTGCAGCAAACACAGTCTTTAATTTTATGTATGTTTTCATTGCTATACTTTATTTAGAACGTTTGGCAGGTGCTTTTTTCCAAAGTGACGAACAAGGGAAAGTCAACAATTAAACTGTGTCTTTATCTTCTTCTTTTGTAAAGCACTTTAACATAACTGCAGTGGACCAAAGTCCTGTACTGAAGAACAAATGAGCTATACTTGAACTTTTTAACATTCTCAGTGCAGAGATTTTAATTGTGGTGGCGACTTTTTACAGCGTGGTATTAGTAATTTTACCTCACAGTCAAACTCCTGAATTCCAGTGTTTTACTCCAGAGCACTAATATGGAGAACAAAACGAAGACGTCATGACTAAGACCAGAGTGTGATGGTTGAGACAAAACCAGGACTTTGAGGAACCAAGACCAATTTGAGACCGATGGGGCAAGAGTGAGTCAAGACTGAAACCAGACTAGATGCAGGACAACGGTGCTATAGTATATTTAATGTTTTACAAATCCTTATCTTATTAGAGATGACATGTTTTTTCTTTCTTTTTGACAGTGAGAGACAGGATAAGGCAGTCTGTGGAAGCCAAAACTGTTATGAACGCAGTACTCTGTGTCCTGTAAATGTTTTATTTTTGTGAGTCTTATGTAGTTTCTGTCATTGTGAGTGTCTGGGCTTTTATTTTGTTATGTGGGTTCTTGTCACTCATTCTGACTTTACTTCCTGTCACCTGTGTTGTTCCGCCCCTTTTTAATTTTCCCTCATGTGGAACACCTGTCTGGTTAGTATATATTCCCTCGTGTGTCTTCACTCGGTGCGAGTACGTCTGCTATCCCCATGCAACCTACGAGTGTTTTTTCTTCTCTGGTTTTCTGGTATGGACTCTGTTTTTCTGGTTTTCTGGTACTTGGTTTTTGCTTGCCCCTTGTCTGTCTGTGTTTTGGATGTGTTTTGTGTATGACCTTTGGCCTGGATTTTGGACCTGGACTCTGCCTTGCCCCCCTTGGAATTGATGCTCTCTTGGCCCTCTGGACAGACCTATTTCTGGCATACGGTAACTGTGTTGTGGATTACTATTCTGTTTATTCTGATTACCTGGTTCTGATCATTGACTGTCTGACCCTGCTTTTTGTCCCAGTGGCTGTTTTACTTGAGGCCATTATCCCCAGACGGAGGTCCTGGAGAGAACAAGTGTTCTCCAGGAACACCCTATTAGGGATTTTGTCATTAATAAATCCTCTTAAATTTGATCTTGGGTCTGTGAGTCTGCATTTGGGTTCCATCACATTCCAGTATCGTGACAAAAACAAGAGCCTAATGTGATCCAAAGTGAGCCACACCAGTAAAATAATATAAATAATAGGATACAAACTCATGAATAATGTCAACACCAACGTTTTCTTAGTTTTTTTAAGTGGGGGAAAAAAAGCTACATTCCTGAACAAAAATGTTTGCATTTACAAACGGTACTTTCAATTCAATCAAATTTTATCTATAGTTCCAAATCACAACAATATCATCTCACAGGGCTTTACAAAAAAGAGACAGCAAGAGAGAAGGACTCAGTGCCTGTACCCCCCCCCCCCCCCCCCCCCCCAGCATTCTAGCTCCTAGGGCAGCTTAGACTGAACTGTGACTTCACTCTGTTTTTAACTAACCTTGACCATAGGCGTTCTCAAACAGGAATGTTTTCAACCTAATTTTAAATGTAGAGACTGTGTCGACCTCTTTAATATTAAATCGAAACTGATTCCATTTGAACATAACATGAACAAATATTAACAACCTGAATAAATATGAACAACCTGTAAATTCTTAAGAAAAATAAATGCAATATTGATATTATGCTGTGGTTTATTTATACACATGCATCACAATTTACAGATCACAGTAGATCGACAAATATATGCAACATTTAATAACAGGTTGAATACATTTTAGGTTATTCAACGTTTTTTTAAAAGGCTAGTCTTTTTTTGTTTTTACTTTTTTTTTTACACTAAAACAAAAAGGAACATTTGATTTGTTCTATGTTGTATAGTATTTACTCGTCTCATTCACAATGCATTCAATAACAATGGAGAACACAGACATATTAATGAAATAATGACGTAATGACTCCTTTAATAAATGTGTATTTTCATTTTTCAAAACCACAATGTTAAGAAATAAACCAGAAAAAGAAGCAGAAATCTATTGATATCCCTATTCCCTACAATTGCGGTGCCTAAAATGAAATCCTGAATCCTGTTTGTCTGAGATTTGAGAACAATCGTAGTGAAATTATACTGTAGACCAAGTCCAGGGTGAGACTTTAGACCATGCTGAACGTACTGTCTGTGATTATGGCCATTGTTGTCAAAAATGTTTGTGATTTAGAGCTGAAAGTTCTGTAAATAAAAGACTTTATCTACAATGCAAGCGATGAAGACCAGTGCATGTGAGGGGATGTCTACAGCCACTACCTCTCAAAACAGAAAGGAGGGAAGCGCAGTTCTTGTCGTGGGCCAAACCAAACATTGTGGTTTTAAGTTATAGTTGCATTTACTTGAAATGATGCGGTAGACCAACACTGAGAATCAACGAGCGCTAATTGAAAACAGCTTTGTAAAGCTCCGATGGATCCCGACTGTGGGACAGAGTTTCTCTCTTTTTCTGTGGTGTTATGTTGGACTGTTGGTTCCTGGTCAATTCCTCAGCGTTCCCTGGAGGACTGAGCGTTTATAGTCCTAGATAGTTGGCAGATGACTCATGTTGGCCTTTAGCTGTCAAACGACAAGTTCACATACCCTAAGAAAAGACCAGGATGGAGCCTGATTTCAATGTGAACAATGTGAACTTTCGACAGTTACCTCATCACCTGTTGAGCTCATTGTAAGTCAAATAACATAATTAGATTTTAATATAAATGTGCAGCTTGCGAGGAACTTCCCCACTGGTGGTTTTTCATCCTCTGTCTGTCATTCTTTCCATTTTCTGCCTGTGTAAATTCTTCTCTCCTGTCTTTCCATCACTCCTCATCATCCTTCTCTCTCTCTCTCTCCTCAGCAGGATTAAGGTCCATCCTTGTCATCCCATAGGGCAGAGTAGTTTGATTGACAGCTGGGTTCAGCGTCTTGACACAGGTCTGTGGCCCCGTCATCATTGCTGATCGTCCCATGCTGGCCCTCAGAGTGACAGGCGCCTGCAGAGCCATTTACTCCCGGTACAGCCGAAAAAAACCCTCCTCCATCCATCATTGGATTTGGTCGGGCATACAGACGTACACTCAGACACCTTCTTTGCATGTGCTCCCTACTTTCCTTTCATACCTTGTACTACTTTCATACTCTTTTCATTTTTTACACCATATCCTCTTCTGAGTCAGAGCAAGGAAGGGGGGGGGGTTCCTTCATACATTCTGAGCCAATCAGAGACGCCTCGCATGGACATGTATACGGAAGTATCGGTAAACTCTGTTGTTCAACCTCAAGTAATTTTTCTACCGTGCAGAAACAATTTGAAACAAAGCAATCTGGACGTTTATTTAAATAGAACCAACGCACAATGCATTCAATAACAATGGAGAATATCACAATATTAATGAAATAACCATGGAATGACTCCTTTAAACCTATCAAGAAAACACAAAGTCCTTAGATATTTTATATATATATATATATATATATATATATATATATATATATATATATATATATATATATATATATATATATATATATATATATATATATATATATATATATATATATATATATATATATATATATATATATCCCCTTAACCTTATACACCGCACAGATCTTTTCCATGAAATACAGGACATTTCAACAACATACATACCCATACAAAGTATACATTACATAACAATACCAAATAATATTAAATCGTAGCTTGGGCAATATTTTTGAGTGCTTCCTTCTTAGCTTTGAGCACATACTGACCTCTCTGTTTTTTTGTTTTTTTTTTAATTGAATTTTCAAAAATAAAATAAAAAAATATTACATACTTACATACATACACTTGGCTCACAAACACATTCAAATTTGAATTAATGCAGGCGAAAGAGATCCAGGAGATACACACATGAAGTAAAGTTCAATAAATTGCTATGCGTAATACGTCCACATGATCACAGAGCGATGCATAGAAATACCAACGTATCAACCCAGTGACACGGTGTCACTTGTGGAACAAATCCTAAATCATCTTGTTAGAATGGTGGAGATATTTAAACCAATGGTATATGACAGGAAGGGTTTCCATATTTTAGGAAAAACGTCATCTTTACTGTGTAGTTTACATGTCAAATAGTCTAGTGCAACGTATTAAAGCGTCACTGAGCTTTAAATGGAACTTTATCTATTATCCAAGTCAAAATAATACACTTTCTATCAAAGGAAAAACAAGTGTCTGATTTAAGTTTTCTTTTCAATTTGTCAATGATGGACAAGTGTGATATGCCAAGTAAGAAAGACAAGGGGTTGTTATTTTTATTACCAGACAGGATCTTATTCATTTCCTGCCCTATGACCTGCCAAAACGGCTGCACTTTCCTACGTTTTCTTTTGTTCTCTAATAAACAATATGTTTCACCTCATAAATCTCTGTATTTTCACTTTTATTTCTTCCTCCGCTCCATCTTAATCCTCAACTTGACCTCATCTGTAGCTGTCTTCCCTCTCCTCAGACATCATTAGTGTAGTGCAGTCTACTATTAATCTAAAGGAATCTGCCAAATCTTAATTAGGGTAATTACTGTTGTTTGTTTTAACTTAACACTGGTGACTCCACTTGATCACTATCTTTGAGCGGGACATAACAGATGGAGTGCTTAGTACTCTTTTGAGAAGGATGACAGAAGTCATGATAGAGCTGTAAGCTTTTGGAGCTTGATGTTTTTTTGGGTACATTTACCTGGCAAAACAATTTAACTCTTAAAAGGAATTTTGAATCCATATAAGGCAACAGCAAGAGGGCTGCATTAGCACTATTTTAAATGTTTTTGTTTGTAGTGATAGAATGTGTGCATTTTCACAGCATTAGTAAATGTATTTTGTTAGTTGTCCTCCTCTACTGTATGTTTTTCTTTTCTATTTGTTGTTGATGTGTATGTTCTTGTGATAACGGTTACATGTTTTTTTAATTCAGAATAAAACAATTCGAAAATTAAAGTTATTTCCAGTTGTTTACATGGAAATGTTAATTCAGAAAAAAAGGTTTCCATGGCAAAAGGGTGTGTTCTGCTCTAGTTAATTGGGCTTTAAAAGCTGGGGGTACAGAGGGTTCTGATTCGACAGAACGGCCACTTGGATGTGTACTCGAAGAAAACTATTGCATCCACTTCCTGTTTCACTTTTGTTTCAACTATCAACATGTTAGACCAGATACTACGTACATGTAGCCTAGCTGCGCTATCCCTATTCATTTTACGTATCGGTGTAGTCGTGTTTCATAGTCAGGGTAGGCGGGGCTAAAAGGTTGTCTTTGAAATCCTCTGTATGCAATAGGACGGTACCACAACCAATCAGTGTAATCTTTAGGATGACGTACTTTGACGCAGGAAAGTTCATGGATGAGTCTGGAGAAAGTTTGGAATGACTAAACAAAATGGTGGATTATGGATCTTAACGACTGTTGTCGTTTCTGTAAAAATAATTTAAAGATTTCTGATGTTTCCTCACATTCTTCACTCATCTTTGATAAAAGGAAATCACCCCCCCTTGTTGTTCTTCTTCTATGGTTCTTTCTCTCCGACTCATTGCAGCGTCACTTTGTTAGACCCGCCCTCTGACTCTTTACTTCATTGTGATTCGTCAGCCAGTTTCAGTGAAATCTAGCCAAAAGTTACATTGAGCGTAACTAGACTACTACGGTAGTACATAAGATTTGCCGCTGCTAGTGAAACATGTGTGTGATCAATGTGAAATATGTGCAAAACGACAGAAATAATGTTAAAGAGGAATTAACTGTTTACACGTCAGAGGAATTTTTGAATTTGGAATAAAGCAGTAACTTTATTCAGAATTAAGTTTAATTTGGAATCATCATTTTCAACTAGAATTAGGTGTTTACATGGTTCATCGTAAAGCAGAATTAACCTTTATTCTGAATTTGAAGAGGAATAAAAACACTTATGTAAAAAGGCCCAATTCTATGTATGGTCAAGTGGAAACAAATCTCCTTCCTGGTGAAAAAAAATAAACTAAATCTAAGTCTAATTAGTATGTATGAAGGGCAGTTAATGTTTTTTTGTTTTTTTTTTTTTTTTTTTTTTTTAATCTGATTTGATCAAAAATCCCTGTCAGACACTGGTTTAATGTTTAACAATTTAAGTAAAGAAAGGTGCCATTTCTTTTAAAGATAGTAAAGTGACATGACACGTCTCAATAGACTACATCTCTCATCTCATATGATTCATGTCACTAACACACAAAAGGCCATTACTTTGGCATCTTTCCTCTCATTCTTGAAGTGTGATGTGAAAAAGGTGTTAGAAGTGTTGAAATCACTACAGTCCTGGTCATGTTGAGAAATGCACAGGCAACTTCAGGCTCTGAACAGACTGTGTCGATGGAAAAGGATGATTATGACACTTCTGTGACTTTTGACTGTATAGTCTCCTTATTTATTATTAGTATTTTTATCACCTTATAAAGTAGGTCAAAAGCAGTTGTAAGACAAACCATAACATTCTTGGCATTATCTATTATTTATCTTATACACTATTAAATTATATGAACAAGACAGTTATGTAAATATTTGCCTAAATGTAATTATATATTATTTTGCCTATAAATATGACTACATTAGCTAATATTTGCAGTAGATTTTTCCTCTGCTTTGGTTTGTTAATTAGGCTAATTAGCACCTAGTTTATGTGACTATATACTTAAAGTGGACATTACAATTAAGTCCAAACATCACTCCTTAGATGTACTTTCTATTCTATAACACATTAGGGTAGACACTTGGCATTGGCTGAGTGGGAGGAGTGGAAGTGGGCGGAGCTTAAAGCAGCAGAAGGCAGCCGGTGAGAGAGAGAGAGAGGGGGGGGGTATTATTATTACTTTTAGCAATGTTTTAGTGAGATTTTAAGTGTTGAATTTTTGTACATAATGTGATAGTGCTGTTTTAGTGTATTCTGCTAGTGTGTTTGTCAAGTTTTGATTATTTTTGTTCACTGTTTATCTGCATTTTTCCATTTTATCTAGAAGTAACAAAAGATACCAAGTGGGAACATCGACACAGAATGATCTAGACAGACAAATATGTTTGAGTACATGTCAAATAGTTGAAAGTCTATTTCTATAATCTGATAAAATTTCATTATGCACATTTATAGTTATTTCTCATAGTAAATATTATGGAAATTCAAGTCTGTTGTTTTCTTTATTATTATTATACTGTTTTAAATATTTATTATATATAATACAGTCATACCTATATTGAAAATTAAGTTTTTCCTGAAAAAAGTTTCAGAAGAATTGGCACAGAAGACATTTTCTTTTGCTGTTATTGTACAAACATACATCTAGGTGGCCTGTTACAATAGTAGTTATTAAAGGTTTAACCGATTATTTATCTTAAATGAACTCAATACCTTTAAACTTTTAATATTACTTCTGGCCACTGGCTCCAAACCTCCCAGATTCCCATAGACCTACAATGAACTTCTCTAAATAGAAGTTAGTATTTTTCCACAGCTGCCTCATTTGTCCTCATTTGTTTTATTTGGAGCCGCTGATAACTTATCAGAGGTCCACCTTTTAATTTTTTTTTCAGTCAACAGGATCCCAGGTGGAACGGAAGCAGCAATGTCTGCCATGTTAGACTTTATTTGACAAATGTGATTGACAGATTAATGATGGCATATTTTTTATGAATAAAACACATTTTTTCCCCCAACAGAAAGCATGACTGTATTTCCAGTTAACAGGTAACACTAAAAAGACCATTAAATTACTTTGACACCCATTCCTTAATGAAATTTTAGCCATTTTAGCTCATTGCTCCTAATGTGCTACATGTGGATGCTAATTGCTAATGCTAGTTGTGTATTGGCAAGGGTAAAATGCAGAAACTAAATTTCCCATGCACGGATAATACAGTGAGTTAACCTTTAACCCTTAAATTGTAACGTGACTCAAAACAAGGAGAACTTCACTTGACCTTCTTAGAGACCTACTTCCATAATAGCACAGTGTAAACCCTGCATGTTTATAACCTGATTAGACACATTTTCTGTGGAAAGTCTTATGCTTGGCTCAATACAATTAGGTGCACCCTAAATAACTCAGTTAACAAATTTAAAAAAATACAGGACTTTCCTTTACATTGTGAATATGTTACCTGGCCTGGAACTATAAATACACTGGAGTTTTTTATTTATTTATTTATTTTTTCTTTTCTTTTCTTTTCTTTTCTTTTCTTTTCTTTTCTTTTCTTTTCTTTTCTTTTCTTTTCTTTTCTTTTCTTTTCTTTTCTTTTCTTTTCTTTTCTTTTCTTTTCTTTTCCTTTCTTTTCTTTTCTTTTCTTTTCTTTTTAGTTGTTTATATTGTGATTGACCTGTTTGTTACCCTGCTGCCAAGGGGAATAATTTTTGGTTCTTTTGTTTGTCAGCAACTTTACACACACACACACAAAAAAAGAAAACACTGGGCCAATTTCCATGAAATTTCCAAGAAAGTTGTGAGGTGGTCCAGAATAGATCTCATTAAATTTTTGTGAATGCAGGTCAAAGGTCAAGGTCACAGTCACCAAAAATGTGTTTTTGCAATGATAAGAGATAGGACAAATCAGGTCAAATGTGTGCAGAGTGGGTAGGGTTTGTTGTACTGGGCACCACTTGTGTATTCTGTATTTCCTTTCCTTTCCTTTAATGTACCAGAATGCAGTGTTTTCACCGTCTTGTTGTCCATATTTTGTTTGTATAGCCTTTTTTTCTTCTTCTGTGGCTTCTGTTTGTTTCTCATCCATTTGTCAGTGCTTGAAATTCTAAGTGTTACATGTTGAAAAGTTGTATAAATGTTCTTTAAATGAAGTACCCCCCCCCAAAAAAAGAAAAAAAACTCTTACACTTGAGTAGTCTGTCCTTGCTATCCCTATTCATTACATGTATAGGTCTAGTCATGCTTCATAGTCGGGGGGGGGGGGGGGGGGGGGGGGGGTCATTCTTTTTCTATGGTCATTTACAATTGTTTCTCTCCGAATCGTTGCAGTGTCACTTTGTTACGACTCTATACTTCATATTCTTTCATACTTTCATATACTCTATACTTTGACTCATCTGCCAATTTTAGGGAAATATAACCAAAACATACATAGAGCGTAACTAGACTACTACGGTATCATATTAGATGTGCTACCGCTAGGTGGGTCAAGCACAGCCAGGGTAACACTTGAGTACCAACAGCAACTAATGACTGGTTACTTAGAAATGAAGTCAGCTCTTCAAACACAACCATCCTGTGAGGGTGTGTAAATGCAACATAGTGAAGCTTTAACAATGGTGTCTATGACTATATAAGCTGTACATGTAAGACGACAGTACATTAATGACCAAGTTACATATTTTGTGTTTGTGTATAAAAGGACAGGAGGGCATCAGATGAGTACAGACTGTTTCCACCTGCCAGGTGCCTGGTCTCTAATCCCCCCTCTCTGTCTGATTAAACACACACACACACACACACACACACACACACACACACACACACAGGCACAACAAGGTCATCTCTCTGTCAACCATACAATAGCGCTGTGTACCCATCTGGCCTACATCCTAAATACTTCCTCTTTAGAAAGCAAATAAAAATAGAGAACATAGACAACAAATGCTGTCTTAGACAAAAATATTACTGGCAGACGATCTTAAATGTGTGTTGCATTTACAACTTCAGATAAAGTGTATTCTTGGTTCGCCAGTGGTCTGGGATGGCTCCGACGACATCACAGTGAGAAGAAATGTTCCCATAGTTGGCGTCTTGTTGTAAATCATCACCTCACTTTGGAGACACTGAACTTACCTCAGTGAGAATGATGCCTTTTATACAAAACGCCTATTGTTATGATCATATCCATCTTTGAAGAAGCCTGTTGTGTGGTCTGGGTCTGCCAGAACCACATAATTACTCACTTTACTTTCTCTTTTTTTCTTTCTTTGTTTCTTTCTTTGTTTCTGTCTGTCTGTCTGTCTGTCAATTTTTTCATTTTTTTCTTTCTTTCTTTTTTTCCTTTCTTTTTTTTTCTTTCTTTTTTTCCTTTCTTTTTTCCTTTCTTTTTTTTCTTTCTCTCTTTTTTTCTTTCTCTCTCTCTCCAAGGTGACACATCTTTGAGACGGTGTTTGGTGCAGGGAATCCAAACACTTTGATATGTGGAGGATAAGAGGGCTTTGTAGAGACAGTGACACCCATCCTCCTCCTCCTCCTCCTCCTCCTCCTCCATCTCCACCTACTCCTCTGCTTTTCCTCTCCCTGGGGAGATTTGGCTTCTTCTGCCCCCTCTGACGGCTTTTATGTCTGACGAGGTTCTCTTCTGTCGAGGTGAGGACGAGGTCAGATGACTTCAAACATGGTGCTGAGAAACATCACATTCTAAATGAATACAGATTAATGAAATCATGTTTGTGTACACTTGAATGAGTGCCTGGGCACAGTGGTTTTGGGCTTGATTTGATATAACTCATTGTAGATTTAATCCCACGGAGGATCAGCTGACTTAATGACAGAAAATGTTTCCACAGTGTAACACAATACAATATGATAATATGAAGGAATATATTCTGTGCATTATTTACTGTATTGAATATCACTGTAAAAAGCAATATTTTCACCATAAATCCTGTATTCTGTGTGTGGTTTGATCTACATTATGATAGTGGAGGAATTCCATGTGGTGCCATGCTGTCTGCATCGTCTCCTCTCCTCACCTGTTGAGGCTGTGATTAGATACTGTCAACCCTCGGGCCATAGCTATATCACATACAGGTAGAGTATGGCTTTCCCTTATGCTCTGGGATACAGCTAGTGAACTCCAGAAACTGCAGACGGTGCTGAAAGTTTTTGTCACACTAATGAGCAGTCTGTCAACAAGTGAGCGCTACAGGGAACTTTGGAAAAAAAGAAAAAAGAAAAGGGAACAGTTGAAAAAATGTAGATTATATGGCGGAAATCCTCATATGAAACCCTGTGCCAAACACACACATCTACCTCCATGATAGAATGACAACATAATAATGCCCCGATATTATTCCTGTTTTCTTGTTTTGATAATTATTGCTATTCAACGCATCTATTTATAGAAATTTTATGTAATAGGCCTTGAAATTGCAATTTGATTTAATGCAGTTTGTATCACATTTTCAACTTCCTAATTTACATTTTACTTAGAACATTGTTGTATATTGTAGTTGGAAACATGTCCTATGCATTGTAGTTTAATTTTGACATTCTGACACACAGGAAAACAATGAGGACCCCACACATCACATTCATCACAAATTTAGACTTTGTACTATTTTGTCATAGGGGTTTAATAATTATCTCCAAAACAATGGATACTAACAAAAAACAACACATATGTTTCTTTCCCACACAGACATCTATGGTTTTTCTATTTGTGCTATATATCTTGAATATATATCTTTAATTCTTCTCCCCATTTTTCCCCCAAAATAAATAACTCAATACAAAATGTTAAGTATAAGAAAATCACAAACAGTTCAATCATTTCAGGAGGTGACGAGCAGATTCATTTAATAAATGTAATTTCATTGATCATTTTTATTGGAATAATTTATGCAGGCCAGTGGAAAAGAATAGGATAATAATAAAAAAGGGAACATTTTAGCACTTTCATATGATGATAAATTAGTGGAATACTGATATGAAGTTAGATTGACATTGATTAGCATGTTTAAAATGCCATCATATGTTATTCATGAAATATTATTTTACACTGGTCCAAATAGAACGTTGTACCTCAGAGCATAACTATTACGGAGTATTTTTCATTCGAAACTATATAGTTAAACGACAAATAAAAATAGCCTTCAACTCACATGTATATGGAGCCTCTCGTTACATTTAATTAGTCAAATAAGTATTTTTGTTAAGTGTAATATTTTCCTTGGTTTGTTTTGAAAGGTCGCGGTCGAAGTCGAAGCAGAGAAATTGGATCTTGAAAACACACCTGGAAACCAGGTCAGTGAATGCACCTGTACATGTTATATGTCTGTTATTGTGCTTATTTTGTTTTGTGGGGTACTTAGTTGGACTGTTACTGAATGTATTGTCAGCTCGTGCCCTGCTCTCCTATTAGCTAACGGCTATTAGCGTCCTCATCAACATCAATGGCGTAAGATAGGCAAGTTCACGAGACCAGTTTTCGTAAAGTGACATGCCATCAAATGACATTGAATAACAGTGAAAGGTCCAAAATATGTGTCAAAAGTCATAAGAACTGGCTGTCAATACACAGGCTGTGCGAAATCCCTCCCTAACTACTATACTGTATAGTGCACTATATATTGACCATGCCATTTTGTAGGGATGTCCGAATCTTTTGCCAATTGAACTTAAAATAAAAAAATAAAACAATATATATAAAATAATAAAACTACAGTAAATATTCGCACACCCTTACAAAATGACGTGGTCACTAAATAGTGATTTGGGACACAGCCATAAAATATATATATATATATATATATATACACACAGCCATGTTGAAACTGTTAAAACTACAAATACTGATTTCTGTCAAAGTATCATGCAGAATGAAATGAAGGAAAAATGTCACTGTTTTTCTTGATGCCATTATGATTGAATAGTTGTTGTATTTTATTGTTTCATTGTGTATCATGTATGTGTTTTATATTGTTTGGACTGTATGTTGGTCAGGTCTCCCTTGCAAAACATATTTCTGATATCAATGGGACTTCCAGATTAAATAAAGGTGAAGAAAGAAGGAACGAAATTAAAATTAACTTATTGTCATCACATATTCCTGATTGTAGAACATAAACCCCCCTCCCAAAAAAAAAAAAACATTGTAGGTGGGCCCTTAGAAGCTATCAGGAGTTACATGCATTTGACTCAACCTCTCTAATAACTACTCAGTATTCTGTTTGAGTGGAATTTTCAGGACATTTAGTGGTGAATTTTGGATTCGGGACAACAGTTTAGATTTCGGGGCTGTCCTGTATCTTTAGGGACATGTGGTCACCCGTAGCTGACATATGAACAAGTATAGTCTGGACACATTTCCATCAAACGATCTTCCAAAACATATTCACTCCCTACTTTGCTGGGGGCTGCTGTATTGAAATTACATGAGCAGAGGACGCAATTTGATTGGTCACCTGAATTTCTGAACTCAACACACACAGCTCAATCAAGTTTTTCACCTTGGGAGGCAAAAAAATATCAAATATGTTTGATTTTCACCTCAAGGTGAGGCAGAAAACTCAGCCAAAAATGATCAAACATACAATCGACAAGGTTACAGCAACTAACAACAATTTGAACATGTAACACAAAGGGAAAGAAAACAGATACAGACAAAAGGATTCATATATAATAGTTCAGTGTCAAAAATATTTCATATAATTTGATGTTTTTAACACATTTGGGGGTGTCTATAAGCCTAATGCTTCATGATCAGCTCATCATCATGCTCTGTGGAAGCATGGTGATGATGTAATGGCTTCCAGTGGTGATGGGAAAGGGGAGTATCGAAAACAATGTAGGTCCTTGAGCCACGAGAGCCAGATTTGAGAACCACGGCTGTTGTATCTGTACAGTTGGTGAAAACAAACCCACGTGGTCTATTAAGAATCAACAAGAAGACCTGAGTTTGAGCACATTAGGCTCAATGTGTGCAAACATTGTGCAACTTATGACTGCACAAATTTCAACATGAAGGTAAAATGTTTTTTTCTGAAAGAGAAAAAAGCGAGACACCTGAAATGGAAAACTGTGAATCCAACATTATCCTAATGTTATATGTGTGGGTCTCACTATGTCTCTATAATGCTTTCATTGTTATTCTTGATCTCAATTTACTGAAATTCAGTGTTCCATGTGTTGGATAAATTGAGCTGTGATTTTTTTTTTTTTTAAATGTGGGCAGCCAGGGATGTAATCTGATATATGATATGATAATATAACAATACGCCAGCTGGAAATGACAAGGAGGAAAGTCAAATCAAGACTACTTTAACAGAATTTCTGACAGATGATTTGTATTAGGAGTAAAAATCAAACATGAAAACACCCTCTCAAGGCTTCATTTCCTACCAGCCTATTCTCTACTTACTGTGTTTACAGTGTTTGACCAAGAGCTTACCTGCAGATCCCACCAAGTACAAATTCAAACCACTGTACAGGAGGCCACTCCGTCGGGTTGTTGACTCAACTTTCTACTGGTAATTTGTAGGGCATTTCTCAAGACCACATATGCACCATTTCAAAGCATAGTGTGACCTTTCTGCCTCATACATGCTGTCGGTGTACACATAAGCCATCTCTACACATGTATATATGCAAGGCTGTGCAGTCACATCATGTGGTTTTGTTTTTGCCGACTGCCTTGCTGGGTCACCACGCTGACCCAACCCATGGCTGCTCCGTTAACCCCGAAGCACTGTTTTTACCTGCTAACACCTGATAATAAGGGTACAAATTATATACCCAAGTAGGTTAAGTAATGCTTAGTGATAAGTGGCTGTTGTGCCACATTTAGCATGTTCTTAATTTTTTATTTTTATAGTTATAGATAATATAGGATACAGTTAGATGGGTTTTATTTGTCACAGGTACAGTCAGAAATTGTGCAATGCACAGTGTAATGCAATTTTGTACCTGCAGCCAATATTGAAGTAGAGATAACCAATATAGGAATAGAAATGTATATCCAACACAAGACCCTTAATGGGTTCATATGTGCAGTTATAGAATAGAAGAGAAGTACTTTATTAAACCCACAATTGGGAAATAGCTTTGTAACAGTTGTGGATGAAGTGGATTGTACAGTGAGTATGTATGTACTGTATGTGTGTGTTGTTTTTAAAAAGGTTCTTCTGTGTTCATGAATCTAAACTAGTGTGTATTTAGTCATTTTCAGATCAGCTACTGCAGTAAGTCTAAATGAATTTTTTAAAACAAAATAAAAAAAAAAACATGGTGGCATGATGACAAAAACCTGGCATTCAAATAAGCTACGCTCGTATTTGACATCACTAATTAAATCATAATTATCCGTTTTTAAAAACATATTGATAGACATGTTGTATTTTGGGCTCTTCAAAGTATAAGAAAAAATGACATACAGTATATATACTAGTTACATGGGTCATCCACAGCCTTCTGAAGCTCAAAGCAAAATGCAATCAGTGCTATATTCTCTCCTTTTGGGTCTATTTTTGTAGACTGATTATTTAATATCTATATTTTAAAGGCACTTTAAAGAAATATTAAGATTCTGCTACATGGAATTCTGCTGAACTAAGTCTTATTGTGGTTTTTATTAGTGGAATTACAGTAACTTGTATCTGTGCCCATTAGAAGAGTTGCCCACCGGTTACTCCATATTATTGTTAAAACACATTATCTCAGGAACGGCTTGATTTAAATTGAGACAAATTGGACGCAAAGATGAAAGTCATGGTCACAATATTTTAAATGCAAGACTATGTATTTCACACAAATGTTGGTTGCTAGTATAACATGGTGATGTTTGCTGTATCCTCATAAAGAGAAAACAATATTAACAGATTATGATGCAAAGTGTGATTACACATAAGTCTGTAACTGGTTGTCCTTGTGACTTCCAAACAGGGAAAAATGCAAACCCTGCAAGAGGACTCGTATCATTAATACTATCAAGTTTCATTGTGATTTATCGTGGTACATGTACATGTAGAATACAGTACTTCAATTGGCAATAACCATACAAATCATGTCATCAATCCATGTATGAAGTAAGTGTGACTTAGCATTGTTTAACTGATAAGATAAGATATACTTTATTAATTCCCATGAGGAAATTTAAAGATGATCTATTATGACAGTGTTTATTTATGTATTTTTTTTTAACTTATGAGCAGCATTCATTCATGCAATAACGTATAAGTTAAATATTAGTTCAGAGCTATTTAAATATATATCTGGTTGTATCTTTTTATTCATGAAGTGCTGTTTTTCATTTATTCTGTTAAGTGTTGGTTTGCCCCAACACACAAATATACACATTTTCCTTTCTTTCAGATAGCTATTCTTCCATTTTTTTAGGCTGAATTCTCACAGACTCTTGAGACATAAATCATAAAAGACAATATAACATCAGGGTTAAGTACAAAAATATGGTTTTGATGTGATTTGGGAGAAGCAGCATTTAAGTATATTTGCTTTTAGCCTAAAGGTACCATAAAGGAGCCATATATCACAGACGTTACAATCTCTTCCACATGACGGTTCTTACATGTGCACTGAGGCCCATCTTGAGCAGGGAGGCTGACAAAGCAGGCTTGACCCTGGGCTGAGGCATGTTGTGGCTCTGTTGTCTCTGGAGGGCTTGTCTGGAGGTTGGCTGTGCTCTGTCTGGGCCACGCTGCTCTCTAATCACCCTGACACTGCACTTACAGGGCTGACAGCTACGGCGCCAGCCACAGAGAGAGAGATCGTACACGTGACCGGGCCCACCTTGGCTCCCCACTTGTTCCCTCTCAAAGATAATCACGTTCTATTGATTTTCTTGGAGCACAAGGATCCCTGTTACCTCTCAACCTCTCTGATACAGCTTGTCAAAATAAGAGCCTCACCATACCGACCTGTTGTCTATTACCTTCCCTGATCTACTTAATAATACATAACGTATTCCAATGAAAGAAATCCAATAGGAAAGGTCTTACAGGGCTTTATTTTTCGACCGAGATCAATGCTGGAACTTAATCATAAGCTTGAATTTTATCTCTTTTGATAATAATCAACTCTATTATTGAAGTTAGGAGCTATATATGTGTGTGTGTGTGTGTGTAGTGAAACATAAACCCAAACTCTTGACAGTGTGTGTACGTGCACAGTCGATGCTTCATTCCTCCACAGCTCATATCAGTGAGCTGAGGCGTCACAGCCGGCGCCCTCTGCTACTTACCTAATTAGCTCTAGGAGCCCCTGCATTATTAACTGAGCCCCTAAATCATTCAGAGGGGCCCTAATGTATGTGTGTGTGGGTGCGTGTGTATGCGCATGCAAGGGAACACACAGAGGGGGTACAGAGGATCACTGCGATAATGTCCCTCCCTATTCACGACATGTCAGACGTAATTATTCACCCTGGAAAGACACGGGTCCAGAACACTGGTAATGGCACTCTTCTTGTCCCTCCTCCTCCTCCTCCTCCTCCTTCTCCTCCTCCTCCTCGTCTTCCTCTCCCTTCCCCCTTCCTCCCCTCCCACTGCTTTTATGACTGACAAGGTGCTAGATGGCTCAGACACACTCAATAGAAAGACAAATAGTCGAGGACGCTGGCATTGTTAGACAAGAATGTTCATGTTCCAAAGGTCATGTGTTAATGCAGAGAGATCAGCAGGAATAGATGGATAATGTTTATTTTATTGTGTATATGGATCTCATTAGCAGCTATGTCATTTGTGGGCCTCATTTGATGATATTCCATGTAATGTACTGACCGTTAGAAGGAATATTACTGCGATAATGGTACTTTATTCGCTCAAAGTTGTGGCTGTAGCGTGTCATGAATTCTTGATGAAAGACCTAATTTGAGCAACGGCAAAAATGCGGCTGAATCATGTTCGGCAGGTTTTCTTTCCCTATGTTTAGCAGCTGGAAGTGGTTCGGTCCCTTTGTCAGCAGAGTCAGCAAGACACAAATGAAAAGTCAATATACATCACTTCCTCCCACTCAGCCAATAGCTGCTGTGTAGGGGGTGATATTGTTCGGTATGAGATAATATTTGGCTAGGCTGGCGACCAGGAGCGCTTGCCCTGGTAATTCCACATGTGTTTACTGGAATGTGACTGTTTCCTGAAGCTCCGCAGTAGCTCTGGTATGTGGGTTGAATTCCAAAACATCGCTCCCTTCTTTGTGGCCTTGGTCACTCTCCCACATAGTTCTTTTGGAGTATTATGGAGGAGGTATGCAGAGTCCGGGAGACGGTCTTTTATGTGAAATGGTTTGATGAGCTGAAGCAACACAATAGGAAGCATAAATAATGGAGTGAAAATAGAGTAAAGACAGCACAAAGAAGTGATTTGCTTGGAAGTGGACTTAGTTAAGTGTGTGTTAGTACTTTCAGACTTCCCGTAGACCTTTTGTAGGGGCTTTACATAAATCTTTCACTAGTTCATAGATAATTGTACAGTAACTTTGGCATCATAGAAGGGCTGTGCAGAATGACTAGAATCCCGTATCCTTATATAGAGCCTTTCAAAGCCATATGTGACCCTCCAGCACAAAACCAGTTGGAAGTCGCACAGCAGTATTTCTAGCTATAGCTTCAAATACGTTATATGGGTCAAAATGATCGAATTTGAAGTTTATGCATAAGAACCAAGTAAAATGTCTCCTGAACACTTCTAACTATGAGTTTTTTGTGGAATTCCTCCCGTAAGTCATTAACAGTAATTAAGTCTAAAATCTGCTCAAAACACGGCTTTCCTTCGCGCTCGCTTTGTATTTCCTGTCATGTTTGGTAGCGTTGGAATTATCGGGATTCCCTCGAGAAAACCCTTAAATAGAAATCTATGTAATTATATATTTGAACCAATGGGAGGCCTCAGAACAAGTCCTTCTCCAGTAAACAAAATCCCTTGTTGCTAGGGTAAGGTTGAAAAACAGCCTCTGATTGGTTGAATTAGTGCCATGCAAGTATTTTTAATATGATTTCAGATACATATAGAAAATCTTAATTTCTAAAATTTGACCCAAGTCAAATTCAAATTGACACAAGTTGAAGTGCATTTTCATTTACATGCAAGAAATAAATGCCTTGTTTTGGTGCCTTCTTTTTTATTATTACATTTTCCTGTAATGAAATATTTCCATTAAAAGATATTAATAGGTAAATAGAAAATATTTGGTTTCTGGCGTGGGGCAAATTTTCACATGTAAAGCTATCCATGTGATAGTAAGAGCTCCTCTTTGCGATACATTGGCATGGCAAAGTATTTGGATCCTTAGAAATGTCATAGTTTTCTCCATGAATTGTTCATAATATATAATCTGATCTGCATCTAAGCCAAGATGTTTTTTTTTTCTTTTTAATAGGTTAAAGTAGCTCCACACCTGGCTCATATATCCTCTCTTTTCTACGTTCATGTTTACTTCATGCAAATGTACCAATGCGGAAGAACCCAACTGTTCAAACGACTATTATAGTTCCCTAACGAGTGTCACGCACAACACAGCGAAATAAATGACAGGATAAACATAAAAAGCAGATGTTTTTCCATCATCACACAGTCTTTATTGTTATATTGCACATCCCTATATTATAATATGCACAGATTACCATGGGTGTTTTTTGCATTCTGTAATTAGTGAAAGATGGGATGAGATTAGCTTTGTTTTGATTTTTAGCTGTTCAGGATTATCCACAAAGGTGCATAATTGCATATGGTTTTAAAGCCAAAACAGTTATATTGTGACAGTCAGAATCCGTGTATCATTCATTCATTAGTTTTTCCAAATTAAACCAAAAATAAGACGGTGAAAAAACAACTTGTTTCTTCATTATTCGTTTCAAAAACCAAAATGAAAAAATGGATAGTGATGCATTTTCTCAGTTTTTCTTTCTGTGTTTAAATAAATAATAACAAACGGATAATGGACGTTTCCCATTTTATTTCATTTTGACCTGAAGCAAATTGAGTAAACGGGAAATTCATGTTAAACACCGAAAGAAACAGTGTCACCGGACTTGAAGATCATTATAGTGTGATATGACACCAATTTTCTCCCTTGTCATATCTTCAGGTCTTAGGTTGACCCTCTTGGTTTCCCAAAATAATAATAATAATAATCATGGATTAGATTTATCTAGCACTTTTCAAGGCACCCAAAGCGCTTCACATTAGTGTTCCATTATTCATTCACTCTCACATGCTCCCTCTGGTGGTGGTAAACTACATATGTAGTCACTGACAGAAGCGTGGCAGCCATTTCGCGCCTACGGCCCCTCTGACCACCACCCAACATTCATACTCATTCATACACCACTGGAGGCAAGGAGGGTGAAGTGTCTTGCCCAAGGACACAACAGACTGACTAGGACAGAATGGAAATCGAACCGCCAACCCTTTGGTTAATGGACGACCTGCTCTACCAACTGAGCCATGGCTGCCCCTGGATGTATGTTTTCATTTAGTCACTGCGGCTCACGTTCATTTCTGGTTTATCCTACTCAACTTGCTTCAGGTCAAAATTTAATAAAACGGAAAACGTCCTTTATCTGTTTTTTTCCATTATTCATTCAAACACAAAAAGGAAAACTGAAAAACGACATCCATTTTTTCCGCTTTGGTTTTGGAAACAAGCGACTTGTTGTTTCGTCATTTTATTTTGAAAAACAAATGAACAAATGATACACAGATCAGTGAACATACACAACATCAGGATGCATTGAATTGACCTGTATTGTTTGTAATATCTAGCAACCATGGGCACGGATAGACACATTTTCTTGAAAAGGACTGAGTTGCCTGCATGAACAACACAGCATTTTACACAATACATGTTTTTAGTAAGTGTAAGCACAGGGGCTACACAAGCAGCCAGACGTTTTCTGTTTTTTAGAGATGTTTCAGCACATCCCAGTCTCCATTTTAAGATGTGTGAGGCTAAGTAGATTACAGGCTTTTTTACTGCTGTTGCAAGATGGGGCAAAAAAAAAAAAAAAAAAAATTATGGTGAGAGCTGTAATGGGAAAAAGAATTAGACTAGATAAAAGTGTAAAGATGGTGGGAGAGTGAGCGAGAGAGAAACAGTCCTTGGCGTCGTTAATCTGGTCAGCCCCTCCCCCCGGTGTTTCAATTAAGAAAATTACTTTTTAGTTCAATTAACAATAATTCACGCTTAACTGAATAAAGTTTATTACACAATCAGGGTGACAACAGAGCAAGAGAAAACGACATGCACATAAGCCTCACTTTTAGGCACTAGAACACACTAACTCACTCACTGGCTTGTGTTCACAGCATGCCCTTTTCTAAGTAGGGATCAAATCAGATCTGTTGACCTAACGTGGGTTTTGTTGAACTGTTGTAGGGGAAGACATGATGCTAGTTAGGGTCCGGTGCTGGGGGTCGGAAGGGTGTGTGTGTGTGTGGGGGGGGGGGTGTCATGCCGCCAAAGGATGTAAGAGAGAAACGTGTCATCACATCCTCAGATGGAAGGGCCTTCTATCTCTGTCTCTATCCTCAGCCTCGGGCGGCAGCTTGCATCCCAGCGATTAGTTCCCAAACACAGACAATAACACTAGCAGCCACATTGTCATAATCGCCACTGTTCCAGCCCCCACCACCATCACCACCACAGAACATGTCAGAGATGCATTTCTGGAAGCTTCCTTTTATACATTTACAGATGAGCTGTCTGCTCATAAACGTTTGGTGGGGGGAAAAAAAAATGAAAGTGTATAAAATTGTCCTCGTTCACATTTTCCTAACAACAACAATAAGGTGTTCTTTGCTTCAATCACGGTTCATCCTCTTTTGTTCCATACCCCCTCCTCCTTCTCCTCTTCTCGCCTCCTTTTTTTTTTTTTTTTTTTTTTTTCCCCCTTCTGAAATGATTTACGCCGCTACAATTATTGGGTAATCTCCACTGTCATTACTCTTAACATCTGCTGTGTCACAATGCTAAGGGCTTTTGGCTGTGCTCGGCAACAGTTATTCTATGTACTTACAGACCTATCATGCAGACAGACATCACCCCCCCCCCCCCTCCCCCCCTCCACAGCCTTTTCTCTTTATTTGCTATCTGCGTTACTGAGATGAAATGACTTTTATATGAGCAGGAGGAGGAAGGTGAGATGACTTGCTGGTGCTAGTATGTGACAGAAAAGAACAGTGTGTGACTAGAGAGCTCGAACACATATGATGAGAATAGCTGGGATAGCTAGAGTTCAAAGGTTAGTGGAAGAGTCTGGTTGGAAAAAAAATTGTTGGAGCTATGTAGTGTGGTAGATGTACTGCAGTCGAACTTATTTTGATGTAATTTTTCAGGTGCATGAAATAGATCTGTTTGTGTGAAGTGAGTTTTTGTGCTTTTTAAAGTGATTATTTGATAGTTGTCTGCTGTCATGTGCATGAAAGCCATACATCAAAAGTATTCCTCTATGTCAGGGGTCTCAAACATGCGGCCCGAGGGCCAAATGCGGCCCACCAAAGGTTCCAATGCGGCCCCTGGGGTTGATTTGCAAAAATACCATCCCAGGAGCTTGTGGAACTTATTTTAGTTCAGGCTTCACATACAGACCAATATTATCTGGAGTCAAATTTTAGCAGAATAACTTACAAAAAAAAACAATGACTCCATATTTTCTTCTCTCATTGATGTGAAAATAAGTTACATTATGCCCATAAATAATGACAACTTCAAATTACTGTCTCTGTTTTAGTTCAAAAAATAACATATACAATATGACAACAATATGACCACCCTGAAATTTCTAAAGAAAATTAAGTACAATTTTAACAATTTAGTGTCTTTGTAGTAGATCTGCTCCATAATGCATGGGAGTAAATTATAAACTGAGGCATAATATTGTTAGAATTGCATGTATTTTTCTTGAGATGTTATTTTTTTTCAGGTTATTCACACCTTTTTTGTGTTTTTTTTTTCTTTTTAAGAAAGTATTTTCATAAGGTAATGGGGTTTGTTTGCACTAAAACAAAGACAAAAATTTGGAATTGTCATTTTTTTTCTAGGTTATTATGCTATTATTTTACTGGTCCGGCCCACTTGAGATCAAATTGGGCTGAATTTGTCCCCTAAAAGTAATGAAATTGAGACCCCTACTTTATGTAATTAATTTGTACACAGTTGCATCTACACTGTCTGTACAAAACAGAATGCATGTTAAGGTGCAATGAGTAAGTTCTGAGGGGGTTTAGATCTACTGCAAATACAAAAATGAAAATTGCTATTCATATTTACATTTCCGGGTGACATGGTGGTGCATTGTTTAGCACTGGTTCTATTCCAGGACCAGACCTTTCTGTGTGGAGTTTACTAATATTCCACCTATTACTAAATAGGTGTGATCTGTAAGTTACAATGTATATGTGTAAATGATAAACTAAAGCCTAATATTTGTTTTCATAATGAAATTTTACTTTTTTTGCTCTAAAATTGAGAGAAAAATTTGCAGTTGACATTATTTATATATTATGTTAATTGTTTTTTACTGCTTTGGCCCACTTCAGATCACATTTAGCTGAATGTGGCCCCTGAACTGAAATGATATTGACACCCCTGCTCTAGGGCGGCATGGTGGGGCAGTGGGTTTTCTCCAGGTACTCCACTTTCCTCCCACCCTCCAAACACATGCACTGATAGGTTAATTAGTTAATCTAAATTACCCATAGGTTTGTATGTGAGAGTGATTGTTTGTCTATACATGTTCAGCCCTGAGATGAACTGGATACTCATACAGGGTGTACCCCGCCTTTGCCCATTGTAGCTGGATTAGGCCCACAGTGACCCCTGTGACCCTAGTGAGGATAAAGTGGGTTCAGGCGACACGAGATATTTCTATTTCCATTTGTGTATATTGAAATACAATAGATTATTTTTGTGTTTTCATTACCAGTTTCTTATCCACAGAATCTACTTCTCCTGCTTTTATTTGTTATTATTAAGGTACAGTATCATCCCCCTACTATGTTGAGAGCCTTTTGTGTTTTTAGTGGCCACCATAGGGGAGGGTAAGGTACAGAGTATTCATCAAAGAAAAACTACTTTTCTACAGACTACTTTTAATTTTGGTGCCTTTTAACATTTGCATTAAACAGAATAAAATTTTGAATAAAAGTCAAGAGCAACATGCACACAATTTCTAATCAACCTAAATCTGCTGAAAGTTCTTCTTTATTAAAATAAAATGAAAAGATTTGGCAAAGAGAAGAAGGAAGAAAAAATTAACTAAGAAAAAAAACAATACAAACTCTCACAAAAAAACAAAAAATAAATAAAATAAATGTAACTACATATGTTTAGTAGTATTTATAAGTATTTGTTTATTTGCGCATCACAACTTGAAAATAAAAAAAAGGAAAATATCATGCAAATAGCACCATTGTACAGGAGAGAATACAAGCGAAAAAATAGCTTGGCTATATAAATACCTCCCCAGAAATAAGCAATCCACAAAAAAAAAGAAATAACAATTAAAAATCTTCTATAATAAAAAGATTGGTTGTCATCTGCAACTTCACTGCTCACATGGTAAACCAGGCAAGCGCTGTGGAAGAAAACACTGGCATATGAAATTAAAGAGAAAATGTAGATGCGTCCTGCTGAGTGGCTAATTTGCTATGCTAAACAGTGGCTCCTGTTCTGTTACTGTTGTATGAAAGGCCTAGAAAAGATTAGAGAATGCTTAATTGTTGACAGCATTTTTAAAAACAGATAACATAGTCAAACACTTGTTAAGATGATGAACTGCATTATGTCGACCACTTAACACCATTAACACCACTGCTCTGTGTATATAAAGCCCCGTAGGTGAAGATGCAACCTTTTCATACCTTATCCTGTCATTATTTTCCATTTGAAACCGAAACAACCTACCACCCACCACTGTGCACACATAAGCTCATTTTCTTACGTGTCTCTGTCTCTAAATGTACAATAAACAACCACCCAGCAGACAGGCAGTTAAGCAGGCTAACCTTTAGCGAGAAGGGAGAGGAACATGCAGAGATTTCCATCAGATTACCCTCTCCTGTTTCCATTGTGTGTTTTGGCCCCCTTCGTGGTATTTCTCCCCCCCTTGTGCAGCAAATTAGAACCATTTGGTATTCAGATAACGGCAAACAGCTCGAATCTACTGGAACAATAAGCAGTTTCCAACCAATCACCCACCTGGACTGAGCATGCTAAGATGGTTTTCATAGTTGTCGGTTCTTTCACCGTTGTTCAATTGCCAGTGTTTTTTTTTTTTTTTTCCCTTCCAGCTGCTGATGTTTCTAAAGCCTCCCATCTGATTCTAGTTTTACTTTCTTCTGTCTGCTCTGCTGATTGACCTTGAGCTTCTCCACAAAGCAGATCTCACTCAGGAGTGCCATTCAGTCTATGGGGAAGTCACAATCTGGCAACTGTTAGGCCTTTAGATCGGTCTGTGCCGTATGCACTACAGCACCTTCCACCCAGTGGATACTTTTTTATGCTTTACCCCAGTGAGAGAAATGTAATGACATGGGTCCAACACAGTGTGATTGAGATGGATGATCTGCTTTATTATCTGTGTTTTGTATGTATGTGTATGTGTGCATATATTCCCAAAGTGCTCAGGGAACACATTGTGACCCTAGTTGTGTTTGGCCACCAGAGGCCATGCTGGCAAAGGCTGAAATGATGATTAAGGACAGGGGGGCCGAATGAGAAAATGTGGATTAATGAAGCTCAGATAGAATTAATAGCCATGACATCCCACAACAGAGGAGATGCTAAATGAGAATATGTCATGGGTTCAACGCAGTCTCAATGCTTGTTTTGCTTTCAAGGTTATGGTAGGAGGAAACAAAGCAAAGCTAGTTAACTTGTCCTGCCTTGACTAAATAAATAAACAAATCAATTTTGGTTTTGTTTTAGTTAATACAGTGAACTACATGGTCACAGTCTTGTGTTCTTTGTGTATCTTTGTTTATTTGCCCTTTGGAATAATCTAGATTTTCATGAAACATAGGTGGAAGGATGGGGCATGCAATCTAGTATTTTTCCTCCTTTTTAATTGGTGCTCTGAAATTAGTGTGATTTACTTTTCATGCGCATATTATTTTGTAGTGGGGCATTAACAGACACGTTGAATTACATTTGGATGAGTCAACAAGTCGCATCTTGTTCTCTCGCTCCCTCTTACTTAGCGTGTGAACACAGACCAGTCAGACCTAAACCAGAGAAGACATGGCTGCTGCAGGCAAACCAGGGGGTGCTGGGTCTGACAAAACAAAAGGGCACAGTGACCTGCACAATATCCTAGTCCAATTTAAAATAGAACAAAAACACAAGCATCATGCATGGCCATCTGAACATGCACCTGCTAGCTAACCTGAGTGATATGAGCAGCAGCACAGACAACGCACATTAAGGGCGTATTCACACTGCACTCAGAAAATCCAGACTTTCGGACTTTCCAGGAAAGTTCGAACCTTATTGAAAAGTGTGAAACCTCCCCCGAACCTTGGTCCGGACTAAAAACCGAGTCTGTGGTCTGAGCTGAGGAGGTAGTCTCGGTCCGGACCAAGGTTCGCTGGTGCACAGTGTGAAACGTCTGTTTAGGGAAGTCTGGACTATCGGACCAATTACGTCACAGTCACATGCGCGGAATTTAGTCAACGTCCAAGCATGAGTCGCGGCAATACATGGGGAGACGAGGAAACCAGGTATTTCATTGAAATTTGGTCGGATGATACTATAAAGGCTGAATTGGAGACAAGCCGCTGGTGGGAACACTGGTACGAGAGTTGGCAACATTGCCAAAATAGGGCAAAAATTATGAAACTAGTAACTGGGTCCATTATCTGGGAGCATTTCCTGCAACAGTGTAGCACGCTCATCTACTTACCAATCAGGGTCGAGTATAGAGAGACGCATGCTGTACACACATTGACGACATGACGTTCTAAAGTCCGTTGGTCCACTTGATTCAATACAGTGTGAATGAAGACTGTAAATAAAGTTCGGATTATAAGTACAGTGTGAAAAGGCAAAAAAAAGGTTCTGATCCGAACCTTGGTCCGGACTTTACCATGTGAATACGCCCTAAGACAACATGCTCTTTTCTTCCAAGCATGACGTATCCAATATTTTGCAATGCGATTTCAGTTTGAACATCGTGGTCTCATTTTACCGACTTTTCTATAATTGAAATTTGACAACCTGGGAGCAACAAAATTCTGCTCCCAGGAGGCAAAGTGGCAGGAAAAACATTTATTTACAAAGTGTGTGTTTACATAGTCACATATTAACATCAGGACCTGTTTTGCACATACTGTATGGGTAACTTCAGGGTCACATTCAACTCATGTTCAAAACCGATAAAAGTCACAGTTAATGTGTAATATGAACAAGCACAAATTCAGCAAATGAATGATTTCAACCAAAAATTTGAATTGTACATTAAGACCTGCTGACTTAATATAGTCTTAGATTTCATTAGATTACTGTATTTTTTGGAATATAAGATGCACTTAAGACTTTAATTTTCTCCAAAAATGACAGTGTGCTTTATAATCCAGAGCGCTTTATACATGGATTAATTGAGGTTGTGCTTAGTAGCTTGAAATTTTGACTTTTTATCTCAGTAATTTTGACTTTTCATTTCATAGTTTTGACTTTTATCTAATAATTTTGACTTTTAATCTCATAAATTTGACTTCACTTATTGCACCTTATAGTCCAGTGTGCCTTGTATATGAGAAGAACTTCTAAAATAAACCATTCATTGATGGTGTGGCTTATAGTCCAGTGCGCCTTATAGTGTGGATGACATGGTAGATGAGACTTTATTGATCATACAGCAGGGAATGAACTGGTTAAGGCTGCCACAGAATGAAGACTCACTGGGATACACATTGTTCCTCAAACAGTTGCCATTTGCCAATTTCAAGATACAAAACAAATAAATTAATTATATATTAAAAAAACAGCACCCAAAGGTGTGTCTTTCATGGTGGCAATTATGTGTTCAGAAAAAGCTTGAAACCGAGGATGGAAAAATGACTTAATAACCAGTTGTGTTATTGGGTAAAAAAGAGAAGAGCATAGGTTATGAATCAGTCATATATGACATGCAATAAAAATGTTTATATACATATATATGTATATATTTACAATTGTGTATAGCAGAGTGCTCAGTGCTGCAGTTTGCTGTTCAAACATGGGGGAGCATCCTGGATCTGGTTCCAGTTGTTGTATGATACATGCAATAAAATGATTTACGGCTGCGTAAAATACCTATAGTCATTTCCTGACTGCACCTGGATTGGGGTTTAATCGGCCTGATGTAGTGGTGTATTCTGAACTGGCTTTAGGTGTTAGTGTCATTACTACATCAGTATGACAGACCAGAGACTCACAGAGTCATGACTGAAAAGTTAAGAGGATTAATTTTGTTCCAGATACTAGCAGGAAGTACAAATGCATAAAGTAAGAGGCATCTTTGACTAGGTGTTTTACAGTTGTTGCCTGATTTTCACCAGGTCTAATTCTGATGGTATTGGTCTACCATTGCTGATACTTGACATGTTTGTAAAATAAGACTGGATTTGTGACCCTTTGTTTGACCCATACAGCTGCTGGCAACCCAAAATAATCTATTTATGTTAAATGTTTAATAACTGTTGAAGCACGAATCCTGTCAATACATCTAAATAATTGATGTAAAATACGGTTTGTCATCAGATATGATCCATTTTGGATGTTCAGAGCCTCTGTAGCAAACATGGGAACATCTTCTGTCACATTAATTCAACAGTAAAACCCATGGAGTCTGACAGTGGAGTAAACCCATGGAGTCTGACAGTGGAGTAAACCCATGGAGTCTGACAGTGGAGTAAACCCATGGAGCCTGACTCTGAACACTTGTTTTTACATTCAGTTCTTGATATCTTGCCTGAAATAAGTCCCTTCTTCATCATTTTTTTTTGTTTTGATCTAATGACTTTAGGTTTTGTTCTAAGCCTATACCACAGGTGTCAAACATAAGGCCCGGGAGCCAAATCCAGCCCATCTAAGGGTCCAATCTGGCCTCCTGGATGAATTTATGAAATGCAAAAATTACACTCAGTTGTAAATCATTTTATTTTATGGTCCACATTCATACAAATTCAGTCTCATAATAACCTATAAATATTCACATCATAATCCCCAATTTTGTTAAGTCATTTGTAACTTTCTCTGGACCCCTCTGTGAACCTTCCGGCACTCTTAACTACGTCATCTGAAAGATTACACTGATTGGTTGTAGTACCGTCCTATTGCATACAGAGGGATTTGAAAGACCACCTTTTAGCCCCGCCTCCCCTGACTATGTAGCATTCCTATCCCCATACATGAAATGAATGGGGATAGGGTGGCTAGGCTAACTAATTACTAGGTTAGAGAGAAATATAAATTTCAGACCACCACACATGACAGAGTCGTTACTTAAGGCCAATTAATGCAAAATTGAACCAATGTCAATTTAAAATTATGTACATGGGCCCCTTCTTTTGAAAGTCTATATTTAAATCCTATCCGCATCTCATTGTAAGTAATGGTAAATTCTTTATTGTATTATATTGCTTTAATTACTTATTATACCCAAGTAATGTTCGCTCATTTCTTTAATTTGAAGTGTTAAGTTGATTAAAGGGAGGCCTCTATGTAAGAACTGTTATATTTCATTTATATTTATACTTGCTCACGTATCTGTTATCTTTTTAAAGTGTAAAATACAATAAAGAGCTGCCACAAAAGTAACACTGGGTTTATAAAGTAGTCACTTTTCATCTTGTTGAAGAGCATGTCTACTGTCCTTTTAGAAAACCTAAATACCTTGTATCTAATATGCAAATACAAGAATGCAAAAGAAACATGATCTAATTTTTTTTTAGTTTGGATAATTCTGCGGTATTTGTGTGAGCTACTCCATTAAAATATTCCACATATGGGAACACGGTAACGGAATAATAATGTTAGCTTTTTAGCTGCGGAGTGTGTGCCTCTGTGAACTTCAGATGTTTTAAACAGCAGCTGCAAAAAGGACAGATTCAACCCCCTGAAGTTTTAGTTTGGCTGTTTGAGGATAACAGTTGCTGGACCGACTTGTCTTCTCTTTGATTTCACCACCTGGTTTGTTGTTCAGTTGGTGGTCTTTCACTTCTACCTCCTGCGGGCTACAAACGTCCCACATACACACACGCACGCACGCACACACACACACACACACACACACACACACACACACACACACACACCTGGACAGCTTATTAGCATGTTGAGTCAGGAACTGGAGAATGTTTTAGCTCCAGGTGGTGATCAGTCATTAATGTCTGATCAGTTGTGCAGGTAAATGTTTACCTCAGACAGGTTAGACATTAGTGACGCCTGAAGGCTTCATTTACAAGTATTTGTAAAGTTTGTGACTATTTGACATCAGTGGTAACAGTTGATCTAGTTCTGTACAAACTCTGTGAACAACACATCCAGCAATGCGGATGTTTGAAGCAAAGCAGGTCATTTCTATACAGCACATTATCATGAACCAAAGTCTACGATGGTTTTAGGTCAGGTTTTTCTGGTACAGCAGGGGTGTCAAACTCATTTTACTTCAAGGGACACACGAGCCAATGTGATTTCAGTTGGCCTAGACCAGTAAAAATATAATATAATATAATATAATCTATCTGTTTAAAAATTGTAAGGCATTACATGGAACAGTTATTTATTTGTTTATCTTCTATAAACATGATACTCTATTGATCACTTCCACAAAATTCCTTTCTTTTTTGTGTTTCTTAGTGTATTTAATGTATTTTAATGTGTAATTTGTGGGAAATTTGAGTACAAAAAAATCTAAAGAAAATGGGACAGTCGACTGTCATCGTGTTTTAATTATAATTTAGCAAAATTAATCCAAAGCATACCTGTGATTAATCTGATTAAAAATATAAATCACTTCACAGCTCTAAATATAATATAATATAATATAATATAATATAATATAATATAATATAATATAATATAATATAAATAGAACATAATAATCTAATGTTTTCTCAGGTTTAGTATGAAAGAAGTAAAGTTGCTTCATAAAAATCTGAATTACTTGGAACGGTTTCAACCAAATTGTGTATCAGGTTATTGTAAAGGCAACTTACAGATAATATACAAATGAAAATTGCACTTATTTTCTCAAGACATTGCATGTTATTCATATTTGTTCAGGTTATTAACATTTTATTGTGAAAGGACAGTTTGTAAATGTAGGCCTAAATATTTTCATCACGTCATTTTCCTTTTTATTTTTTCTCACATTAAAACCAAGAGATAAACATGGAGTTATTATTTACAGGTTATGTTGATATTATTTTACTTATAATAAGATTGAATGGGGCTGTATGTGGCCCCTGAACTTTTGCCGGCTGTATGTTTGACACCCCTGTGTTACAGAAACATGTAACATGAGAGTGTTCCACAGATTGAGGAATGACTCAGAAAACAAAAAAAAAGGAGGAGGCATGGTTCATGAAGTTCATTCCAGAGCATCTTGATTTCAATGAAAACAGCAGAATGTGTTTTTGTTTCAGTCCAAGGGGAGACCTCTTAGGGAGAGTGAAAGTCAGTGAGCGGTTGAAGGAAGTACGGTTGCAGTTGTGTATAGACCACTAACCCACTGTGTTTCCTCCAGTACTGTAGGTCCTGTCACATCAAACCTTCTCTCTGGACCAATTAGCTGCTCAGCTAGCACTTCTTCTACCCTGCATTGTCCAGAACTGAAGGTACACATGACACTGCTGAAGCTAAAAATACTGCTTTCAAACTTGGCCTTGGGGGGGGTGGTTATGTTTGTTTTTTTCAGGGCGTAGGCTATTGTTATAAGACAGTACCATTTATTTTGATGTAAAACTGCGCCAGTATTCGCATCATCTCTCTCACATTTTGGGCCACAGTTTTAATTTGCGCAGGATGAACTGACAATATTTTCACACCTATTGAAACATTTTGATAAAAGGCCAGAAAAAGAAAAATCAATTAGTTTTATGTTATGTGTGACTAGCATATTCTAACAAAAACTAATTTTTATTTTGTCAACATTGTGGAAAAATAAATTAGACCACCCATTGTTTTCTCCTATTTCTTGTTCATTTTAATGCCTGATACATCTATAAAGGTACATTGGTTTGTACAAATGTAATGAGAACAACAAAACTGGCTCATAGTAGTTTAATTTCAAAGCTGATATCTATCCTTTGAACATGGTTTTCTTGATAATAGCCAAAATCACTTGAGCTCTTACATCAGTGGTTATGTCATTAATTCTATCCATTTAGTGGAAATAATGATCTACAATTAGAGGTCTGTGCGGGACACAATTTCCAGTCCCGTTCTCGCAAAGAATTAGGATTTTCAGTCCCGCTCCCACCTGCACTTGCTCCCACCCACAAGTCCCCCAGGATTCAGAAGTGAGTTGAAGGGGCCGTTTTACACGAGGACGATTGCAGCTAAATACTACAGCATATTTTATCAGAAGTGCCTTTTGTTTACAAGGTGCCTGCGCCGTGTAAACGTATGTGAATACGCACAAAACTGAAAACTCCTTCCAGAATGGGACGTATTGAAGATGTGCCGGGTTGCATCTCTGTCTAAACGGCATGAAATGTTCATGTTGTGTGTGTCTTTAAATCACATAGCATTAGCACTAGCAGCTCTAGTAAATGTACAGGAGTCGTTTCAGCTATTGTATATAAATTACACATATACCATAGCTGAACAGAGACAGGTGGACAATTGCATACGTCAAAAAAGGACATGTCAGCGTCCTACCACAGTACCACATAGCTGGCCTGGCATACATATCCATTTGTATTTACCTACTGTTGCGTCTTCATGTAAACAAGGATTTCCTCCTGAAAATGTTAGTCGAAATGCAGATGAAAAACTGAAGACGAGACACCGCTTTTGCGTCGTCTGTTTTCATCGTCTCCATATAAATGCAGCCGAAATGTGGCGTATGGAAGACCACTTGCCCGGTGTCCCTCGGGGGGCGCGAGTCCTTCTGATCGAGGCTCAGCTCATAGACTGTGTGAGGCCGGTAACGGCCCCGTTGTGCCGGGATCAGGTTGTTTGCTAACTGAGGCTAATTTTGGCTGAAACCACGTCTCAATGAAAATAGTTGCGAGGTATCACATGACAGTTGGATATATAACTGAGTAGGGCTGCACGATATTAGAAAAAACCTGACATGCTATTTTTATTTTTATTTCTTTAACCCTGCAATATATATATATATATATATATATATATATATATATATATAGCGATATGAAAAAAATCCTCAGGAGTAAATAAGAGCTGTGTGGTGCTGATGCAAAAGGTCAAACAGATTAGTGTTCGACACAGAACGTACGTTTCAGTGTCATCCTTATTGTAGCCGTAATAATGAAATAAAATTAATAATTAAAAATATAAACAGATAAAATTTTTTAAAAATAAATAATACATAAAAAAGACAAATAAATTAAAAGATAAATAAAAATAAATGAGTAAAAAATTAAATAAATTATATACAAAAATGAAAAATAATAAAAAATAAAATAAAAAAACAATTGCAGGACCTGCAATGAGGCTATTGCGCACATGTACATTGTAATGTCGATGCTCAAACAGTATATTGCGCAGCTCTAAAACTGAGCATGTGTTCCACTTAACAGAAAAATTCAAGATAGATATTGTGTCTCGTCTTTCAATAATGTGATTATTGGTCCATTTTTCTCAGCTGTGGTTTAATTGTATCGTGGGGAAAACACACTCACAATAAACAAATCTTATTTCTACAGGTTTCACTGGTTTGTTTTGTGTCACCTTAGTTATCCCCCGTCCACCCCAAAGTGAAGCGGTACAGGTATGTGACAGTGGGTTTGACTCTCACCTGTGAATACGTTACCTATTCGCTCTTCCTCCTAAAGTATTTAGGGCTGGGATTGGTGTTAATGCTAACCCTGGGCGGGGAGAAAACACGGGCAGGATGTGTAACAAGAGAACAAACAAGGGTGAAAGGGAAACTGAGATAGTCAGCATTGACAGGGTTGAGCTCCCAGGTGGGGTGTCACCCTCAGGGGAGGCAACAGTTGCTGACAAAGCTGTGTAGGTGTATGTGCGATATTTGAGAAGGTCTTGGCAGGTGAATTTCCTCAGGTTCTCTTGTCATGAATGAAGATTGTTTCTGCGTTTCTCATCAGAGACCAGTGTAATGTCTGTGATTTTCATGGGCAGTAATAATATTTAAGTTGACATTTATAAATATGTCAGTATAGAAAATAAGACAAATCAAAGTTTTTATTGATAATAGACTGATATATCGGCTGGCTGATATATTGGGGTTGATATTTTCTTATATCGGTATTGGCTGATATGCTGTTTTTTTTTCTCCTTGCCATGATTTACTGACAGGTGAAGGAAGAAGAAGAAAAAAAGGGGGAGAAAATGTAAAAGGAAGAAAAAATGGAAGAGGAAAAATGGGGAAAGTAACAAAAAAGGGGGGTAGAAAAAATTACAGAAAAAAGATGAAAAAGGAACAAAGACATATTTATTAGTTTAACTGTCACAAGTTCTATTTTCTAAATGTAGTTAAAGATTTTCTGACACTTGTTTTCATTTGAAAGAGAAAATAAATGGGTTAACACTTTATGATAACTACACACAATTGACTGTGTATTAACTGTTAATGTGTTATTCATACACAATGTATCATAAATAAACCATTTGTTAACAAACCATTAATACATAGCTGTCAAATTAGTTTATTTTTAACAGACAGGTGCAGTGTTTGTTTACCTACAAAACAGATAAACAAACAGTTGTAAACACTGCACCTGTCTGTTTAAAATAATCACAATTCACATTTATCTGTGAAAGACGGGATATGAACAAAAGAGTAACAAATGGTTAATACATAATAAACAAACATTTATAAATAGGTACCAAATGTGACCCTCCAGCACAAAACCAGTCACTTGGGTCAAATTTCAGAAATTCTGATTTTATATTTATCTTAAAGTTTATTAAAAATGTTTGCGTGACACTAATTCAACCAATCAGAGGCTGTTTTTCAACATCGCCATAGCAACAAGGGATTTTGTTTACTGTAGAAGGCTTTGTTCTGAGGCTTCCCATTGGTTCACATATATAATTATGTAGATTTCTATTTAAGGGTTGTCTAGAGGGAATCCCGATCTTTCCAACGATAACAAACATGACGCCAGCACGAATGAAAGCCGCGTTTTGAGGCAAATTTTCTTTGTTTTAGACTTAATTACTGTCAGACTCAATTGTTGTCCTTCTTAAAAGGCATGATTTGAAGCACTTACAGTAGGAATTTTACAAAAACTCAGTTATATTTTACTTATATTTTATGCATAAACTTTCAAATCGATAATTTTGACTCATATAATGTATTTGAGGCTAAAGCTAGAAATACTGCTGTGGGACTGGAGGGTGATGGAGGGTCACAAATGGTGAATTATGTGTAGGTATTATAAAGTGTTACCCAGAAATCAGTCTCTACTCCAAAAAGAAATATCGACTTAGAAATATCGTTGGCCTGTATCGGTCATTGGCTAAGGCTGATGTAAAAAAAAAAAAAAAAAAATCAGTATCTGCTCCAAAAATCCATGTCGATTGAACACTTCATTCTCGTAACTGTGTGTAATGGAAGAGACTGTCTGGACAATAGAAGTTAATAAGGGCTTTTCTGTTGTTTTTTTTTTTACAGTAGCTTTAGTCACGCGCTGCAAGTGTTGTTGACTTTGTGGCTACCTTCCCATTGTGAAAGGGTGACCTTCCTCTTTCTCCCTCTCTCTGTTCGGCTCAGCTCCGTACATCTGTGTCTGTTTACCAGCCTGCCTGCGTCTCCCTCAATCTGAACTGATGAGTGCAACTCACAGCTGCTCCTCTCTTGTTTCCCGCTGCTTAGGTTGTGTGTGTGTGTGTGTGTGTGTGTGTGTTGGTGTCATTGTGCTCTGTGGTGACAGCGCTGCACTCCTGAAATCAAAGACAACTGGCTCCCGACCACCGACACACCTGTGATCACAGACGCAAAAGAAAGTTAGGACAAAAGACCAAAAAGCACTGCTATGGAAACGTCATAGATGCAGATGCTTCGTGTTACGTTTGTTTTAACGCACAGACACCTGTGCAACCTTTTGGACTGGAAGCTCCTCTTATTACCTTGACTTGACTTTGAGAAACAATGAGCTGTTAGACTGAATGTTATCTATAATTTAGTTACACATTCTATTCTGTTCTATATTCTGTTCTGTTCTATTCTATTCTGTTCTGTTCTGTTCTATTCTATTCTATTCTGTTCTATTCTATTCTATTCTATTCTGTTCTGTTCTGTTCTGTTCTATTCTATTCTATTCTATTCTATTCTATTCTGTTCTGTTCTGTTCTGTTCTGTTCTGTTCTATTCTATTCTATTCTATTCTATTCTATTCTATTCTATTCTATTCTATTCTATTCTATTCTATTCTATTCTATTCTATTCTATTCTATTCTGTTCTGTTCTGTTCTGTTCTGTTCTGTTCTGTTCTGTTCTACAATGATGAGTGTTCCGTTCATATTATTTCATTTAGTTTAATTTTAGTTGTTTACAGATTGTTGATTTTCTAGAAGCTGAAATACAAGATGACAGAAGTGTGATATTAGATACAGCTGTGAAGTCAGATAAATCTGCCATAAATCTTTGTAAATTTACTACCTCCACAATCATAATCAAATTCACTTATATTCTGTTCTATTTGAATAGACAACAATGACTATTTGGTTATTTTATCTTCATGGAACAGAATTATTGCAGTTTCATTATTTTTTTACAAGTGAAAACTCATTTTGCATTTATTACCTCCGCTAAGGAGGCATTAAATTCGGGTTTGTCTGTCAGCAGGATTACGCAAAAAGTTCTGAATGGATTTTGATGATTGATAATGCCTCAAGGAAGAACCCATTAGATTTTGAGCAATAAAGGTCAAAGGTCAACAGCTAAAACACATCAGTGGTAATATCTCAGGATTCAGACAATATCATCTCACCTTCAGACATCAGATGGGTCAACATCTATAACCCTAACCTTTGACCCCTAACCCTAACCTTCAGACGTCAGATGGGTCAACATCTATGGCTCCATCGTGTCACGTATGAATGAAAAATCAAGCCTTGGTGGAGGTCTGCTGTCTCTGATTGCTTTGTTTAATTTAGTTTAGCTTTAGTTTTTGACACATTATTGATTTTTAGAAGCTGAAATGTAAGATGGCAGAAGTCTGATATTATATACAGCTGTGAAGTCGGATAAATCTGCCATAAATCTTTGTAAACTACCACCACAATCTTAATCACTTGACTTTTATTCTTTATTTTAATTGTATTTTATGTAGTTTTAGTTTTGTTTTTTAACAGATTTTTTTTTTTTTATTTATAAAAGCTGAAATGGAAGATGACAGAAGTGTGACATCAGATAGGGCTGTGAAATGTCATGATACAATAAGCTTCATGATATAAGATTACAGTTCAATGCACTGGTGTATATTGCAATATTGTAAACAAGACAATATGTGTCAAGTTTTTAATTCTAATCCTACAAAAACTTAAATACATGAAAGAACACGGCACCATGTGTGTGAAATCTGAGTAAAAAAAAGCATCTGCCTTCAATGTTTGCTTGTGAACTATATACAAAATTACTATGTATTCTATTCTATTCGAGTAGTTATTGTACTTTAAATAGTTTTACAAGTGCAAACATTTTACATTTATCATATAGTATATGATAAATCAACATATTATAGTTCGTGTAATTTTAACTTGAGAGGTTATTGATTTATTGAAGCTGTAATGGAAGGTGATTAAAATGCGACATCAGATACGGCTGTGAAATGTCATGATACAATGAACTTAATGCCAAACGTTTGCAATTCAATGCATTGGTGAATATTATGATATTACAAACAAGACAAAACATGACAAGTTTTTAATTGCAGTGTTAGTAAAACTTTTATACGACAAAGAACACATCACCATATGCGTGTAATCTGAGTAAAAAAAACAAATTTAAGACAAATAAATCTGCCATAAATCTTTGCTTTTGAAGTATTAATTAAAAATCTGTTTTCGAGAATCAATGCAGGATTGCATCACAGAAAGAGCACTGATATTTTCTTACAACAGAATCACTTTTTAGTATATTAAAGAACCATTGTTGTGCAAAAGTGATTCTTTCTTTCCTACCGTGAAGCATTGGCACTATTTAACCCTCAGCAGTATTTGGTGAATTCACATTTTTATTTGTATTTTTTTATTTTATTTTAATTAATTCATAATTTTTTTTTTTACATGTAAATCAAATATGCATGTGTCAAAATGTGGCCAGTGAATTGATATGTCATCACTTCTATTTTTGTTTTTTCTCTTTTATGAATTTCATTTTGAACATTTAAATAAGATAAAACAAACAATAGAGCAAAAAATAATTTGGCAATCATGTCAAAAACAAACCATGATAGAACTATTCCTCAAAACACATCACTGTTTTAACTGTCCATAAATAATCCTAGTAATAAAGAAACTCATTTACACAGGATTGTCTCTATTATTATTATTATTATTATTATTATTATTATTATTATTATTATTATCATCTTTTGTGTTGGTATTTGCATTTTTTAAAATAGTTTTAATCTCTTATTAATGAATGAATGAATTGATGTGTTAGAGTTAATGTTTAATGTCTTTTTAACCCAGTAGTTGTGAATACTAGAAACAGGAAGTATATGATTTCAGGTAGTGCAGGGAGAGGTGAAGAATAAGGAGGTTATCACTTGGGGCGAGTATGAGATACCAGTGAGAGCCTGACATCATCACGACAGGTGCTGTTTTTTGTCGTTGTCCCACAGACAGACCAGGGAGCCTTAAGCTGGTTGGACTGTAACACTGAACCTGTTGGTCCTGTTTTTGGACCCTCAGGACCACGTTTCACCTCATCGCAGGTGACAGCGATGGGATGGTATGTTGTGGTCTGAAACATGAGAAACACAAGAATTTAGTGTGAGTCATCATCATTGCTGGAAAACCTGAATTCTTGTTATTGTAGTTTCTCACTTCAGGAGGATTAAAAAAAAAAAAAAAATCTTATATAACTGTTATTTACACTGGAAAAACACCTGAATCTCACCAAATTATTATTATTTTTTTTTACATTTCTAGTCCAAATATCAAATAAGTCAGAATCACCTAAAGAAGACCTTTTCAGTGACATATAAGAGATGAGATGTATTTAATTATTATAGGCTTGTTTATATACTGTTTTAATTGTGTTTGTTAAGCGCCTTGAGATTGTTGAAAGGTGCTGTTGAATAAAATGTATTATTATTATTATTATTATTATTATTATTATTATTATTATTATTATTATTATTATAAGAACTGATTTTTAGACAATAGATCTGGAAAGTCTTTATAATAATATATAATAATATATGTGGTCTAATATCTCTAATAATCTTCACTTATTGCATTGGAAGATTTAAAAAATTGAATTATGCTAAATAAATAGATAGATAAAAAAAAAGTCTTCAACTGTATCTTAAGTGTCATAAGATATTTTGACTAGAAATTAGAAAAATACATTTGGTAAAAGTTTACCCCCCCCCCCCCAGTTTACTCAGATGTATTCAATTCTTAACATTAAATTGTACATATCTGTAATATTTTCAAAGACTATTGAGTCAAATATCATTTAGACGGATCAAAATTCTGAACTAATATTAATATTTTAAGGGACATAAAACTGATTCTCAAATCAGTGCTGTTTTTTTTTTAACTTTCATTTATTTTGTTTATTTATTCCCTCTGTTTATGCCAGGGAAAGAAAGAAAAATACAATTGGTAAGATTTATATTATTTCCAGTGTACTCAGATGTATTCAACACTTACTGTGAAATTACACTTTATGCATATTTGTAACATTTTATAAAAATATTCAGTCAAATGTCATTTATAAGGATCAAAATTCTTAACTGACATTAATATTTAAGGACCAAATTTGATTTGAAATGTGAGAACCAGTGCTGTTTCTTACTTTACCCTTCCCTGTTTATGCCAGAGAAACAATGAAATCTTCATTATATCAACATAAAACCTCTTTAGAGATTTAAATTTAAGGTTGAGATTTAGGTTTGAGAGACAAATCATTAGTAAACAAGCGAACAACACCAGTGATTTATTATTAATTTTATTTTTCACTAAATCTTTTGTTAGTCTTGAGTCACTGTCACTATCTCTCTGCAGACGTGGGAAAATCAAGAACAAATGATTACTAAATGATCATTTAATGTGTCATAAATTACTTGTAAGACAGTTTAAAATGAGGATGCACCTGTTGTCAAATGCTGGGCTGACACTGGGAAAGTTATTTTCTGGGTATTTTTTTAGTATTTTGTACCAAGAAAAAAATAAGAATTGACTAGAAAACAATTAATTTTGTTCTTCATTGCTCCGTCTTTTAAATAGAAAAATAAATGTCATCTTACTGATGTTACTTATTAAAGCCTGCGTTCTGCTGATATATTTGACTTAATAATATCCATTTTTTTTCCTGTTTGAAATGAGTCTATGTGTATAACTTGAAATAGAGTATTAAATACTAATATTAATCCTATTATCCACATAACAAAAAAAACAACCTCCAGTGAAGTGGTTCACGTCACAGTGTTTTGTTGCGTTATGCACCCAGAGTTGTTGTTTTTTTATTTATTTATTTCCACTGCAGTTCTTAATGTATATTCATGTATAACTACATTCAAACAGACTCCAGGGGACTGCTGGCTTGTGGAAGTTTTCTAAGCTTCCTATAAATATTTCTGTGAATACATTTTCTCCTTCAGGTAGAACTTGTGTCGTGTTGCCTGTTGGTGCTGGTGAAATGTTTCTTTGGTAATTCATTTGCAATTAGGAAATGTAAATCAGACAGGTGCTGCTGGCATCTATCAGAGTCTGTATTTGTTTTACCTAAAGCGTCTCAGATCCTCCCTTTGTAATGACACCCACATGCGCACTCACACACGGGTGCACCGCACATGCACACAACAGACACAACAAGGTCACCTCCGTGTATCACTAAGGGTCTTTATGGAGGAGTCTGAGGAGACTTTAGAAGTACGGCATGAAAAGAGAACCAAACTTTTTTTTTTTTTTTTTTTTTTTTAATTCAGAAGAAGGAATACAGAGTCTGCCTTGTTTCTGACTGACATATGTTCACTGTGTGTGAGAGAAGAACTGGGATCAACACTCTCTGCACATAAGGAGAGGTACAGCTGCTAGATAGCATTGCTTAGTTTGTGTGTGAAGTGAGGGAAAGTCTGCACTTGTGTGTGTTGGTAGGGAGGGGAGGGTGCACGGAATGCACACTTTTATAAGCGTGGTTGTGCTGTGGTGGCGGTAGTGTGTGTGTGTGTGTGTGTGTGTTGCAAGAGGAGACGAGTGACTTCACACAGGCGTAGTAGTAATGAAGTGTGCCAATGTGGAGAGAGTGGAAGTTGAGTGTCAAACTGGTGAAGAGGAAGGAGGAATCTGCAACATTTGGTTTCCAGTATGTCACATTTCCACCGCATTTTAATCACCTTTATTAATGCCAAATACTGAGCATGAGAGCTAAATCCCTGTTTACAAAGACTGACCAATATGACAAATGTGCAATTTTAATATTTGGACTGCAGACAAGCAACTTTTAAAAGACAGTTTTTAATATTCAGATGCCCTCCCACACACGAAGGCACATGCCGTCCACATTTACACACACGCTCTTGTATACACACAGTGTTTTATGCCACTGGCAACTGCCTTATTCCCACCAGCTGTCTGAATGCATAAAACCCAGGCTTGTTGTTAAGTCTGGGGCTTAAAAGCACTGCCAAAAAGAAAGCTGGGCAGGAATAACGGCATTAATTCTGTGATTTGAGCCACCACTCAGGCTCAGCGTTTAAAAGTGCTTAAAACTAGCAGCTGGTGTCAACAAGGTAATAAAAGCAGGCACCAGGGATCACTCTGTCTGACTCGTGTCGGGCGGCGGGACGTCCGTGTTGGCCTAAATGGTAGTGATGCGGCAGAGGGAAGACACTGGCTTTGGCCGCCGCCCGCCACGCTGCCAGGCTCTGAGAGGGCAGTGGGGGTAACGCGAGCTAATAATTTGTAGTTTATCAGCTCTTATCATAGAGATAAAACGTACAATGGATGGATGCTGGCGTGTCACACCCTCCCTGTTTTGTATCCTGTGTTGTGTTTCCAGCTCAAGCTGTTCCTCAAATGGCTTGAGAGAGCTTTGCCAGTGACATCACTCTCGCTGCAGGCCCCCCCCCCTTTTTGTTCCACCCGCCTCCCTCTCAGGTGAAAGGTATCATTTGCTGCTCCTCCTGCCAAGTCAGGAGTTGGAAAACTTTAATTTCCTCAGCTCCTGAGTCAGTGCCAGAGGTTTGATGTCCATTACCCAAACCCTGAAACAAGAGCTGACGTGGACTTGGAGTGAGCTAAGCACTCTGTGGCAACATTAGCTAACCCCACAACCTCTAGATCATCTTTCTTACTGTCTCCCACTTCACTTTGTTTCACCCTCCCTCTTTGCTCTCACTTTCCCTCCCTTGTTGTCTTTCCTGTTCAAGGGCCGTCCTTATCACAGAGGTTGAGATTCTTGTTAAAAAGTCAAGGCTCAGCTGGACCCGGGCCACAAAGTGCATTATGATCCACCTCCTTTCTGCTACCCATTAACTTGTCCTTCATGATGTGGCAGCGGCTTGTAAACGCCTCGGCACTTCAGCACTCAACCTCCCCAGCTCTTAAATCTGCCCGCTAGTCTGTAAAACATCCTGACTGTCCACACCACTTTGCACGGTTGTACATCCGTTTGAAAGTGAAAATCCAGTGGGTGAGTGCGGATACTTGTATATCTGCACCAAATGCAAGAGAAAATTTACTCAAGTTAATTACTGCAGTCAGTTGGAAATGATGTCAGTGGGTCTTGGGGGTCCAAAATGAAAGGCTGAATTATTTAAAGGGATTAGAGTAAAACCATATACCAACCAATAAATCCACCAGAGCAACTTTTTACACTGGTTGCACTTGTACAGCAAATGGGCAACAACGGTGGTTCGGAATAAAAGCCAGTGCTGAAGTACATTAACATAGTTGGTGGTAGTAGAAATTCAATTATCTGTTGAAAAACTTACAATAAAATGAACATGTAATGTTTACGATCAGATACTAAATGATATATGTCAAAAGGTAGTGGATTTTTAAAGGCTATTACAATAACAAACAGGGCAGTCAGAGACGGCAGACCTCCGCCAAGGTTTGATTTTTCATTCACACGTAACGTGATCGAGCCATAGGTGATCCATCTGATGTCCGAAGGTGAGACGATGTGAACGCAAAAAACAGTGAGACTCTATCTTGCCTGAATCCTGAGATATTACCACTTATGTGTTTTAGCTGTTGACCTTTAGTGTGACCTTGACCTTTGACCTTCATTGCTCAAAATCTAATGAGTTCTTCTTTGACCCATTACCTATCGTTCCTGAAAGGTTCATCAAAATCCATTCAGAACTCATTGCGTAATCCTGCTGACAGACAAACAGACAAACGGACTCGAATTTAATACCTCGTTGGATTACGCAATGAGTTCTGAATGGATTGATAGATAATGGGTCACGGGTATACTGTTTGAAGTCAACTGAAAAAAAGTAGTTAGACATGTGAAATTTCACCCATTATAAGTCAATAGGACAAGAAAGTTTCCAAAAACAAGCTATCACTTAGATATTTTCAGTCATGTCTTGTATTTAAACTTTGACCTACTTTTACCTAAAGTGTAATCACATCTATTCTGCATCCCGAACATAAGGGAAATATGTGCACAACCTTAAAAAGACAACAAACACTTTTAGGAAAAAGAGTTGTAAAGGCCAAAGTCATTATTGTAGACCTTTTGTAATATTGATAATTTTGCAGTGACGTTACGCTGTATGCTACTTGTCTGAGTGGAGGGATACGCCCACACTGTACTGACAGCGACTTTTAGAAGAACCCTTAGCAGATGCAACATCCTTTAGAAAAAAAAATGTTTACAGTCAGGCATGATTTCTCAGCAGGGAGACGTCCACAATTTTTAGCTGAAAACATCTCCCTCTTAGTCCCCGCTGTCGGAGCACCACCTGCGGCCACAGAAGCACAGAAAGTCACCCGTCTGCTGCTTAAAACAGTGCTGCGAATGCAACCGTGTTGAATGTGGTAAAACGTAAACACTCCAAAATGTGGCTATACTTTGAGATATGTGGAAATGAACACGCTAAATACAAAAATACAATACATTAATTTCGTGCAAAGGTGGAAGCACGTCCACCACAAAGAAAGAGGATGTCTGTCTCAAGAGAAGCCCTGTGGGGGGACGATGAGTCTTCCCTCTCTTCAGACTAGTACTGTATTATATAAAGATTATACTATATTATTTAAAGAATATACCATAATCCACAGAGATTCAACTGTCAATGTGACTCGGCAGCTAGACATGTTGTTGTACTGAACATCTGTTAGAGTTAGAACACTAATGAATAATGATGCCATGTTCATCAGACTATTTATGAGTAACGTTATGTTCACTATTAACAAACATATGTTTAATTGGCGTTAAAATAAAAAATCCTACTTAATAATAATAATAATAATAATAATAATACTTAAGGAACTCAGGTTCTTATTGTAATGTGCAGTTATAGTGAAGTGTGTTTACATAAAAACTGTCTACCACCGCTTACCTCAGTTTTTGTAAAATGTGGAATAATTACAATAAAATTGCATTTGTATGTATAAATCTGATAATGTACTTGTATTCTAATATAGAATAGTGTAAAATAAATACATTTAAAAAAGTTATTAAAAAAGTATATATTTGGAACTGTTATACTCTAGGAACCAGTAGGAATAGGAACCATTTAAGGGGAACCGTTATGCACCCAGAATCGTTATAATTCGAATGGGTCCCAATCCTCGTCATAGGCGATAACACCAATTATGAGAATTGTAGAAATCTTCATTCCTCATCATTTGGTATCAATCTGAAAGTTCTGTGACTCACAGTTCTTGAGTTATAATAAATAATGTGATTTTGACCTTTTAGTTAATCGTGACCTTGACCTTTGACCTTTACTTAAATTGATAATTGCATCTGATGCACATTAGCTATATGTATTTGCCCATGTAACCTCATGGTTATATCTCAAGTATTCATGAAGTTTTAGCATATGTCTCTGCACACACACGCACACGCACACACACACACACACACACACACACACACACACACACACACACACACACACACACACACACACAATCAATTATCTTATGCGTTAAATGGAACCTTGTATCACACATTTGAAAATGAATGCAATAAAACTCATACTGTCGAAACAAATTTGGAAACGGGTGCTTGTATGTTCAAAGGGAAGTCACTTTGGTTTATAGTAGTTTTCTTTCCTTGGAATTCTTCTTATTTTTTTACCTCTGTACATACTCCACATATACACAGATTGGATCTTAATACAGAGACTGAGACATGCATGTGTGGTCATTAGAACTGCATTAAAGTAATAAACCCTATGCTGGACCAGGATGTTTGTCACAGTGATGTTTGTCAAAGTCATGTGTTCTTACATGAGGGAATCAGAAAATATCTTCCAGAGTAATTAAAGAGTAAAGTTGGAACTGGATAACTGGAATTAATCAGCCCATGAATTGGTCAGTATCTACTTTATATGCACTGTTGTTGCTGTTTACTGGTGTATGAGTGTGTGTGTGTGTGAATGGGTGAATGTGAGGAATTGTAAAGCGCTTTGGGCACTAAGTGGTGTATAAAATGCACTATATAAGTACAGTCCATTTATCATTTATTGTATAGTGTATATATAGGACTCGCTCTGTCTTTGTTTTTTTTTGTTTTTTTTTCAGGACCTTGTCAGCCATGTCCGTTGTACATTATTAAATGGCTCACACGTCATTGATATTTTGTTTCTAGCTCTGTTACTGTACTTGGACAAATCCACATGATCTAGGTCAGGGGTCTCCAACCCTGGTCTGTGAGGGCCCCTATCCTGCCTATTTTGGATATTTCCCTCTTCCAGCACACCTGTCTGTCATTATCAGTCTTCTGCAGAGCTTGATGATAGGCTCATCTTTTAAGAATGATATATCTACATACACATGCAGGATCGGGACCCTCTAGGACCACCCTGGGGACCCCTGATCCAGGTTCTCTTTGTTGAAGATATTGGGTCAGGGTTTAGGTGTCTTACTGGGGACAAGGTAGAGAAGTGTCTGTGTTTCTGTTGGTTGACATCTAGCCATAAGTGTAACTGTTCTTTCCATCATGTTACTGCAGCATCCTGGCCTCTGGACATGATCACAGCCACTCATTGCTGTATGAACTTCACTAGAAATATGTGACACAGAGCAGGTGAGACAGGCAGGAAGTCAAATACATTAAAGACACAAAAGAGCAGGTCAGTTTTCCAAGTAAAATACCATACGCAGACATCTGATGGTATGACATGTCAGTGTCTGTTACAGTTATTTGCCTACTGGTGTGTGTGTGTGTGTGTGTGTGTGTATATGAGTGTGTGTAATTGTATTAATATCTTTCTGGGGACATTGATGTGCTTACACAGTCACATCACAGGGATCTCTGACACTATGGGGACCAAAGTTCCAGAAGTCCTCATAAAGCATAAGGGAAATGGGTGTATTCTAAAAAATATATATTTTTTAATTATTTTTTTCAATGTATTTATTAACTCTTATTTTTTTATTATTATTTTTATATAATTTTTTTTTAAATTATTACTTATTGATTAATTCATTTTTATTTTTAATTTAATGGCTACTTCATTACTCTGTGTGTGTGTGTGTGTGTGTGTGTGTGTGTGTGTGTGTGTGTGTGTGTGTGTGTAGGTGAACGTGAGGCCTTATGAAGCCACTACAGAGGCTTCAATGAGACTATTTGTCTCATTGAATTTAAATCTCAAATTTCCTTCGGGATCTATCTGTATGTATTTTTTTTCTTAATCACAGGTGTCAAACATAAGGCCCGGGGGCCAAATGCGGCCCGCCAAAGGGTCCAATCTGGCCCCTGGATTAATTGTGTAAAATGCAAGAATTACACTGAAGATAATTAATAATCAAGGTAATTCAAATCATTCATCATTTATGTCAATTCAATCTAAAGTGGATGAGATTAGTAAAATACTGTCATAATAACTTAGAAATAATGGAAACCAACCTTCAATTCTCCTTTCTCTTTTAGTGTAAAATAAAGTACAAAAATGACTAGCATTTTACAAACAAAGGGAATAAACTGAAATATTTGTGGAATTTTACCAATATTCAGCCTGTTACTAAATGTTGAGTATATTTGTAAATCTACTGTGATCTGTAAGTTGTGAGGCACGTGTATAAATGACAAACAAAATCATAACATCATCAACATTGCACTATTTTTAAAAAAATATTAGTTATTCATATTTGTTCGTGTTTACTTCAGGAACAGTTTGTAGTTGTTTTTTTATTGGAGAATTTGACTTCTTATTTCACCCAAAAACAGAAAATTTGGCATTAACATTATTTAATAAATTTTTATCACATTATTATTTGTTATTTTACTGGTCCAGCCCACTTTATACGACATTAGGATGAATTTGGCAAATGAAAGGTCATGACTTGGGGGATTCCTCACATCATTTCATCATCGCTGTGAGGTTCAGGATTTGGGGACATTTGGGGATTGCTTCCAATGGCTAGTTTTGTCTGGTTAATGGTACGGCTACACTGAATGCAAATTTTCACATTTGCGCGTCGTGATTACAAAGTCATCGGTGAGACGCGTTTGGACACAGATTCACTCCGGGTGGCGCGTTGGATGGAGTTACTGGAGGAGATGGTTGAATTCCCCATGCTGCAGGTACTTTTGCAGGAACCCAATAGTGACAGCATCTGGCCTTTGGATGTATGGGACCTCCAGAGCAGGTGCAGAGCAGCAATCCAACTGACACTGAGTTAAGGAGAGACTGAAATAATGGGCCAGATTTTGTTTATCTATGTTTGTCCAGTGTCCAAACTCGGGTGTTTACATGGTGCGTCAGTGGCGTACATGCGTAAAGTCGGATTTGGTGTGGCTGTAGCATTGCACTACAGCTTTTGAACATCTTAAACACAGACACAACTATATTCAATTCAATTCAATTCAATTCAATTTTATTTATAAAGCCCTAAATCACAACAAAGTCGTCTCAGAGGGCTTTACAAAAACACAATCAACTACAGAAATACATGAAAAGTCCCAGGCATCCCTTGTCCTTAGACCCTCCTTCTCGGCAAGAAAAAACTTCAAAACCCAGTGGGAAAAAGAAGAAATCTTGAGGAGAACCACATTGAAGGAGAGATCCACTCCCGTGGACGGACAGGCTATAGATGAACGTCCATGTATAAATGCAGATATATGACTTGTGTTGTTCAGAATTCCATTTCATTGCAGTAAGATTGTCTATAAACTCCAGTAAGACAGTAAAAGCAATTAAAACGGACAAAAAGAAATCACTTTTACTGCACTGGCCCATTTTATCTATGCTTGAAGCAGAAAAATCAAATAACATCTGTGGCTCATTTGATTGTTCTTCATGATGGAAGAACAATCTAGTAATTCTCTTCAGTTTGAAGTCCTGATGTATTTTAAGATTGCACTGTCACTCAGTGCTTGTTGTCGTGTGCATTTTAACACTAACAGATGTGTTTTTTTCCCCCTCACTTGCATCATTCAACAATGAAAAATACAATCATCTGAGCTAATCGGAGCCAGAGAAACAGTGAGTAGTTGTATAGTAATGGGAAAAAAAAAAGGCCACACACATAAACAGACAGATCTGCTAAATGTCAAGCACACTGGTGCAATGAATGAAAATGTTAAGTTGCACTTGATAGATATTTGGTCCATTGGTGCCCTGTCTATTGCTAAGCACATTGTTTTCTGGTTTTATCCACAGTTTACCTTTTCCTTGGTGAATGTGGACTCTTCTTACTCCTTTTGATTTTTTTTTGTTTTGTTTTCTTTTTGTAATTTTTTTGTAAGAGGTAGCCAAGCCGATTGGAAAGCACTCATATGTGTGGTTGTGATATGACTGTGTCCGTCTTTGCACATATACAATTTTATTAAATACTCTGGGTGTTTTCTGAAATCTACACTTAGCTGTCAGTCAAAGTGGAGGACAAGTGCAAGGTGTCCTGAAGGTTAATGGCTTAGGAAACGCTGAGCGATTTAAACACCATATGGATAGGCTCATCATCTACAAGCTGTTCAAGGTTGAACCCATCCAGAACACTGTAGGATTGAGATAATAGTCTTCTTCACCCAACAGTTGTTAAGTTACCAATCTGCAGAGGAAGTGATAAACGTAGGGACTTGAGACCATGAGCAACTTTTTCTTCTTTTTCCTTTTTTTTTTCCCAGTTGGAATATTGACTCATTTTATCCTCACTGCCATTGTGTTAGGCTCAGAATACAGACGTGCAGATGACACATTTTGTCTTTCCTCTCTTTGTTCCATTCAACCCACCACTTTCTTCATCTCTCCTTCCCTTTCCCTCATCATTCCTAATTCTCTTTTCTCCCTTTAACTCGTCTTCCATACACACCCGTTGGAGAGTGGCTCGCCCTCAGAGCCATCTGTTTCCAGGCAGCCTGTGAGCGTTGCTGAAATATGTAGGGCCTAATTAATTCAACCAAATTGTTTTAGAATAGATTAATACAATAATGGCAGCGCATGAAAGGTTATTTCAAGTACACCACTCAGCTAATCTCATCAAAGGGTAGATTTCAGTGCTCTGAGCGAACACCCACTGCCGTATAGACCCTACCCATATACAAAACACCGATCAGTATGTAATGTAACGCTGTCAATGTGTAGTTTATGATATTACAATCAAAACTAAACGGCCATCCCTATAGAGATAGTTAGGGTTAGGGTTAGAGATTCCCTCAATTTGATATGATCGAACCTTTTATTTAAAAATGTGCAGCACATGCTGTTGTGTTGCTGCAAATTTTTAATTTGTGATTGCGCTGTTAACTTAAAAATGATAATTGCAAAATATAATTTATTAAAAAAAAACCCCAACAAAGAAAACTTGGCATTTGAATTTTGGTGCCACGGCCGAAGTAAATGAAGAGATTTTTGATTGATTCGATTTGAATGCTTTATTTTGAACACGTGCAGAATGCAACAATAATCAATACAACAACAACAATAATAATAACAATAATAATAATAATACACAATGACATGTCTGAAAAGGAGTAGGGTGAAGCATAAGCTTTTTCTTTAGTGATAAAAATGTCGTCGTCGGTTTCAGAAAATTACCTATAATTTTCGGGGATAATGATGTTTTTAAACATTTACACAGAATTGGCTCCTAAACTTGAGACCTTTGGATGGCAGAGGCTGGAATGTGTCATTATCAGACTAATGTTATAAGGCACTATTCCTGAATGTGAAGAAACATACCTTTGTCAGCAGTGTAACTTTGCAGGTCAGGATCTGCAATAATTAATAGATTTGCTGTCAACAATTAAAGGTACAGTATATAACATATGTACATGCATCTGTACTTACTTGAAGTTTGAGTTGGAGTCTGTTTGTTGCTGGAAAACAGTGGTTTGTTGATATCGGTAACTCCTTCTCAATACCAAGAACACAGAGTAGTCTTGATAACGCAAAGCAAATCTATCTGTAGTTGGAACAGCTGTGTACTTGTGAACTTACCTCCCTGTGTCTGCTGTGTTTGTCATCAGCTCCATAATGTATCAAATCACCATGGCACTGATGTGATTTGAATACATTTGTCATTTATACATTTTGCATATTTCATTTCATGATGATAAATACATATTTCTTGCTATTCTGCCTCTTGCTCATGCTCTCATGTTGTCATCTACTTAAGAAAATATTTCTGAATGAAGTTAACAAAAGCCACCGTGGCAGTCAAGAGTAGTATGAAGTGCATCTTGGGATATTTTCCCAGCCAAGTCTACACGAGTCACCAACCACTGCATCCCTGTGGGGTGACCAACCGTCCCGCATCGTGCTTGCGCATGTAGCATTTGAAGCCGAATTCACGCATCCTGGAAATTCAGAACGTGTCCTGCATAATCGACAGAGAGGAAAGAAGTACTGCAGCCGATGCTTACCCAGGGAGCCACTCATTACATGACATTTCTGCACACCACAGTCACATGACTCGCCATCAAAGACTCGAGAGCCCTGTCCTAGAATGTTTGGTCACCACACTCCCACCCCTCACTGTAAACTTTTTTGTTGCCATGACACCACAGTCATGCATACACAGTGGTGAAGAACGCAGGTGGAGAAACGCAGTGGAGAAATTCCTGTTAATTCACTGAAAACTAAGTGGAGACCTGTAACTCTTCCTGTTGTACTGATGCTTCAGACTTATGATTGATTTAAAGTCAATAAATTGTAATGGGAAATAAATCAAATTGATGCAAATAATGAATAAATAAAATTGAGTACCTTGAGTAAATCCCAAGTGGAAGTGCGTCTGTCAAGTCATTTAATGTCATTTAATGTTCAAAATGTTATGAATATTTAAAAAAAAAAAAAATACACATCTGCTGGGCTGTTCATAACCATACAGTACGTCACCAATAACAACAGAATAGGATATTATTGATATACCATGTAAGGTGTATGTGTATATAGTGCTATCCACTATCTGTGAGGTCAAGGTTTAGCCACATTAAGTGTCCAGAAAACAATGCAAATAATGGTTGTGATATTGCATAAGTTTGTTGTGAATGTTTTCTGTGAATTTTCCCAAGTGTTGACAGTATTGGACAAGAAACACAATCAAACTATATCAATTACCATTCTCTCCATGATCAAAAGTAATTAGTGATACATATACAGTAGATGGGCCCTGTCTGTCTGCATTTTGACCCACGGCCTCTATTTGCCAGTTGTTCTCTTATTGGCATTCTGAGTGTCATCTGCAGTTAATGGTAAATGGACTGTTCTTATATAGCACATTTTATACACCAGTGGGTGCACAAAGCCATTTACAATTCCTCACATTCACACACACAGACACACACAGACACACCAGTAGACGGCTGCTGCTGATACACCCTGCCTGACCCGACTGGGAGCAACTTAGGGTTCGGTGTTTTACCCAAGGACACTTCGATATGTGGACAGCCAGAGGCGGGATGCAAACCTCCAACCCCTCGATCATTGGACGACCCGCTCTACCAACTGAGCCACAGCCACCCCCTTAATGTCTTCTACATACCTATACTTGGTTTGTTGATCTTCCATGGTTTACAGATATGTCCATGTAATGCTCACACTCATCAAACAAACTGGAGTTCAGATTGACTTTTGAATTGGTTGAATTTTGTCTTTACTTCTTGAACTGCAATTGTTTCATATTTCTTTCTTATATTGTAATCATTACAAGAATATTTGTGTCTTGTGGACCTAACTAAATGTTTAATGGCACTGCCTTGTGCTTTTTTAAAAATCGAATGACACTCTTTCTACCATTTTCTGACATTTTTATACACAAAGTAGTGCTTCAACTCAACAACACATCGATTAAATCCATCCAAATCGATTCTTAAAAGAGTTGGCAATGAATTTGGCAGTCGATTTCTTGGGTCTTGAGCATGTACCAGGAGAAAACACAGAGGAGCATAGCTGGCTTCAGAGGCTTCAGATGCTGGCATCAGATGCCCTGTTTGGCCAAAGATGTGGTGCACTGTTTATGTAACAAAACTTGAATATGGAGAAAAAAAATGGTCAAAATCCCACGGCACACTACGTTTGAGGCCATCAGGGCCAAGATAATGAAATCACATCTTAGGATACCCTGTGTGTCATGATAGCTCGCTAGCTAGTTAGACGCTATCATCATAAATTTTATATTTTCATACATCTCTGTTCATCAGGCGACCCAGGCGCTGGACTACATATTGTAAACAAAAAAAAAAAAAATGTGCGTAAGCTCCAGAGTAAAAGAGGCGTACAAGTCAGTAGTTGGACATTAAGTTTTTTAAGTTTCACACCATTTGCAGTATTTGCAGAAGTACTTCTTCTTTTGTTTTGTGTTTATCTGATGAATTGATTATTAAAATCATCTACAGATTAATTGATTTATTAAAGTCATTGTCCGTTACAGTCCTACAATCAAGTGATCATGTTCGGAAGAACATAGTTAAAGGGATTATCCGGAGTAAAAATAAGTTTAGCTAATTCTTTAGATGATGGGGAGAACATACAATACATGTAGTTGACATTAAAATTGCACAATTTGGATGTACATTGAGAAACACATTCTGCAAATTCAAGATTTCGTGAGTTTCCAGAGCGTCTAACTCATCAATCGATTATTTCAGGCTTCCTCCAAAGACGTCTCATGAATACAGAAAGGTACATGGTTTGAGATAAGAAACTCTGGACACTATCTCAGGACACTTGGGTTTGCCTTTAGGGACCCTCTACTTACTACCATGTAAGGCTGATGTTTAGAACTTTATAAGAGGTCTAAAAATATTGTTTCGTGTCAGTGAATACGCCCTAATCACTTCTATGCTAACACAGTTTGGCTCAAAATGGCAAAATCAACATTTAGTTGGGAATAACACACCACCTTACAATCTTTAATTGTAATAGCACCGCCTGTTAATTTCTATCCCTGTTCGTCCTATCCAGTCTTTGTTTCCCCCACACATCACTGAGGTGTAGCACTGCCCTCCCTGGCTTATAATAGGGAGTTCTAATAAAGAATGTCTGCTCAGCTTTCAGGGAGGACCGATGATGGTCACATACATGCACTAAATATTAAAATATTTGGCTGCAAGACTAAAATATCCATTTATCTCAAACAATGTTGACTCCTCCTCCGTGGAGCAGACAAATTAGAAGAAAAAAAACAAACAAAAAAACAAAAACATTTCTCAATGTACATCCAAATGGTGTGATTATGTATGTACTCCCAACCATCTAAAAAAATTGGCTAAACTTATTTTTAATCCCTTTAACCAATGAATTAGCAATGACTCAGTTATTCATTGGAGCATAATCAACCACATGCAGCAGTTCATATCTGTCTCTTGTAATAATTTCCAGGTAGCAGAAATAAGAAAAAAGGGTAATTTTTGGAGCTTCAGGGTCAAAACTTGTTAGAATCAGACAGCTCATAACCTTTGTTTTTGTGGCAGTTTTCACCGAATCTGACATCCTGCCAGCTCATGCATTTTAGCAAACGATTTTGTGATTGCTTTTCTTTGGATTGTTGTTTAGTGGGGAACAGCTGGCAGTTCTTTAAATCCTGTGACCTCTGCTAACAAAACAATAGTCACTCACTTGAAAGCACTTTACAAATGATCTGACAGCAAACTCATTATGAAGGGTTTCACTCTGAAGTACTTGGTTTTCATTTTTGGGAAAGACAATGTTTCCTTGACGGATTGTTATTTCTTGTTGTCAGTTGATCCCTGAAGGAGAAATGTGACCTTCTGGGTGAAAAATGTCTTTTATGTGCCAAACTACACATCCCGCTGCTCTCGTTTGCACTTTATGAAATACTCATTTTAGGAGAGAAAGCGTTGATAGTAATATTTTGTGGTTAATTTAGATGCTCAGACAGACAGCAGCCCCCTTTTGCCCTCGTGCGGATTTATAGGGCAGAGAAATTAAATTATTAAGCTATTAACAGTTCTTAAGCGTCAATGTTTAAAGCGGTGGGGATTAAAACCAGTCATATGTAATACCTGGGAGACAGAGGGGGTTTGCCATCAGTCACCTGGACTCACCTCTGTAGGGAATGATGGAGACAAGCAGGAGTCACAAGGCTGTTGTTCCTCAAGATTAATACCATCTCTGTGTCCTCCCTCGAGAGACAAACTAACAGATTCCCCTGCTTGACTTCCAGAGCCGGCTCCTATAGACGGCTCTGCTTCATTAACACACATATTATGGTTGAACCACTTGCAATTAGGAATGTGTTTAAGACTGAGCCATGCGCATACAAGAACGCATACACTGGCAGTACCGTACCGGTGTGTGCACATGTCTGGGTGAACACACACATACCCTTACACCTACACCTATACACATGCACACGCAGTCGCACAGTGTCGGGTGCATTTTTTAAGAGGAAGAATATGATAATGAACCTGGCTTGATAGAGTAATTAACTGGGCTAAATGGAAATCCCACGAGGTTCAGTGATAGTTAGCAGATGTTCTCTGAAATACATTAAAGACTAAACATCTTGTGAAAGGAGAGAGAGAGAGAGAGAGAGAGAGAGAGAAAAGAGGATATACGTTGCCACTGTAGATAAAGTTTAGGGTTTTTCAGATGAGGATTAAAAAATGAGGTCTGTGCTTTTGTGGTCTTTTATGAATCACCTGATCAGAGTCTTACTGGTTACAGGTGTAATGGTAATCACAATAGAATGTCTGAATTTATGGTGAGTAGTAGGAGTAGGAAGTAAGACCGTAAACGTTACCCAATTAATCTCCTGCCAAAAATGCAACAAACCAATATTGTTGTTTGCTACAGTAAATCTTTCATTGTGAGCACCTTTGAAAACATGTTGAGGGTAAATTATTGGTAGTGTTTTTGCTGAGCATTTCTGTTTTTTTGCATCTTTATCAGTATGGATTTTGTGTAGAATTCGGCTACTTGTGAAAAATGTGTAAAAATAAGAGCACTGATAGATGCAAGCTAAATGAAATTATTTCATATCACAGAAATGAAAATAGAATAGCTTGACTAAAGCCACAAGAATTTTCACTTAACTTATTTTCTCTTATTTATTTGAGAACTCATTTTGATTAACTTATTTTTTTTTTTGTCTGATTCCAACTTTCTCAACCTTTTTAGGGCATTTTATCACCCAAACAAGTACCTGGTTGATCAAAGAATAATAATTAGCAGGTGAATCACCAGTGAAAATTACAGCTCAAGATTTGATTTTAATTTTAAAATCCACAAATGGATGAAGGCAATTTTAATTTTCACAGTCAGGAACAGCGAATAAACACTTAATTAAACACATAAGGACATTTTCTTATCAGCATTGCAGTGTGATTCCGTTATTATTACAATACTAAACAATAGTAGTCTCACTTTCTTGACTCCTGTTACATTCACATTTTCTTTTTTCATATTTCAACATTTCATTTTGTCTATTATTAATAGTACATAATGCCTGGAAAGTGGGAAAATGAAAGAATCTGGGCTGTTTTTATGAAAGTATTATTTTAATACACTGATGCAATGCTTTTAAGGAACAAACATAACATTGTATATTGGTATTAATTAATTTGTAGTGGTGAAAAAGCCTCATAAATCTGATAAATCCTCCCAATTAATTCTACAAATCTATACTTTTTTTCCCATAGTGGAAGGGCTCAGCTACATACGAAGGAGGTGTCATTTCATACTTTTCTTTTAATGCTCACTCCTTCACTTCAATCTATAGCGTCGGCTGCTGCCTTCTATATAACAATCTCAGTGGTACCACCAGAGGCGGTGAAGTCGCACTCTGCTGCTAGCTAGCTCGCTAAGTCACACTGAGAAGAGCCATCTGCTTCCCTGTCTGAACTTTAGAACAAAGACGCCAGGCTGTCAAAGTTTCCCTCAAACAGAGAAATGCACCCTGACTCAATCACAAGCAGACGCATACAGGCAGACCGCCACGGATGCATATACACACTCCACCCACATACGCACACTCGTTTTGGACTTGTTTTCTTCTGTTCTGGTGTCTAATGGGCTCCTTAGTTCAATGGCTCATCTGAGTGAACGGATGTAATTTTGGATATTTCCTCCTTTTGCTCACTCAGAAATAGTTGCCTGAGGAAAAACAAAAAACAAAAAACAAAAAAAATCCAACAACTAAATGAGGCATGTGGTAAAAAGCATGTGCGTGTGTTTGAGAACACCTGTTAATATTGAGTTTATTACTGAATTTATTCCAGTCTGTCCATGTGGTCAGTAGGTGTAAAGCAGCTGCAGGAAGTGTAATAATGACTTCCTGTTTACTCCGCCTCTTCCCTCCCACTCACCGGTTACAGCCGGCCATGTGGTCCATCGCTAATGGACTGGCACTGGATGCAGAAGTATGGCAGACTTATAAACCTAAGAGAATATACCTCACTACTTTAGAACAGTTGCTTATATAAGGGTTATCCATATTTATATCCCCTGCCAGCGATACCCCACATACTTGTGGATGAGCTTGAACTTTTACTGACCTCCCACCTTAATGTACTGATCAGTCAGTGTTCCATTAACGCCGCCCCCGCCTTCCTTCTAATCTAATCTTTGTTTTCTCTTTTCTTCTCGGGCAGACACGTCCACCAATCACACCCGAACTGAGAACAAAAAACCCGGAGAACCTTTTAGCAGTCCTTATTTTGACATGCATAATGTGTTCCAGAGGAGCACACTCGAACCCTGTGCCAGGCTAATCTGTTTACATTAAGTGTGAAGAATGCCTGAGCATGACCCCCCCCCCCCCCCCCACCCCCACCCCACTCCCATCCCACCTTGCCCTTAACACCAGAGGACAGCTGATATCAAGCATTAACACTTGGTCCGATGCTGTTTTTCACACTCTGGGAGTGCGATGAATTATTATTAAGTAGGAAGTTAACTGTCCATTACCTGACATGAAGAAATATTACTGACACTTTGACATTCTGCTATCTGCAACACCTAAGATGAAAACCAGAAGGCTGTGAGTTACAGTTGTGGTCATATCTATCATAAACAGTGCGTCACTGTTGATAAAACATAGCAGTTGTGCGTGTAGACATGCAACATTGCACCAGCAGGTTGCCATGCACTCTTCCTCTGTACTGATGTGGAAGTTGATATACCGCACTTCTCTTTCTGATGCTAAATCCTATTGGCCAGGGTACTCCGATAACTTTTAGCACAGCACAGACAGAAGTTCTAAATCACACAACCAGATCTGGTGTTTTTTTTTTTTTTTTTTTTTTTTTTAAATACAACCTGACAAAGATCCTATTAAGATTGAAATGCTGTCGGTGCTGATAATATACATTGCAGCTCAGGACTGTCTGTGCATTAGCTATCTGAGATTGTTGTGAAGGCAGAAAACTGGCCTGACTTGCAGTTTCCTCGGTGTCTGTAACTAAGTTGAATCTTTAGGGATGTTAGAGGTGAACTTTGTGAAACTGCAGTCCCTCTGATAACTACTAGAGCTTCAAAGAATTAAAGGTTTCTCCACAGATATTACTACAATTTTGTAGGCTTTCCAACAACAGCTGCACAATATATTATTTGAGCATCGATATCGCAATGTATATGTGTGTGTGCAGTCGTCACATCGCAGGTCCTGTAATGTAGGTGACGAATGAGCTCAATATTTTTCTCATCTAATTTCAAGGGAACGTGAAACACACTGAGTACATCACAATTATTATGAACCAGTTTGGAGTGAGTCACTAGTAACAAGAACCAAAAAAAAATCACCCAAAACCAAGACTTGGTGCCAGAAAGAAAAGCAAAATTAGATTAAATAGATAGATTTCAAGGAAATTGCTTTTATTACAGCAGCAGAAAAAAACACTCAGATAGGCCATCATCACACACACACACACACACAGATCACTATTGTCCATAAAAAAATCACTATTGCAACTCAGACTGCAAGACATACATTTGAATGTGCCCCCCCTCCTACCTGTTTCTCGACCCGCATTTTTCAACAGTAGTCAATGGTCTTTATGAACATCACATGACCTTACTCATATACCTGCATTTATTTCTGTGTTAAAATTCCATGTCATTGATCGTAAGTTAATATGAGAAAATATGTTTGTCGTGCTTCATCATTCAACAGTTATCAAACATGCAGCATCTAAACCAGGGGTCGACAACCTGTAACGCCCAAAAACACATTTGAACCCAGTATACATGGAAAGAAAAACGCTGTGAATGTGTCCCAGTCCTTACTTTTTTTGTTTGTATGTTTTTCCGCAGCTTCCACTCTCTCAACTTGACTTTCTCTCTTGTTCCCTCCATATCATAGGATACTGATGAGGGTGTACGACAGCTTCATGGAAATTCAGTCAAAAAGTGTATGTATTAACAATAGAAAATTGTACCTAATATTTAAATTTTAATAATTTACCAGGTTATTTTAATGTTTATCTCAAACGACAAACAAACCGACCGATCGAAACCTGACGATCATTAAAATATTTTTCAATGACCTGCAACTGCGGATGACTATGGGTGACGACAAGCTGCAGCATGCGCTAATAATAATAATAATAATGATGATAATAATGGTAATAATAATAATTATGATAATAATAATGATAATAATAATAATAATAATAATAATAATAATAATAATAATAATAATAATAATAATAATAATAATGATGATAATAATGATAATAATGGTAATGATAATAATAATAATAATGATAATAATGATGATAATGATGATATTAATGATGATGATGATAATAATAATAATGGTAATAATGATAATAGCTAATTTCATTTATTTATTCATTCCATCTCCTTTCTTACATCTGCTCCATCAGACCGTTGTCATTACAGCAATTACAGGTTCTTCCTTGACCCGTTATCTATCATTCCTGAAGATTTCATCAAAATCTGTTCAGAACCTTTTGCGTAATCCTGCTGACAGACAGGCAGACAGACAGGCAGACAGACAGACAGGCAGGCAGGCAGGCAGGCAGACAGACAGACAGACAGACAGACAGACCTGAATTTAATACCTCCTTGGCGGAGGTACCATAATAAGCAAAACCACTTGATTACATTCTTTTGTAAATATAATTAACAATATTCTATATATTTTTTTTTAATAATTTATACTATTTCATTGTGTTTGTGTGGTGGTTTTCAAGATACTCAAAGCCATGTTCACTGCTTTTCTGTTACTACATTAACATTTAGACTCGAAGTTGTTAATAATTGGATTCTTAAGAACAGTATTTTAGAAGAGGGAACACAGACGTAAACAACCTTTCTTACAAAGAGATTGACTTTCTAATTTTCTACTACTTTGTTAGAAAATAGATAAGTATGGATCTGAGCACCATTTTCATTCACAAGTCCTTCCTTTTTAGTTGAAATGCTCAATACTGATAGTTTGTGAAACTTTGTCTTTGTTTTTTATGTAAGAGCAGCCATAGTACTGTGCTTATTTTACCATCTTTTTAGTCGTATTTCAGTAAACGAGCAATTATTTTACCTGTTTCACTGTTTTGTACTAGTAGATGTATGTATAACACACCTGCTTTTACCACTTTATATAACACTAGGTTTACATTTGGATGACACACACTAAATATCGACACGTTATTGGTTTTCACTCAGATGAAACTCAAACTGTTTTAAACGTGGTAGACAGTGGTTACAGCTATAATAGATTTGTCTGAGTCTGACCACTCTGTGCTACCATGGTAACCTCTTAAATAGTCCACAGAGTATGGACGTGACATCTGCCACGGTGTGCTTGGCTTGTTTGATTATTGAAAACTCAGACAGAGGCACATATGTACATAGATAAAAACAGAAAACATGCCTGCAAAAAAGAAATGATCACTTATACTTTATTCAAATATGTTATTTTAAAGAACCCTGCTGCTAAAATGGACATATTTAAAAAAAAAAACACATAACTTTATTTCTGTGCCCTACACTATTTTTAACTTAAGTGATGGCAACAAAGTGACAATTAAAATGATTGAATAGATTTGAAGTATTTCAACTTTCATTATAAAATATTGATTTTATTAAATAAATTTCAACATAATAATTAAAGCCAAAATAATTAAATTATTAGTTGGATTATTTTGGATTTAATTAAGATGTAGCACATGTTTAGTAAATCCAAATAAATTTTAAGGGGAAAACTGTCCAATATTTACTACTACTAATTCACATATACCAAATATCTGCAAAAAAACCCCCCCATTTATTAGACTCCATATTTAATATATCTGGATGATATTGATTTATACATTGTTGACTTTACTGATAAAATATAATTATTAATTTGCAACTGATATTATTCAAACAAAATTGAGCAAATTAGCAATTGTAAATAATTAAAATATAATTAACTCAACATATCAATATACCAAACTGTACAAAGTCTTTTTTATTCATGTAGAGTTTAATATAATGTATTTCAATATTAATTAAGCCCAGTCACACTTTTTTTAGAGTGTACTGTGCGTAATATAAATATGCAAAAGAAAGTGGTTTATACAATTGTATTTTCTCCTGCATGTGTATTCTTCCCACCAAGCATGAGGGTCAGTTCAGTCAAGCGCTTCCATTAACCTGTGTGACATTCTCAGGAAGACATGATCATTCCACGCTGGTTAAACATTACCATATTCAATTAATCATTCGTCGAGCCTACATGAGAATTTTACCAAACACATTTCCTTCTTCTCATCCATGTCTTTCGCTCACGCCAGCGGTCTTACTTCATCACATGGTCGTCGATACCCGTTGGCCCACGTGGCGTCGAAACTCGCCTTTCATGTGCTCCCCAGCCGCGCTTCAGAAACACCGGTGTCACAGGTATATCCGAAAACGCCATCTGCCACCGCCCCTTCGAGCAGATGATAAAGGTAGCTTCTCCGCTTTGCATCCCCTCCCCTGGATACACACATAGAAACACACCTACACAAACACATACAGCACACATAGGTATTAGTGTGTGTGTGTGTGTGTGCTGACAGAGGAGCAGTGGTAATAATAATAATAATAATAATAATGAGGAAGTGAAGGAGAGCAGAGGCTTGACATTACTTAGAAAAAAAAAGGGGGTGCGGGTGAGTGGAGGTTTGATTAGGTGATGAAATGAAATCACTTTACAAAGTTAATTTGTATGAAGAGCCACTAATAATAATCTGTGACAAAGAAGAGCTATTTGAATAAAGCCATTAGAGCTTTAGCGCTGTTCATTATCATCGTTGAGCTTTTTATGTAGAGTTCAGGCACTGGGCTGTTTTATATTTAGCTACAACTTTGTGTCACCTGAATATTTTTGTAAAGTTTTAAGCCTGCATGATATTAGAACAAAAAATGTCTGTGATTTTTTTTTTCTTCTTCTTTTTAACCCTTTGATATATTGCAATACTAAAAAAATAACAGCTTTGTGTTGCAAAATCGTCAAACAGATTACATACATTTCAGTGTCATCCTTCTTGTAGCTAAAATAATTAAATAAAATTGCTAATAAATAATACAAAACAAACAAATAAATGAATGAATAAAAAGGACAAATATATACAGAAAAATTTTAATATTAATGAGTAACAAATATACATTGAAATTGTAATAAATGGTTAAAAATAAATAAATAAAAAATATACAAATAAATAGAAAATAATAAAAAAAAATAGAAATAATTGCAGAACCAGCAATGTCATTATTGTGCACACATACATTACGATGTCGATGCTCAAATAATATATTGTGCAGCTCTAATTTCTGTACTTTGGAATATTTTGGTTCTAAAGACGCAGTAGTGTAGAAAAGTCTCAGCCCAACATTTGTTAGTTTAGAAGAGTTGTAACTGTTTCAATATTGATCTAATCTATAGTGGTGGAAAATGTTTTTGGACTCTTATTGCAATAGGTATAAGCAAAAAGTACGTCTGTTTACATGAGAGTTTTTATTCTTGTTTAATTCTGAATCAAATAAGATAGTCATTTTAAAGTGGAATAATTCCAGTTGAAAGTGTTAATTCTGAATTAAACTTAAGTCACTGGTTTATTCTGATGTAAATTCCAAATAAGACAATTCCTGTCACATTTTTAACAGTTAATTCTGCTTTAACTTTATTCCTGTCGTTCTTCACATGCTCCTGGTCTTGTCACGATGACGCACATTTTCCCACAATGAGCCTCAGGTGTTTGTTCTTGTGATGAAAAATATTCTCAGCATATTTGTCACTGGAAATAATTCCCTGGAATCATACATGTGAGCGAGACCATCCATTTAACCATTCTTAAATACATAAATAAATACATAATTGTACCTCTTGTCTTTAATCCCATTAATTCTTCACTAAAGTTTTCAGGAAAAATCTGTAACCTGGAAGTTATTTATTCATTTTTTTTTTAGGTTATTGTAGTTTTGGATCAACTTTCTATGACTTCAGAAGCAATAGCCTGAAAGAAATTAAATGAAACTACCAGTGGATATTAAAGATGTGTTTAATGAACCAGAGAGTTTCTGCAATTTGGACTCTTTATCACAATAGTGTGACATTTTAATTATGCCAACAGACAGTTTTAATGAAGAGACTATATCTACCTGCTTCCAGATGAAACATAATGAAGGTGAATTAGAAAGGATGGCTCTAACTATCCTCCACACAAACCAGTGGGTGTTTTCCTGACAAAAGATCAGATTTGCTTGGCCGATTAAAATCCTCTCCTGTCAGTCAACAGATTTAGCCGAAATTGGCAGCTTTATCAAAGTACATCTTGCATAGATTAATGTAATCAGATTCCACTTTAAATGCATTTCACCGCCACGATAACTGCAAACTGATCTGTAATGATGGCTTTAGCCTGGAACTAAAACAAGCCAAAGTGTGTAATGGAGTCATCAGCCCTCTCAGATTATCATCATCTGTTTGGGCTAGCTACCTCTGTGTTGCATATAGTCGTACACACACACACACACACACACACACGTATGTACACACCCACACTCATATCCCTCAGATTCCCAACTACAAGGAGCAAAGAAGCGTCAGGAGATGTTTAATTAAGACAACAGATCAATTAACAGCTCAATTAGCCTGGCTAATTAGGGGCTCAGTTGGAACAAAAGCTCGCTCTCCTTTGCTCTGTCTTTCTCTCTCTCTCTCTCTCTCTCTTTTCCTACACATGCACACTTTTACACTTACACCCTCTCACAGAGCTCAAGCACAGGACATGGTCGTCGCTAAACCTCGCTGTAGACCACATAATCCTACTTAATCATCAGTCCAGATTTTGGCTGAAAATTGCCTGGAAGCGAGGATAGAAGCAGGACCCCCCCCCCCCTCTCTCTCTCTCTCTTCCCCCTCCCTTCCCTCAGTTTTATCTCTGAATCCAGGACACTGGTGATTTCAGAGGACTAATTGAAGTTTCAGCAGCCTGCAGGTCGGGCTGCGTTGTCGTCAACCGGGATTTTTAATTATTAACCAGAGGTGGCAAAACTACTCCCATTCTGTACTAAAGTAGAAGTACAGTGACTTGTGTGAAAAAATAAAAGTAGAAGTACCGATTCCACCCCTTTAGAATCTAATCGAATCTAATACAATCCAATAGAATAGGCTTTGTTGCCATTGGACAAAAGCTACAACAAACTGTGTGTGTGTGTGTGTGTGTGAGAGAGAGAGAGAGGGGGGGGGGGGGGGGGGGGGGCTGAACCACTTAATACTAAAAAAGAGGGTAGTATAGTATGGATCAATCAATCAATAATCAACAGTGGGGTAGAAACAGATAAAGGTTGAAATAAATCAAGGCTAAATTAAATAAAACATTGTTCAAAGTTAAAAGATGTGTGTCAGGATTGTAGACATGATGTCACTCTGCAAGTGTGTGTGTGTGTGTGTGTTAAGTAAAAGTAAAAAAGTACAACTTCTGAATTATTAAGAAAGTACAAAAGTAAATCCGCATTTTTTTTTTGCCATGAATGAAAAAATACTTATTTAACCAAACAAAACATTTTTTTTTTGTTTGTTTGATCTGGTCACTGTACTCAGCTTTTTGGACCCGTACAGGACTCTGGTACTGACCCTGGTCACAGCCGGTGCTCCTTCTTTTCTCCACTGATTGTCCCTCTGAAGTAACTTATTTACACACTTTCACATCCATTTATTTTGAAAAATGTCTCATCATCTGAATTTGTCCTCACTCAGGTCAGGGGTCACTGGGGGCCTAATCCAGCCACAATTGGTGAAGGGGGGGGTCAGAGGTCACCCTGTATGAGTCTCCAGTTCATCTCAGGGCTGAACATATATAGACAAACAATCACTGTCACATTCACACCTATGGGTAATTTAGATTAACCAGTTAACCAGTTAACCTATCAGTGCAGGTGTTTGGATGGTGGGAGGAGCCAGAGTACTCTACACAGAAAGGTCCAGTGTGGGAATCGAACCAGGGACCTTCTGTCTGTGAGGAACGAGTGCTAACTACTGCACCACCTTGAAAAATGTGTAGAGTAAAAGTAAAATAAATACTCAAATAAGTACAGACATCTAAAAAAAAAATACTTAAGTACAGTAACTAAGTACATACACTTAGTTACTTTATAAGTCCAGCCCATTTTTCCTCTCCTTCAACACACAAAAAGATTGTGTTTGTGATTGTGTGTGTGTTTGTTTGTGTGTGTGTGTGTGCACTGCTGCCAGGTGTATCTCTGCTTCCTGTGTGTATTAAGTCTGTTGGGGTGCCGGTGGCCGTCGTTTACATGCCTCTGAGTCCACATGCATTTGGCAGAAGCTCTCGCTCTGGACCCCCCTGCCCACTCAATTAGGCCGACCAGTCTAGGCCCGTTTGTTTGTGTGTGTGTGTGTGACAGAGACAGAAGGTATGTCTTTATTCAGATGCTGCACAAAAGCTGGAAACAACATGTCCAAAACTCTGAGTGAGATCATCTTTCTGTCAAGCATCAAAGTGGCATCTTTTTTTTTTTTTTTTTTTACAGGCCTGTAACACAATAAATGTAGAATTCACAGAAAATAAGAACATGAGCTGTTGATATATTATAAATGTCATTTCCTGATAAAGGTAATGTCATATCTGAATATCAATCATGACAGCCCTTTTTTTGTAAATCCAATAAATTAACACTGACCTTTTAGGAAAAACAAATCCTTACATTTTATATGATATATCAAGTTAATATTTGTTTCCTTTCCTTATCTTTCCTTTCCTTTAATTTCTTTCCTTTCCTTTCCTTTCCTTTCCTTTCCTTTCCTTTCCTTTCCTTTCCTTTCCTTTCCTTTCCTTTCCTTTCCTTTCCTTTCCTTTCCTTTCCTTTCCTTTCCTTTCCTTTCCTTTCCTTATCTTTCCTTTCCTTTCCTTTCCTTTCCTTTCCTTTCCTTTCCTTTCCTTTTCTTTCCTTTCCTTTCCCTCCACACCATTATTTTTATATGCAGTATTTACCAAACTAGGCAAACAATGGGGTAGTTTTTAGTTAAATCTGATACCCTGGCACTTTTCTCATTATGAAATACATCCATATAATTTACACATTGTTATATGTGAATAAAATGACTAAATATGTGTCTGTGTTTGTGTCTGAGAGTCTACAGTTGCAGCATCAGCAGGTTCTTGGACATAATTGTATAATTGATCATAGAAATACAATATATGGACTGCAATTATGACTAATTGAGTCAGCATACAAACCAATTAGCTCATTTTCAACATAAAGGAAACATTTTTTCTTAGTAGATGAAATTGTTTTTTTCTTTAGATGAATGAAAAATATCGTAATATTATATCGTTACCACAATGCTGTACACCCATATCGCATATTCCAAGTTTTTCCAACATCGTGCAGTCGTAATAGAGAGACGAATAGTTGGGTTATTCATGTAGATGCATATGTTGAGTGAAACAAACAGCTGTTTATTTCAACTTCCATAATAAAATACACTATGACACCAACAAGATTTGCAAAGGAAGGAGCAGAAAATCCATTTCAACACCACCATCTTCTGTTTCAATAGCTGTTTTTGTCTTATCTCTCAGCTGAATGTTGCTCTTATGCTTTGGGCTTTCTGTTGTCAAGTCAAGCAAAGGAGGTTTGACAACTGAGATGTTGTTCCTCAAGATCTTGACATTTGTATTTGGACAAATTTAAACGCGCATTAAAACTGCGGTTGAAAACAGGTGGATATAAACATACTTGTGTGGACAGACTCACTGACATAGTTGTTGTGTGTTTGTGCCAGTGTCCTAACCTCTGGTGAGTCTGACAAAAATGTCCTCATCTGCCCTTTCCCTGGCTGTCCCTGGGGTGTTTTCCTCTGCGTATGTAGAAGCCAGTGGCGCTCACACATACATGCGTGTGTCTGTGCGTGAAGCTGGGTTCAGATGCCCGGTCACCCCATATATCTCTAACTCAGCAGACAGGTCTGGGGTTCTGTTGCTGATGCACTGTCTGGTCTCATTACTGAGCAGGCCCAGGAGCAGGCCCAGACTCAGCACACACACACACACATATATATACACACATACACCCACAGACACGCACACACACAGTCAAGCCGGGACAATTAAATGCAACTGGAAACACTGGAAGAATCTGCCTAAAGTGAAGGAGACGGCTGGAAAACAGCTTCGACTTGATGCATGTTGAATTACCTACGAAGAACAGCCCGACTTAAACCCTTTCACCACACGTACGCACATGCACTCACAACCACAATGGGACACACTGTGCAAGTCTTGTGACAGGATGACTGACAGAAGGACAGGCTGTTGCCACATGACTTCCTCTCCCTCCCTCCCTCCCTCCCTCCCTACACACACACACACACACACACACACACATACACACACACTTCCCTATGTTCCACTCTTAATAAACTGTGTCCCAGCAGCTGTGTGCTCTGACTGCAGCCTCCGTCTGCTGTGTGATGTGATCTGGCATTGAGGTTCAGTAACCACCGACTCTCTTTCTTCCTGTTTGCTCTCTACTTCCTGTCCATCTGAACCAACGCTGTAACACATCCATTTGATTTGTCATTACAGCATCTTGTTATAGTCAAACATGAAATATTTATAAGGAAATAAATGTGAAACAACAGCAGATATATATTGTTTTCTTAATAATAGGAAGAGGAGACAGTTTTTTTTTCTATCATTCTAACAGTGGAATGTTACTGTAACTTCATAAGATATGTGACTGACATTTATGAACATATATATTCCAGTCCAGAGGGTGTTTCTATAACCTCAGAGGGACTGGTGTTTTTCAAAAAAACTATGGCAAGAACGTCCAAAAGAAGTAGATGTGTCTCTGTTAGATGGGTAATGCTATGGAACGGTCTATATAAATGTCTTAAAGTGTGTTCTTCAATCCATAAATCAATCACGATGATGGATTAATCCACGTTAATGCCTTAATTTTGACAGCCCTGTTTTAAAGATGTGTAAACATGTCTTACGAGCTGTGTCAAAGATGAAAAGATTCAAAGATCTTTATTGTCATACCAGTTCACTTCCTAGGTATGAAATTTGTACTCGGGTCATAAGCCATAAATAACTATAAATATAACTGAGATTTTCCCGAGTGGAACTATTAAAGGAATATCTTATCTTATCACGTTGTTTTATCCTATTATTCACTTATGTTTTATATGTATTTTATGTTGTAAAGTGCTATAAACTTTGATTGATTGACGAGGCGCCCCTTGCTTTTCTACTGTCTTCATTAGCAGTTTTGTTGAACCACACTTTGAAGCTAAACCAGCTAAACCAGACATGGAAGGATGCGGGGAGTGGGGGGGGGGCAAAGAAGAAGTTAGGAAATAAAGTGTATAGTGTTTTCCTAATTACGGGAAGAGGAGACTGGTTTATACTATGACAAAGTATCATAGGAACCAGGAGGACTTTAAGAAATTTGACCCGCTAAACCCGATGTCTGAAATTAACTTTTTGAGTCGCCGGCCAAGAGGAATAGTAGATGAAAACATCCACTGGCCAAGCATAGTTGTTACCAGCCAAAATAATAAATTGCCTATGACAAATGACTTGTTTTTGTTTTTGGCATACTCGTGACACGCACAACTACTCCATCATTGCAGCCTCAGTATCGTACTATATCCACACTCTTACAACTCATTTCTTTTTGTGTGTGCGTCATTCTTTTATTTGCGGTTGGTGCGATCTCCTTAGTCATGCATCGCCAGACTCATCTCCACGCTTGTTAATGCTCTGCCAAACGCCGGAGATTGGTCTGGCAACGTCCACTATTGTTCTGAAGTAAGAGTAAAAGTTCTCTGGGTTTACTTGGCTAGTTCCTGGGAAACGATGAATGTAAGGTACAGCGGCAACGCTTTGACAATATGTGTCTCAGGAGAAAAGTTGTTTTGGTGGAATGTGTACATGAGGAGGAACACTAGTATTAACCCCCCCCCCCAACACTACTTGAAAAGTTGTGCATCTTTGCCAAAACTTGCTACTTTTAGTGTGTAGTTCCAGCTTGGAGTTTGTTAATTGGACTTCGGGGGGTGGGGGTGGGCTGGTCGTCTTTCAAAGTAGTCAGTTACAGACAGATGCTCATGTCCTAGAAATAGTTTTGTGAATAATTTGACATTACAACTGTGTTTTTGCCTAAAATGCTAACTGGTTTTCTTCTTTTTCTTTGTCATTGTCATCATTACCATCCTCACCATCTTTGCATTTTGTGACTTCTTGGTCGTCTTCATCGTCGTCTTCATCATTGTCTTCTTTTATATCTTCTTCCTCTTCATTTTCTTTTTTTTTAATCTTTGTTGTCTTTTCATCATTGCCTTCTTCTTCAGTTTCTTCATCTTGTTCATTGTCTCGTCCTCATTGTCTTCATCGTCTTTGTCTTTGTTTTTATTCTTCTTTGTCACATTTCCACTTTGTGGAACCAGCTAAAGTCGACCCAGCTTTACCTTTTTGCCTTTCCATTCACAAATAGGACCTGAAATCTGGTACCGGTACTAGTTTTTAGCTCATGCGGACGAAGTTGCGATGAGCTATTGCCATCGCGCATCGCCCGTTGTCCGTCCGTCCTCGTCCACAATTCACTAAAATCACTTCTCCTCCCTCAATTTTTAACAGATTTCAATTCTGATTTTATGGTCTATTGAATGACACCCTTTTGTTGATAGCAAGAAAAAAACCCAGCTGTGAGGTCTGGATGAGCACAGGGACATTGGCACTATCTTTTGGTATCACCTCCACAAAGATTCCAAGCGATACTGCTACAACTGCTACTGCGACTACTGCTACTACTACTACTGATACTGCTACTATTACTATTACTACTACTGCTCCTACTACTGCTACTGCTCCTACTACTGCTCCTACTACTGCTACTATTACTATTAATACTACTGCTCCTACTACTACTGCTACTGCTACAGCTACTGTTCCTACTACTGCTCCTACTACTGCTACTGCTCCTACTACTACTACTACTACTGCTGCTACTGCTACTATTACTATTACTACTACTGCTACTGCTACTGCTCCTACTACTACTACTGCTACTATTACTATTACTACTACTGCTGCTCCTACTACTGCTACTGCTACTACTACTACTATTACTATTACTGCTACTGCTCCTACTACTACTACTACTGCTACTATTACTATTACTACTACTGCTGCTCCTGCTACTGCTATTGCTCCTACTACTGCTACTGCTACTACTACTACTACTGCTCCTACTACTGCTACTGCTCCTACTACTGCTACAACTACTGCTACGACTACTACTGCTACTACAACTACTGCTACTGCTCCTCCTCCTACTAATACTACTACTGCTACTGTTACTACTACTACTACTACTACTACTACTACTACTACAGAGACACTTCTTGCAGGTGCATTTTCCATCTTAGTTAATCTTAATCCCACGTGTCGCAGTGGCAGGTAAATTTTTTCCCTAAATATCACCAGTAATTTTGTTAGTTGAGTGTGACACAGACATGGACATGTGTGAGACAAATATCTTGTTTTTTTCTTTGCAACGTCTTTATTACATGGTTGTTTATATAGTTAAGTTTAGAAAAGAATACCAGGATCAGTCTTTGGAGATTTACTGACAAAACGGAAAATCTTCCCACATTTGGCGCTTGGCAGGTGTTAATTTTCAACCCTGCATGTGGCCTTAAGTGGGTGTTACACACAACACTAATGCACGTACATAGAAAATAAAGGCACTGGATTTTATATTAGAAATGGATTTATTAATCTATATTCATGTGTTTTGTTAGGAGGTGCAGGTCATTCATCAAGCCTTAAGCCTTCAGGTTATTTTGCACTTCAGCTTATTCACTTTGTGACATTATTTGCATACTCTATTTTTTAAACAATACTCTATATAATATGTGTATATACTCTGGGAGAAAAGAGGAAGAGCGGAGCGGCACAGAGCAGCCAGCCAGGGGAAGATTCCAGCAGTGGGTAATTGGCCTTAAGCCATTCCTCTGGCCTGCTGCACTCTGAATAATGCATGGTCTTTTAATGAAGCCCCTTTTTTTGTTGTCTTTTTATACTTCTCTAGGATGTAGGGTAAAATTAGCATACTTTTGAGTCTGCATCTTAATGAGCATTAGGTTACTGAGGCTGGGTCATGCTTTGAGCTACACCCACACTTACTGATCTCGGTTTGAAGGTAAGGTGAGGATAGATGGAGAAAAAAAATCCCGTCAACGACTGCAAGTTAATGTACCCAGTATGGAATCATCTAAGTCCAGACACTTTGGTAAACGCTACGCATTATCCGATTAGCTGTGGTTATTACTGGTTTCAATATTCCTAACACATTAAATGTTACAAAAGCCTTAAAGTACATGCGTGTGAACATTTTCTGATGAGGCGTACAGTGTAACCCTGTGTTATTCCTGACCACCACAGAGGGTTGTGTATTGGCTTCAAAATGAGTGTTTGAGCCTGTTCTTGAGCGGTACAGGAGAGCATTCCTCAATCAGTGGGGCATGTACAGCAGCTCCCTAATCCTACTGTAGACCCGCTTTCATCTAGAGGCTAATGCGTTGTGAAGCACTGAGCTGTGATCAGGTCGAGCTCTGGAGGAACGGCAGAGTAGAGCGGGTCAAAGGGGGCAACGCAGAGACGGCAATGGGGAGGGACCCAGCAAGGAGATCTGAAACCCGGCTTATGTGTTACATGATAGAGGAGAATTTGCAAGTGTGTCTTGGTGATCTTACAATGGTTTATGTGACATGCAGCGTAGGACGGTGATAGATGAAGACAATAGAAGCATCATAGCATGTGTGGAAATTGATTTCTGAATCTTGCAATGGTAATTTTTCTGGTTTCTTTGAGTGCATTGGCTTCTTTACGATGAAAATGACAAATTACATTCCGTACACAAGCACTATTTTGGCTGCCAATTTGTTGCTGTTTGCTGTAGTCTTAAAGGCAGCAGATGAGTGATTTTACAACATCTGCCTTCATTTGTCCAGGCCATCAAGTCACCATGCTCGCAAATGATTCTTGGTGTCTGGCATTTCTTTATTGACTGATTTATCACAAGCTGGGAGTAGTGGTAAGACGAGAATATCACGGATGACAACAACAATGCTGGCCTAACAAACCACACTTGGCTCCCATTCTGTTTTCTCCAAACAAGAGTTGCCTGGATAATTAACCTGTACATTAACTTCCCAGCTGATAGGAAACGACATGTGGATATGAGCTCAGTGAGTCACGGAGATTGATCCTGAGTGCGATGGGATGGCAGAGGCAGGAAGCCTCACAGTTTGGCAGACGCTGCCATACCTGTCAATTCTCACATTCTGTTCAGTCTACCAGGTTCAGAGAGAGTCTCATTTCCTCGTTTGGCTCAGGAAGGAGTTTGGCACAGGAACAGAATAAGAAGTGAAGTTACAAGATGCTACCTCACTGGGACTGTGTAGCAGCAAACTTTCTGACAGCTTGAGCAACTGACGGGTTCTGTGTGATGGACTGGAGTCACGGCTGAGTTGCTGTTCCAGCTGACAGTACGCACAATTATTATGTCTAATGAAAAGTATTGTGTTACTTTGACAGTCTGACAAAAATGACAGCACGCTTGTCGTCTAGTATTCCTTTTCATTAACTATCCCCCAAAAGACTGGAAACTCTCCATTCTGTTACACATTTAATCGTTTTCATTTGACTTCTATTTGTTTATCGCAACTCGGTCACATTTGGCTCCCTGTAAATGTTTGCGATCGGTCGGTGATCAGCTGATGGTGCACACCACTGCACATCTTTAGCTCTTGGCACAAACCTTTCCTGTGCGCTGGGTGAAAGCCTACGGGACTCTGGGTCAACCCACCGCTGGGCACTGGGCGCAGAGTAATGGGCGAGTGGCATTAAGCGCTGGCCACTGGACGGTGAGTTGGGACACAATAGTGGGGGTTTAGTCCAGGCCAAAATCAGGCCAAGTAGTTGCAATCAGTGGTGCATGAGGAGATCTGGCAGCAGCTTTCATTTGCATCTCCCCTCCTCAGCAGTGAACTGCAGTGATGAACACTAGGACTAACAACTCTCTGTCCTGTCTCAATTAGCTCTGCTCTGCGGTTACTTTACCCCAGAGAAGACACTTAACTGTCCTCTAAATCTGCTGACAAATGTTACCTGCTGTATCTTCAGGGCTCTTGACGACTTCTGAAAATAAGCTAAGATGTTTAATATACTGCCCAATTGTACAAATTAATGATAAATAGCAATATTTTAATGTTTCTTGTATCACTATTGGCCTTTTGCATTGGCTAATATTAAAGTCAAAGTATCTTTGTTTGTCTCCTTAGGTAGAAATTAGTCTTGGACAGAGGGGTCTACTGCAGACAGGACATTCCACTCACCCTCCCACTCATTACATTCATACCCACAATAAATACAGTAATTAAAATAAATTAATAAAAACATATACAATTATAATTAATATGCTCTTTTTTTTCTCCACGATTTACTGACAGGTGAAGTTCACGGCACCTCTATGTTTTTGGAGAGAACTGCTGTCGATGCTGGGAAAAAAAAAGGTGTAATATTTATTAGGTGAACTGTCAGAATTTGTATTTTCTAACAAATCAGTATTGGCTTGAAATATCAGCAGCCTGTATTAGTCATCGGTGAAAGCTGATGTAATAAAAAAAATGTAAATCAGTATCAGCCCCGAAAAAATACATATTGGTCGATGACAAGTACATAGTCATATAACCTACATGAATAATCAGAGAAAATACCCATTATAGTACAATTAAATAATATTATTCATTTATTTATCTTCTGAACTTGTTTAATCCTCACTAGGGCCACAGGGGGTACTGGAGTCTATCCCAGCTCTTGTTAATATCAGAATAAATTTGAGTTACCAAATTATATTTAATGAAACTTAAAAAAAAATAATAGAAATTTACTGATTGGCCAAAAATCTTTAAAATGTTAAAGGAACCAGCATTTCTTTCCAAGAAATGATTGGGAACAAGAGCAGTAATTTAATAAAATACTAATTTTTATAATGTTCCTTCCCTGTAATCCTTGAGTTTCCCTCTCCAACATTATGTCTGAGTTTGACGATGTGTTGCTGTTGGTGTTGACATTTTTTGTCATTTGTTATCAATAGACCGACACCATATCCTTTTATTAAAACCATATGTGGACATGTTACAGTGCATGTTAATTAAAGACGACATGCAGTTGTTTGTGCTTCCTGTCATCCACAATTTCTGACTAAAGAAAACTAATTCATGGTTTTTATGGGGTTTTTTTGGTGGGTTATTTTTATTCTTGTAACATACTGTATTTTCATGGCATTCTGTTGTTGATCTGCCAGCATATCCTATTCTGACAATGTGTATTGTTGTAATGTTACTGCTTGATTCCTCCAGATGTTGTCTTTTTCAAAGAGTGAAAGAACGTTTCTCAGTGTTGATTAGGAGTTTCCAGTAGGACTTTTGACATCACAAATGTTTCAATCGTATTGAATTTCACTTTTATTGGTGAAAACTAGGAGTCAGACGGCAGGAAAAACCTTGTATCTGGATGTAAAATAGTAAATATGAACAATATTTGGGTGAAAATATGTCATTTTATTCAAGCTCAAAGTACTCGAAGTACTTTGACCTGTAGGTTGACTGAATCCAACTTGGAATAAATGGATAGACAATTCCCAATGTGAGCTCAACTAAATTCTTGGATATGAATATATGTATATATATATATATTCAGATTTTTTAAATGTCATATTGGCTTGTGAGAAAATTATCAAAATATGTAGGCCTATTAGCAAAAATTAGACATTTTCTTCCCATTGCAACATTATTCACTCTGTATAAAACCTTATTTGAACCTCATTTGAACTACTGTAATATTGTTTGGTGAAATACATTTCCCAGCCAAACAAAAAAAACCTATTAGTCCTGCAAAACAAAATCATACACATCATTTCCTGGTCCGACTTCCAACGCCCCCACTAATCCACTCTACCAAACGTTACAAACTACTGAAGCTTCCTGATGTACATAATGCATGAACTATATACAGAGTAATCAACAAGTTAAATATAAAACTCTCAGAGGTTGTTCCAGTCACCTCAAGGTTACATGCACACGGGACTAGAAATAAACATACTATCATTGGTAAAAACTGAAGACTTGCACCTACCAGCCTCAGTGTAGTGTCATGGTCCACAGATTTGACCCCAGTCTAAAAGCTGTTCACTCCTTCCACATGTTTAAGAAGTATTCATATTTCTAAGTATGAACAGCTGTGTTCCTGTCACTGTCACTGAGCTCAGTAAGAAATAGTGACATTGCACTTGCTCACTCATTTAGTTGTTTTTTCTATTTATTTATTTGCTATATTTATTATTATTGTGACCTTATTTTAAATGACTAATCATTGATTTTTTATCCTAGACTGTTTTTTATTTCTTGATTGTGTCTTGTTATTTATTTACAGTATCTGTTTTATGTTTTATTTATCCATGCTGCTAAACTAGTGAATGGTGGAACACTAAGAACTTTTTTTGTCCTTTTGTCTTTTGTCTTGTCTTGACATTTGATCAGGTACCTGCTTAACAGGATCAATATGTGCCTTTTTGTAATGCCAAACACATTTACTCCTGCAAAAAACATTACCTACAGATACAAATGAACTAACATTGACCTTGAACCTTGACCTTGTATTCATGTACTTATCTGTTTTTATGCATTTATGTATGTATGGATACGTGTTTTATTGTAGATTAAATGTTTTGTCCTGGGCCCCCTCCTAATAGCTTCCATTGGTCGCCCTCTTTGCACTTTTTGCAAATAAACGTATTCAAGATAATTCAAGATAAATTGGTTCTTCGACTGAAGTACCATCCTGCTGAGTTATAGTAGCTTATGTTAGAGATGTTGCATTGGTGGCTGAGTGTCCATTACACAGTTTTATTTAAATAGTGAGTGAGAGTATTGTTTGGATGCATCCTTCAGTGCACAACCACATGGCACAGTTGCAGTTTGATCTGAATTTGCATGCTTTTGGCTAATTTCACCAACATCTATTTTTAATAAGGGCACCACTGTCACAGAATGGCAATGAACAGGACACCTCTAATCATTAATGTGGCTTGTAGCCCCAGCAATGTTAAATTAACTATGTGAAGGCAGCTGCTCTTTGAGCTCAAACACTTTTGTTGTGCAGTGAAAACAATGAATAATTCTCTTTTACGCCCCATATGTGGGTGCTGGGTGCAGGGCAGCAGGCAGGAGTATCATCCGTGGCTCAGATCAAAAGCCCGGCAAAGTTTAGAATTAATTCACACATCGAGCAGAGGGGGAGGTAGGAAAGTAGAGGAATGTTTATTTTTATGAGGAAGAGAATCCTCTGTACCATAAGGCACCAAACAAGGTGTGTGTGTTTGTCTGAGGGAAAGAGTGAGGATGTTTACATGAGCAGAGTGAGTGCGTATATGTTCACCTTCGGAGATGACATCTGTGTAAGTGGCTCACTGTTGTTCCCAGCGTATGGCACAATACACTGTGGTGGAAAAAAAAAGAGATCTGCAGCAGCTTCGCTACATCCGAGATGGCACCAGATTGTCAGCAGTTACAAGTTTAGGTGGGAGTCACACATCTGAAGTTTTAGACACGCCTGAATGAAAATACATTCATGTGTCTGAATGTATATTTAGCCTGAGTCCTGTTTAGAGGATCAACTGTACACTGGAAAATATCCCCATCTTACAAAGTATATTTTTCTCATTTCTAGTCAAAATATCTTAAATTAAGACTTTTAGGGGCCGGACCAGTAAAATAATAACAAAAATAATAGAATAATAACCTATAGATTTGATAACTCCACATTTTTGGCTGTTTTACTGTAAAAAAAAAAAAAAAAAGCCCCCATTTAATTATGAAAATACTTACTGTTACAAACTATCAAAAAAGGGACATATGCAAAATGCAATTTTTAAAATGTTTTTCCAACACAAATATGTGTTTTCTGTGTGTGACGAGACCCTTAAATTATGAAAAAAACATGCACTCTCATTATCTCCTGATCCATTTTTTGTTGGAGGCGGGTGAGAATGCTCAGTTTGGGTTTTCTATGCCTTGTACGTCACATGCATAGATTAATTTGAATAACCCCACACCACCCTACCCCACCAGCTCAGCTAACCTCACCTACTGGTCACAGACACTTCTGCTCAGACTCTCAGATCCACTATTATTTCCACCATACCCTGAAAATGTCATCAAAATCCATCCAGAAGTTTGTTGGTTGTACACAACCAACCAACCAAACAATGGCGTCAATAACATAACGTCTTTGGTGGAGGTATAAATACCCTCTGAACTGACAAGACTTTTGTGTGTCCATGTGCATTATTATCAGATCTACAAAGACACTAAACACTTAGAGAAGTAGAAATTGGTTCAAACTTTTCTTAATTTTCGTTAGACATTTCAAAAGTTACTTCAGACTCACTTGTAAATTAAGAGGAAACATGGTTAATGTATATTAGACATGCATCTGTACACTGGAAAAAACAATACCTCTCTAAAAACAAGTAAAAAAAAAAAAAAATCTGATTTTCCAGATCTATTGTCCTTTGTCTCTTTAGGTGATTCTGTCTTATTTTAAGGAACTTTTTATTGAAATGTAAGAACTGATTTATAGACAATAGATCTGAAAAATCTTCAATTTTTTTGGCTTAATTTAAGCAAAAAAAAAAAAAAAAGTCTTGTATAATATTTTAAAAGTTGTTTTTAGAGGGGCTTTTTTTTTTATCCAGTGTAGGAACGCATGTCTAATGTAGACTAACCATGTTTCCTCCTAATTTACACGTGAGTTTGAAGTAACTTTTGAGAAGTTTCAAAAAAGAAAAAAGGAAGAAACTCGGCTTGTTTCCATCATCTGCTTTGGCGTGAACAAACTAGGCAGCATAGTGTTGTAGATGTTTTTTCTTTCTTTTCATGAGACGGAGGAGTAATTAGGTCTCCTCATTAGTGCACACATACCTGTTGTCACAATCAGCCACGTTTTTACACTTCATGTAAGTATCAGTGAAGGCATAAGGTAATTAAAATGTCAGAACTTTGCAAAGAAACTCTTTAAATCTCCTATAAAGTCCAATTTTAAATTTCATCAGACTCTTACGATATGGGACGTTCACCTCCTGAGACTCAGGGAAGTACACATTTTGGCTTTTTTTTTAATTAAATAATTGCCTATATTGGAAACATTATTATGCAACAGTTTTTTTCAAATGCATTTTTTTATGGAACGTCCTTTTATGGTAGAATTTTCTTTCTTCTTTTTGTATAAAGCTGTGAAACTTATCCACAAATGTAGAAAGAAAACCCATAGTTTGTGCTTTCTGTGATAATTCTTTTTATACACAGTGTGGATAAAACGTATTGGGGGGAGTGTCATTGAATATGAATGTTTCACTGCTAATGGGGCTGGAGCACAAAGCAATAATGATAAATGTCATATTTATATCATTGAAATGTGGAGCGTCTTTTAATATAGAAGTAGTTTTGTATGCTGATTACAAGGAAGATGTTAATGTTTACACATAGAGTGGATCTAACACTGAAGTGTGTGACGTTTGTGTAACTAGCCTGTGGGCGGAGATGAGCCCCGTGGGAAATGTCATCCATGGTTCTGGGCGGGGCTTATGACCTAGTGACGTAGGTTTCGCTCGTATGTCTGTGTACCTATGGTGGGTTGACCAGTGCACCCTCAGGAAAGTGCTACAGGTGTTTGAAGACCTGAACAGGCAGATTTAGGAAGAGCTTTTTTCCAGAAGCTGTAGCTGCCATCAACACAAATAAGTGAATAATTTATTCATTTTAATCAAACCACTGCTTTTTGGATTTTGTACAAATTTGTATTTTTTTGTTCTGTCTTCTTAACATTATAACATTATTATTATATTTGTTATATTTATTACATTACTAGGTGTGTATGTGATGCATGTGTGACCAAAGCAATTTACTGGAGATTTATATACAATGACAATAAAGACTTTCTATTCTATTCTATTCTATTCTATTCTAACCCTAACCCTTCTATTCCATCTGGGTCAAATGTCACTTCCTGGTGTTCGGCCTGCATATAGAACTGGTTGTGAACTACCACACTGTAAAACAAATTACACAAAGTGGTTTTCAACAGAAGGAGGCCTTTAAAATATACGTTTATGAATGGGTGGACGGGAGTGGAAATGATGGGTGACTGGAAGCATCGTGTTTCGGGGATATATATATATATATATATATATATATATATATATATATATATATATATATATATATATATATATATATATATATATATATATATATATATATATATATATATATCAATCAGTATGTATTTGTATGTATGTTTGTATATGTACTGTATATATAGATAGACAGAATTTTTTTGTTTCTTGGTTCCTGTAAGTATGTATATATATATATATATATATATGTGTTAACTGATGTTATTAATGAACTGACTGACTCACATTTACCCAGTCTATTGTCTGAAAATCAGTTCTTACTGTATATCTCACAAAAAGTTCCTCTTCAGTTGATTTTATCTTTTCTTTTTAAGAGTGATGAGATATTTTGAAATGAGAAAAATGCATTTGGTAAGATTGATATTTTTTTTCCAGTGAAACCAGCACACCTAAGCTGGGGCTCTTCCCAACCCCCCCCCCCCCCCCCCCCCCTGGAATTTGTGTCTAAAAAAGAAACAATGCTCATCACGACCTCACTGTCTCCCTCAGATTTTTCAGCTGTGATAGCGATGAAGCTCCTGCCAACTGAGAAACACCTTCAGAACATAGAGTGGGGATGTTGGTGCGTTGTCTGCAGGGCATTCACCTGCTTGGAACACCCAGCCAAAGCAAGAAGGAAAGAAAGGTAACTTGTTACTGAGCTCCTCAACATTAACCATAACAGAGTTTTTTTTTTTTTTATTTACTTTTTTTTATTCATTTTATTTTTGCATTGAAAGTGAGCTGTGGAGTACAGCGAGTCGTTTCAGTAACTCACTGAGGAACATGTCTGAGAACAGAGGGAGAAGTTTATTATTAGCTAATAATTCCAGCAGCTGCAGTCAGTCTATATGAGAAAATATGGGAAAATGATGCAGTGTGTGTTTACCATGATTTGGTTTGGAGGAGGAATCCAATAAAGATGATGAAGAAGCCTCATCTCCGCACCTCGCAGGGCTGGGCCGGGTGGCAGAGTATTCAGCAGAGTGACGGGGGGAAAGAGCACGGGGAGAGGGAAGTGATTACTGTCGTTAAGTCGACAGGAAATGTTGCATCTCCTTGACGTTTAGTAATGATCACAGCAGCTGGGAACAATAAAACTCCAACATTGCACAATTATTGGGTTGCTTCAGTTACAATGGATAAAAGTAATAATGCACATTATCCCCACATCCCCCTTTAAAGTCACACCAGCGAGGGAGCAGAGGCAGAAAATGAGATTTGCTGCGCAGGAAGCTGAGTAGGCTGACGGTTATGATTGAGTCGAGGAGGACTTCCTGCAGCGTTGTGTCATATGACTAGTCTGACTGTTTAGCTGGCACTGTCAATTTATCAAGGTTTTTCTCCCTCATTTGTTTTTGCGTGTTGTGACTGTGTGCCTTTTGGGAGTGACGCCAAAGATTGGAAAAACCAGAGCGTTGACAGTAGTTTGGGTTCATGACAAACCAAATAACATTAGCAGCTGGAAGAAAAGAAATGAACCTTAGTAAATAACATTTACATATTGATTATGTAGAGTTACGCAGTCCTTTTTTTTAATTGAACAATACTTACGGAGCGATGTTTGGGTCAAAATTAAGATTATTCACAGGAAATTTTGTTGTATTTGAGTTTGAAATAAATATTTCCATACTTTAAACTGAGTCCATTTGTACTTATAATGTGTTGTGTGTTTGATATTTTTCAATATATGAAAAGTTACGTCAAAAATTACCTTTAAAAAATGAAAAGTTACGAGTACACTGTCTTCAGTACAAAAGTGGTCAAAAATATGTCATTGCATATGTCATCACGTCACAGACATTATCCTTTAAGCACAGAAAAGAGATCAAATTCAAACCATCAAGGTTCAGCAGTAACTTTATTTTATGCTATGACCTCGGTCGACCATGACGTTTTTGCCCAGACTTTAATGCATTCATAGTCTTGATATTGATCGACTTTTCTTCTGTTGATGATGCCTGTCGCATGATGACATAAGGGATGACATATTTTTCACCACTTTCTTCCATCTGAGGAATTCGTATTCATACTGAAGACAGTGTACTCGTAATTTTTCATTTCGTGAATGTAATTTTTGATGTTGTAACTTTTTGATTCTGACAAATATCAAACACATTATAGGTACACATGGACAACCACGACCAAAGACACATGCATATCTCATAAGCATAGATTACTTTCCTGTGAATACGCTTCATTTTGTCACAAAAATTGCTCCATAAATACTGCCATATGTTCTAGTCCTTTCTTTTGGTTATTTTACATTGTGTTGGATCATAAAGGATCCAGGATCTCTTCCAGATCATCACCAAATTGTAATAATTTGTTCCTTGTGACACCCCCAACACATCATGACATTTTCATCAAGATCCATCTTTAACTTTTTGAGTAACAGACAAACTGGCAAAACCATAACCTCCTTGGCAGTAGTAATAAATATATCTGTTAAACAGGATATTTACATTCATCTCCCTGTTTATGGAATTAATTCTTGTGTCATTTCATGATAATAAGTTAACAAATGGAAAAACCAACATTATACACTTAGGTTTTTATTTTTATTTTTATTTTTTTTTACATTTAGTAAATATCAGTAAAATTTTGCACAAAATATCCAATAGAAAAGTGACTGATGACAATATAGAAGGAAGAGTTTCCACAGTTTCTGGTCCAGATGCACATGTTGATAGACTTTATGGGTTTTTCCACTCTCATTTAATCCCATTCCTCATCCACCACCTCCAGCCACGGTGACAATCGATCCTCAAACCTTGTGTTTTGAAGTCTCAACATGAAAGTTATCTTTTCCTTAATGAAAATCCTCTAAATTACTGAGTGCCATGTGTGAAATGTCAGGGGATGTTTTTGAAGTCAGTTTAGGGTTATTGCTTTGTTAGTTGCCGTTAGTCGTGCGGTAGATCTGTCTTGTTCTTGCTCATCTTTGTTTCAGGGATGGCCCCAAGGACGACCAGAAAGTCTTATGAAACAGAAATATATGACAATATGTTATTATATTAACATGTATATACACATACATTATTACTATACATTATATTCAAAAATATATTCCCATATATGGAACAGTAGTGCATATATTATCTAATATAAAACATATATTACACTGAAGACAAAAGCTGCCTTATATTTTTACAGATAGTTTTATTGAAACTCAATTTCTTTCCACATATATTGTGAAGTGTATTATTAAATATATAATTACATATATTTAGTAATACACTTCACAATATATGTCTATGTGTGTGTGTGCAATAATAATAATAAGTCTATTAACACACTTAATTATTAATATATTGAGATATATTGTCATATATGTCTCAATATGTATGTATGTTTAACTATATTGTAATGTATTACATACATGTATTTTTATGTTCAACTTCAGGCAGTAATATATTGATATTCAGTATATTTTTGTTTCATAAAAGACTGAGATGCAAATATTTTGTAAAGTAAATCAAATGTCTCCCTCCAGAAGTTGTCTTAAAGGGGACACTTCAAAATACATGTGTGGTTTGCAGACTCATCCCCACTCTTTCTACAGAATTTTGGGTAGTTATTCCAATATTATAGGGAATAATTGTTTGAATTTTCACAATTCCACTCTGTCGTACATATGTGCACAGTCTGTGTAGTTATTACTATTGTTTCTTATTTTATATTGTTTATTTTTTGTACTATTTTTATCCACTGGAAATGTTTTGAAATGCATAATTTTATTAAAAAAAAAACAAGATATCACTCTAAGTTTAATTATTTACAAGGCACCAATGGATGAACTCACATTGTATATGCAAATGTAATTTTGCGCCACTTATCTATATCTGTTAGAGCGTTCATTCATTTAGATGCAACATAATGGTGATATTATAGGGAATTTAGAAGATTTTTTTTGGCCATGGTCTTGGAATAACTACAGCTAAATGGTTTTGTCTCCCAGGCTGAGCTCTTTATAGTTATGTAACCAGTATGTAATTGCTGTTGGTCTCATATATTTTCCTTTTCTTCTCTTGTCCTTTTACCTGAGGTTTTTGCCTTCTATTAGATTGAATTCTCTAGGGTCTTGGTGCTTAAATATAGGTGTCATCGTCGTCAGGGCCAGGAACTTGTATAATTGGGGGTACGTGTAAACAGGGCGACGCATTCCACACAAATTGACATGTTTACATGATCCGTGATATCTGTTGTGCACTTCTTCCATATCCTGTATTTCTATTCAGGCCACTGCTGTTGTGTGTTTTTAATTAAAATAGACTTTATGTGGCTGTGTATTTATAATTAGGTTAATTAGCTCATGTTTGGCACCGTATATGACTCATAACACATAAATTGTTTTTGCATTTGACAGGTTTCTGAGAGACGTTCTAAAGTATCATCAACTTATCATATATTCAGTTGAAGTATTTAGATGCCAGATTAATTTGACCTTTCTCTTCTGTGTATTTTTTCTCAGTGTGCGTATCTGCATGCATGAGTGTGAGGAATATTTATCCAGTTGAATATTAATGATTGATTAGGCCCATCATGGCTGTGCATAAAAATTAAGAGAACATTTGTACTTAAGGACATTTCACCACTTCGCTGTCCTTAGTTTAGCATGCCGTTACTTTAATTATTGCACAGGAAGTGATCTATAAATAGATATTTGAAGTAAGAAAGATTTTGCTTAACCCTCTGGTATCCCTTCCAGAAAGGCCCTTACTAAACATCAAGTGTGCAGAAAAACACTTAAGAAAGAATAATAATAATATAAAAATAAAATTACATATATATATATATATATATTTATTTATCTTATATAACGCCGCTTCTTTTAATCATAATCCAAACTTGTAATAATAACTTATACTTTTTTTTTTTTTGGAGCAATTTACATTCTGTATTTATTCATTTATTTAAGTGCTGATGTGGTACGATTGTGTTTTTTTTGTGCGGAGCAGGGACTTTTTCCCCATGGGGATTAATAAAGTACTGTCATACCTCTACTTATGAAAGATCCAGCTAATGAAAAATCCAAATTATGAAAAATTTTTACCTCAATTTTTTGTCGCTGAATATGAAAGAAAATTGTGTTTATGAAAGGAAACTTAAACCTCCAAGACATAAATACAGTACTGTATGTACATTACTTTATGTAACTACGTAATATATACGTCAATACGTCACGTACGTACTGTACGTAGCATCTCATTGGCTGTGAGGGAGCTACCCATGATGCTCTTCGTTACCCTTTGACCCTCATTCATCACGGACTGCCGCCCTGTTTGTCTGCAGCTATTGTATCTCCTTGGTAACACAGACACTTTAACGGTAATTTCTCCACCTAGACCAGTGCTTTTAGTAACAAAAGTTCAGCTGAACGGTGCAAGAAGAGTATATGACCGGCAGACTATCATCAGCTCAAGAACATTTTTTAAAAACTTGGACTCCGCAAGGGATGAGTGTGAGAAATATTTATCCCTTTAAATATCCCCCCTTTATTAAAGCAGCGTCTGTCAGTTCCTGAACAATATTGAAATCCTTCTTCGTAAAGCCTGAAATACATAAGTCAGAGCATCTTTCACATTGCGTAGGAGGCCTAAAGTGCTTTTTGTTTTAGAAAAAACCTTTCATTTGGAAGAAGGAAACCAGTTTATCTTCATCTTATGCCCTGGTTTCCTGTCTGAGGCTTGTTTCAAGAACAAGAACAAGAAACATCTCAACTGTTAAAGAGACAAGAAGAGTCAGAGTGCCTTCTGAGAAACACCCCTGACACCGGATGCCTACTTCTAGATATAGCATAAAGTGTGTACTTGTGTGTGACTTCCGGGATACATTTACCTCTTGAAGGGGCTTTGAAGGAAGTTATCAAAACCTGGGTCTTTCATCTCCTCCAGCCCCAGCGCTCTCCTCTCCTCCGCAGGTGGTTTCCCCTCCAGTCCCTTCACTCTCTTCTCTCGCTTACACTAGCCCACACCATCATCACCCTCACCTCAGAGAAAAAAAACAAAACAACACATGTGCACTTCACAGCCGTCCTTAAATAATTTTCCAATAACTCATAAAAATAGGGCGCCCAATGTGCGTGCGTTTACACCATCATTCCACAGCTTTGCTCACTCATCTCAGAAAAAGTAGATGTAGGTAGACGATAAAACAGAAAAAGTGGGTGTTCGCTCATGGTGCCAGCAATGATTATGTCATGTTTATTTCATCCAGGGTTGCGATCGCTTGTTATTAGTCATGCCGAACTGCTGACTGTTGGAGGAAGAGTTCATGTTTAGCGGGAAATCACCTTTGTGGCTCTTTCCTACTGGTTTGAAGTGTTAAGAGTATATTGGCTGAAAGAGCAGCAGCTCTCCCTCATCGTCACATGGTTTTATCTGATTGGTTTGAGACTGAATTTGGACAATTATGCAACAGAAGCAGTATTAAAAAGTGATAAATTAAAGGTGTCATTCCATATTGCTGTGTTCACCATTGTTATTGGATACATTGTGCGTTGATTCTTGTTAAAAAAAATGTCCCGATTGCTTTAAAAAATGACTTGAGGTGGAACAACAGAGTTTTTTGGTCCTTCCTCATACAGTATATACCCATATTGTGATAATGAGGCGTCTCTGATTGGCTCAGAGAATGAATGAGTGTAGGAACACTCCCCCTCCCCTCTCGCTCTGTGTGTATTTACCATTTGAGAGCAGCGTCAAGCTAGGTTTTGTGTCGTCGCTTATTTTCAAAACTTGCAGGGAAAAAAAATCCACAGAGCACTTTTTTTATAGATTTATTTCGAATATGAATGTAAAAAAACATACATAAATAAACAAAATGAAGAAATAAAAATACAGCCGAAACAAATATACAAAAACCAAATACAAAAATACAAAAATACAACACATAATACATATTCGAAAAGGAGTGAGAAGACGCATAGCTTATGAATTCCCACCCCTTTACCCTAGAAGTTAATTACAATAACAATCTTCCAAGTCCATACATATATACATACACATATATACATACATGTACACAAATATACTGAACATACGTACCTGAACACTATATATATATATATATATATATATATATATATATATATATATATATATATATATATATATATATATATGTATACACTTACATACACACACACCTACAAGCGCACATAGATATACTTACACACACCTATACATATAAACATATACATATAAACTTATACATATAAACACATGAGCCAGTTTGCTCCACCATTTTTGTCCAGCTACTGTGGCGCTGTCTTCTCTTGTAGATGCTAATGCTATTTCAAATTCGCTGCAATGGGGGACCGGCTGGGGGGAGTGTCACCTGCATTCCCTGGGCGGGCTTAACCCCAAATGGGTGACGTCTATGTCCACGTCAAATAATGTGAACAGGCTTTTTCTGAGTCATTTGTTTCCCTGTGTTGTATTCTATGAATGGGAAATACAGCCAGTGGAGGGGACACACCACGCAGCATGTGTTGGTAACTCAGGGTGAGCCATCAGATTCCAAAAGGAGCGTGGAAAAGTGGTTTTCAGCGGAATGACACCTTTAAGAATGAAAATGAAGTGTTTGTAGCTGTGGACTAATGGTTGGGAGTTAGTCTTTGGAAGGTTGCAAATTGTAATCCCGTACCATTCCATGGCTGAAGTGCCCTTTTAGCAAGGCACCCCACCTCACATTGTGGGAGTTAGTGCACAGGGACTGTAACTAAGTGTGTAATGTAATGTTGGATGTCAAAAGGTTTGTGATTAACACTTGCAACTCAACTTGCAATATCTGAAGGTATTAAAAAAGTTATTAAATCGTAGTGAATTTAACTTAAATATATGTGTATATATCCTCACAAACCCTCACTGTCAACTAAACTAATAAAAGTCAGATATATTACAATCGATTTTAAGCACAGTTAAAAAAAAGCTAATGATGAGTTGACGGGATGAGAAGGAAGAGAAGGACTTAATTTGTGCCAAAGAGGAAGGAATTAATAATTCACATGTAACAAAAAACAAAACAAAACAAAACCAAAAACTTGATTGGAAACAGATTAAGCCTCAAAATATTGCAGGAAAGGTGGAAAATGTGTTCACTGATAAAAGCTAAATACAAACACCAACAGGGGAGACATTTTAACAAGTAAGTAGTGATTTACAGGCAGAAATGAAGTGAAGAAATGAGTACATTAGTGCTTGAATAATACAAGAAGCAAACATAAATACCATATTAGACTACAAACAGAAACAACTGCCACCATGTATGAGGAGTCGCTGAAACAAATATTAGACGAAGGCTTTGACAAACTGTGATTAATTCTGAGAAACAGTAGATGAGTTTGAAGCAAACACCAGATGTTTATTAGTGGTTCAGAGGGCAGAAACAAAAGCCAGCATCTGAAACCTCTTTTAACATCTTTGTTTGTATTTTATTGTATGAAAGTTTTAAAATCCACTTAAAACTTCGTATACGCCCATATGTTTAGTTCATTCATATTCTATTAAGGTGATGGGGATTCACATCACTGTACAGAATTTTATGAATATTAATTATCTCAACTTCTAATATTTGCATTCATTCATTCATTCATTCATTTATTTGTTTGTTTTCAGCAGAAACAATTAAACACTTTTTGCGTACAAGAAACTAATAGCAGAGCAAATACATTAATTCACAAGGGGTGCCTGTCTCCTTGCAAACATTTTAGCTGATTTGCCCTATCTCTTATCATTGTGAACACACATTTTTGGTGACTGTGACCCTGACCTTTGACCTACATTCACCAAAATGTAATGGAGTCTTTTCCGGACCACCTCACACTGTAGTTTTTGTCGTCCTGGTTCTATAAACTTTGCCTTAAGTTGCTGACAGACAGACAGATAAACAAAAGAAGTCCACATGGAGGGTGGTAACTACGCAAATCATATGAAAACTGTGACCTTGTCTAATGACAAATACATCATTATCACGCATTACCAATATATCACCAATATATCATTATCAGTCCATGACGTGGAAAACTGCAAATCTCTGCTGTGACCTTAACGCGAAAATTCAATACGGCATCAGACCGTAAATAGTGAGTCATTTTGACTGAAATTCGGTCTGTTTTATCAGTGTATGCGTCTCCTTAAACACGCTAAATTTCAGAACAATACGTGAAGAATTGGTGACGCTACAGTGCACGCACACACACACACACACAGACAAACTGTTAAACCAACATAACTTCGCAAAACTCTGACTCGCAAGGTTAACAAATGGACCAAAAAAATGAACCAAACGAAAAATACCCCTCCTCTCGGGGGGTGGGGTAATAAAAATAATCATGATGCATAGCATGTGCCATGTACACAAATAATAACAAACTAAGTTCAATATGAGCTGCTCAAAGAGGAGTGGGAAGAAGAAAATGTCTTAAATCCCACTCCCTTCTCATATTATACAACATAACACATTAGTTTTGTTTCCTTATTGATAAACTAGCATCTGTTTGGAATCTTAATACTACAAATAACTGCTAGTAAATGGAAAAGGTGAACAGATTATACACAGGAACTGTCCACATCATGTTCACTAGTGAACAGAAAATGCACACGAGTGACTGAAGAGAGTCCAGAGAAGAGAACATGATGATGTGAAGGACTTTTTGCAGATAATTTGGTAAAATCCCGCCATCATTCTCACACCTGATGGAAAAAAAAAAAACCCTCTAAAAATCTGAGCAGTTGGATCTTTTTATCAGTCTACGGCCGACCCACCAATCCTTTCAGGTCAGCGCTTATCGCACGTCTCACCCATCAGACGGCGCGACTGAGCGAGATACGACAAACTCTTGAAAAAGCCTCCATCTCTTGTTTCTGTTTGTCTCACCCCTCTCTCCCAAAGTTTTCCTCTCTCTGGCTGGGCAGCCGCAGGTTTCCAAACAAACTCGCTGAAACATGTTGTCTGTGAGTCCGTCCATCCAGCCCTCCTGCTGGGCACCAAAGCTGCCATCCACAATGTAAGCAGGTGGCGCTGGCATCCCAGGGAGAACGGGCAGAGCGCGTGGGCGTTACACAAGGCAACGCCAATCCAAAATTCCCAGCTGACCTCCAAACCAAGGCTATGGCTGTGCTCGCCAATCTTCAGCTAGTTTTAGTTTCCCGTGTGTCTCCATGTATTCGGTGCTTTGGTTTCGCCAGCTGCATTAATACACTGGGTTAAATAATCTTAAATTTGTGGCCGTACTTTGTTGGAGTGTCTTTCCTTTTGCTTTCACGTCTGTCTCTGCGTGTTTGCTTTGTGGGGGTGCTGTTTAGCCGAGTGGGACTCGCAGTAGGCCCCGGGCCAGCCGCCTTCAGTTGGACGTTAATGAACGGAACAGGAGTGGGCACATCTGATGAAGCTGGCCATGCTGTCAACTGATTTTCATCTGGTGTGTGTGCGTGTGTTTTTGTGTGTCTCTGACAACAGGTGCAGACCAGATCTCTATGCACTGACAAAATAGAGACTCTGCTGTGCCAACACAGGTGATTTCCACCCAGAAAAGCACACGTAAACACACATCCTTTCCACTTTTTCCACTTTTTTCTTTACTTTTTCCTTCCATTTCCAAACAGAGGATGCCTTCAGACCTAAATGACAGTGTGATTACTTAGATTATCTTGAGAGGTTGAACTTCCCCTCACAGTGCCGGGCCCGTCATTGATAAATTATAAACCATCGTCTTTGAGCTGATGAATGTAAAAACCAGTCTGATAGACAAACAAGGAAACACCTGTCACACACAGCCCTCAGTCAAACGACTCACTTGTGAGTAACATGCACACACCCAGTGGAAGGTCTTGAGTGACAACATCCTGTTCCTCTCTGGTTGTCAACAGGCCTCAAGCAAGAACAGTATAAGTGTGTGTGTGTGTGTTCATTAGAATAGTACCTGTCTGGGGCTCCCTTAGCCACCTGGCTTTTCAAACACAAGCAACTAGCACTCCTAATCTTTCTTTCTATATGCCACAGGCAGACAAGATCCAAAGCATCACCGGAACAACAAAACCAAACATCACAGCGTTCCCAAATGTCACATTATTGTGTATCGTACATGGACAGAAGCTAACGAGACGGGGAGACAGGAACGTGATTCTCCTCGGAGAGAGACAATTTTCGCTGCCACGTTCGAGTCCAAAAATAACAAAGAACAAAGGCGGATAAATGAGTGAGTTTTTGAGCACAGGCTAGTGGGCTTTGGCAGCACTGACCAGGCAGGAGGGGAGGGAGAGACAGGGAGAGCTAGCTAGCGGCCCGTCCACACATCTGTCCACACAGCACGGGGTGGGTTCCAGCGACACCCACAGAAACAGGCTTAACCTTCTTTTCCCCCCACCACCTGTTCATTACTATGGGCCCCCCCACAGAGCCACCACCACTCTGCTCTTCTCCTCTCACCCTCTCCCTTGTTCTCCTTCTCTCTCTGTCTGTCGCTACTCGTTCCAGTTCTCTCTTTGTTATCCTGCCGTTTTTTCTTTTTTCTTTTTGTTTTTTTGTTTTTTAAAACCCAATCTCTCTCTTATTCTCTTTCATTTATTTTCCGGTTTTATATTTCTCGGCAGTGTGCTGCTGCAGTCCCTCTTCTCACTGTCTCTTCCCGATGAGCCTTTTAGTTGAAGTTAAAAATTTGTGCGGCTAATAGAAAGACAGTTTTAAACAGAGCATCAGACAGGTTGTTTTAACTGGTGCAAAGGGGAAAGAAGTGGCCGGCCTGTGTGGAGGGGGGGGGGAGAAAAAGAGGCTTTTGATGAATTGTCTGTGAAAGTGCATCAGTCTACCCACATCTTCAAACCCCCTGGTGCCTCTTGTCTGCTTTCAGACCTATTTTTCTTCACATTGTTGGTAATTTGAGCATTCTCGCCCATGGCATCATTCATAGTTGGCCCATTTAAATCCCCTTAGAAATTCAATTTGGAGAAAGGAAATGACAAGATTTAGCTTATTGAGGTATGCCAGAGCAACCATGAAAATCAGACATGGGAATATGCGAGATTGAAAAATCCCTCATCACCGTCTCCCTTTGTTACTTTGAGCAAAAAGATGTGAATAAGCTCTGTACTTGTCGGAGCTATTTAGCATTTTTGATCATTTTAGCCAAGGTGAATTGGAAAATGGCTTCTATCACGGCAGGTTCACAGCGACCTGTTATGAGTAGGTGGAAATAGTTTTAGGAAAACACGGATCAAAGCAGCTAGCAGGTTGCCTTTCATTCCAAACTTTTCTATACAGTATTTTTTATTTTCTCAAAGACGAGACAAAAGAGGGGAGAAAAAAAGAAAAAAAAAATTGCACCCGCAGTCTCTCATATGGTACCGCAGTGAGAGCAACTTGGCATCGACACATGCCATCATTGTACATAACGAGGTACATATTTCCATTCAGCCAACTCCTATTTTTAACTGTGAAAGTGAAATCATATTGTGGTATATATAAAGAATGCACATATGAGCCATAGAAACCTGCAAAAAAAAGGGAGCTATTATTATTATTATTATTTTTTTTTTTTTTAATATAATACTAATGAAAATCAGAACTACATATCAGGCTTCAATTGAATGCAATATATTTTAATAATATCTATTGTATACTAAAATGAAAATTTCTATCGAAGGCATCATGTTTTTTTTTACTTATTTATGATCAGTATAGAAATGTTTAAATGTGACAAAGTATATGGCTGAAACGCAAAGTGAAAAAGACAAAAATATCTAATTAAGCACCTTTTAAGATCCATAAGTGTTTTTTTGGGAACTTCCACACCACATTTTTACATTTTGTTTGAAAAACCAGGGTATCAGGGTATAATAATAACAATAAGATGAATACTACTGCTGCTGCTGCCACTACTTTTCAGTGCCTGTCTTACACTAAATATTACTCTCTAGATTAGGAGTGTCAACCTCATTAAGCCAAATTTGTTCTGAAGTGGGTCATACCACTAAACAGTACAGTAAATAATGTTAGTTCCAAAATTTCCTTTACGTTTTAGAGCAAAAAAAGTATAATTATATGATGAAAATGATCACATGTACCAATTGTCCTTTAAAACAATGTGAATAACATGAATAAACTGATGCTTCTTTAGAAAATTAAATGCAACGTCTCAGTTTATCATTTATCATCTAAAAATACACAAAACATGTAATAATGGGCAGAACATCATTAATGTTGCACTTCAGACATATATTTTTTTTTTATATTTGTTCAGGTTATTTGTGTTTTTTATAAAATGATAGTTTGTTTTATTGTAAATACAGTAAAATTACATGAAAATGTTTAAATTAAGAAAGAGTTGTATTTATAGGTTATTATTATTATTATTATTATTATTATTATTATTATTATTATTATTATTATTATTATTATTATAGTATTTTACTAATCTAACCCATTTTGATTTGTATGTGGAACCTAAAATAAAATTTGTAATATATGTTATACTATAAGTTTTTCAATTTCACACATTTATCCCAGGAGCCTGATTTGGCCCCTAGACCACATGTTTGACACCCATGCTCTAGGTAAAAGCAATGGTACACCGATATTTCCTATATTTCATTTACTCACCTTGTAGATCTTCATCAAAGCACAGAGTAAATTCAAAGGTTTTTGGTATAATAGAAGAGAGAACCCTGAAAAAAAATACTCCAAATATCAATCAAAATACACCATTAACTAAACGTAAAAAGACGCCTCTTTAACCATCACACAGGTTTTCCTAGTGCTGAAAAATGAAGGCATTTCCAAAATCATTTGAATGTGCGTTTAACCGTGAAAGTGATTTCTGATGCATGTGAAAAGCTCAGAAATCACATTTTACTTTAATTATACATATAGATTTAGCAGTTCAAAGTTATGAAACATCTTACATCAGTAGATTATATTGTTGCTAATGGCTGTTCAGGCGTTGGAGGCCGATCTAATGTTAGAAATGAGAGGGGATTAACTTCAGTCAATAACAGGACAATGCACTTATCAACAAAAGTTTATGGGGGAACTTTGTTTAATGCCTCAGTGATATTAAAAACAGGGTTTGTTATCGACTCCTATAAAGTTTAGGCAGCAGAGTGTGTCAGGTTAGGAAACTTGCTAACGTCTTTTGTTAGCCCTGCTCTGCTACACTGATCATTTATGAGCTTGGTTTTATCCCTCAGTCTTTCCAAACAGCATCAAAGACCGCATTCAAAGTACTGTTCTGTTCGGTACCACTCTGCTTTTTCATTCTTTCAGGCCTGTTAGCTTTGAGGGGGATTAGCTTAGTTTTGACAATTCTAAATGACTCCATCCAACAACAGGACAACACATTCAACACGTTTCCTGGAAAGACTCGCTTTTAATGCTACTGACACCTTTAAACTTTAAATTTCCTGTTAAAATAGTTGTTATTAAGAGGAAAAACGCACAAGCTGAAGTGTACCAGTTTTAGGCTGACTCTCATTTCACCGCTTCCCCTCTGTTTTGCGTGTCCATGTGTTGGGGTAGGGCTGTGTTGAGCCTCATTTTGTAATAACGGTGCATTTTCTAATAAACTGCACAAAACCATTTTGTAATAAAATGTAATAAGTTATTACATTTTGAGAAGATTATTACAAAATGTAGTTTTTTATTCTCTAGAAAATGTAATGTAACATGGTGCATTATGTGATAACAATTCTAAAACATAGTTTATTTGTTTGTTAATTGTATTTTACTTTCATTTGGGCATGCATTTTAGGTTGAATTTGCCAGAAAACCCTCTTGGGGCTTAAGAGGTTAAACAACATACGTGTTTATAGAGCTGCTGTGAATCTTAATTTATCCACTAAGATTCATTTTAAACAAATATGAAATTGCCTCAAAAGGTTAAACAAGTAACAAAATTTCTATTTCCATAATTTCAAATTGTCCTAATGTCTAATATGTCTAATTACCAGCCAAGACATAAACCATTTGGAATGTTTCCCAAACAGCTCCTTGAGTTTTAATACCACACCACCAAAGCACCTGCTGCTGCAAAATGGAATAAAATATTACAAAATGCACCGTTATTACAGAATACGACTCAACAGGTTGTTTCAATTCACGTTACGGCAGAGGGGTAGGGGTAGGGGGATGGGCTTTATACCCCTTCAAATGAAGATTTTCCAGCAGCAGACTCCAAACAGAGGGGTATTGTATGAGAAATTACCCAGAATACAATGTGGAATCCTTTTAAAAATGGTGGCATCTACGAAAGAAGTACACAAATGTAGTCTTTTCATCGTAATTAACGATCAGAACAATGTCATCTCACAGGGTTTTACAGGAGAGAACAATCAACCACGAAATAGATGAAGTACCAAGCATCCCTTGTCCTTCTAGGCAAGAAAAAAACTCCAAAACCTAGTGGAGAAAAAAATAATAAATCTTGGCCAGAACTATCCTGAAGGACAGATCTACTCCCATGGACGGACAGACTATAGATGAACGTCTATTCATAGTTGTGATAACTGTTGTATTGTATAAAGTTTGACAAAAAAAACTGTTTTACTTGTTACTTTATTACAATTGAGAAGTTGTACTTTTTAAATTTTACTTTAGTAAAGGGGTTTAAACAGTACTTTTACTTTTACCAGAGTATTTTTTCACACAAGTAGCTGTACTTCTACTTAAGTACAGGATGTCAGTACTTTGGCCACCGCTGCCTCCAGCTACTAGTCTTAATTGCATCTTAAGGCTGTGTGTGGTGTGTGTGTGTGTGTTTGTGTGTGTGTGTTATTTTGTGGTTTGCACACCCACCCAGCACCTTGTTGACTTGCGTTCTGCTCTCTTGGATTCTGCATATAACTCCAGATATTCTTTTTGACTCTTTAATTGCTTTTGCACAGTGGCCCTGATGATGATAAGGAGGACTCGGTGACAACATCTCAATTTCTCTCCCCAACTGAACGCTCCCCGTTTCAATTATTCTCGCTGTTTCCTTTGCCGCCCTCACTCTCTGCCTCCAAATATATTTCATTTCCCTTAAGCCTGCTGGTTTCAGTATCTGATGGCGTCTCACTCAGTTATCCATGCATGGAATTATCGGGAAGACAGGCCCTTACTGCTCACTGAGAAGGAAAGGCTGCAGGCCCCTTATTACATACCAAATATCAGGCGCCACATTCAGATCCAAAGTAACTGGCTGTGGGGAATATCCCCAAAAAAATGGTTGATCTTATAAAGTATTTTGCACTCCATGTATATTGCGAATAATTTTTTAACATATGGAGATCTTTCTTTTAATTCAGGGGTGTTAAACTCATTTTATTTCAGGGGCCACATTCATCCTAATATGGTATAAAGTGGGTGGGGCCAGTAAAATAATATAAATAATAACATATAAAATATTAATGTGGAAATTTTTCTGTGTTTTTGAGTGAAAAAAAAAGAGCAAAATTCTCCAATAAAAATGGTCACATCTACAAACTGTACATGTAGAAATGTAAATTCTGACGAAAAATAAGTGCAATTTTGACGATATTATGCTTTAGTTTGTTATTTATACACGTGTGTCACAACTTACAGATCACAGTCGACGTACAAATATACACAACATTTAGTAGCAGGATGAATATTTAATAAAATAATAATGTTTCTACTTTATTTTACACTAAAATAGAAAGGAAAATTTGTTTGAGGTTTGTTTCCATTATTTCGAGGTTATTATATTTTACTAATCTCATCCACTTTAGATTGAATTGACTTGAACGTCCTTGATTATTAATTATTTTCAGTGTAATTCTTGCATTTAACACATTCATCCCAGTGGCCAGACTGGACCCTTTGGCGGGCCGCATTTGGCCCCCGGGCCTTATGTTTGACACCTGTGATTTAATTTTTCTCTGTAACTGAATATAACTGGAGTAGCGGTATCTTTACATGTGTTGCCGACACATCAGAGCAATTTGCCGTCCGAGAAATTCAGTAATGGTGCGTAAAAAGCAAGTAAATCCAAACAGAAATTCGATAGCTCCTTCTACCACATGTTGGGAATGTGTTCTGAACTGTCATGACATCAGTGGATTCAATGCTGAGTACTTTCCTGAGCTCTCCAAACAATGAAATCATTACAAACAGCTTTTTTCCAGGTTGCCTACACATTAAAGAAATCAAAAAAAAGGAGGTAAGAAGTTGGATGCGGCCGCTGGGTATTGTGCAACGCTATAAAGAAAACAATGAAACAATCAAACCATGTGATATCATATTGTTTTATTGCCTCCCAAAAGCTCAAAGTAATATTCTTCTCTGCTTTTCAAAATGACATAAAAATCTCTCACCCTGTCTCTCCTTGTCTCTCAGTGGATTGCGGTATCGATATGAGAGCGTGGCAGGACAATGTTCCCACAGAGAAGAAACTAAGAGTCGTATAATAATTACAGAGCGATGAATGCGTAACAATAAACATGTAAACTATTGAAAGGGGCCGAGATAAGATAGTGTTTGAATGTGTTTTTATTGCGGCAGGTCGTCACAGTTCGGCGTCCAAAGGTCACGTACACAAACACAGATGTGTCCATAAAAACTGGAAGTTACCGAGAGTGAAGAAATGCATGTCAGCAATGAGCAATTACTTAAATGAGACCATACTGTAAAAATATTCACCTGTTTTGTGTCGAAAAATGCATCACTTTGATTGTGTGGTTTTTTTTTAACAATATATAATGTGTCATTATTATTAAAATTACTATTTCAATGTGTTATTTACAATGTGAGGATTAATAGAATGGAATGGAATTCCATTCTATTAATCTTAGATTAATATAATGGAATAATTATAGAATTATTGTACTATAATTCCATCATTATAGTACAATGGAATTGGAACATGCCATTATCATCAGGTGTCATTCTAAAAATAGTGTATATATATATATATATATATATATATATATATAAACACAGTAGAGTAATATATACATACACACAGTAGAGTAATAAGAGTACACTGAAAAAGTAAAACATTAAATCAACTTTAAAAAATCTTGAGTTTAGACTTTTTATCTCATAATTTAGACTTTTTAGCTCATGATTTTGACTTTTTAGCTCATGATTTTGACTTTTTAGCTCATGATTTTGACTTTTTGTCTCATGATTTTGACTTTTTAGCTCATGATTTTGACTTTTTGTCGCATGATTTTGACTTTTTAGCTCATGATTTTGACTTTTTGTCACATGATTTTGACTTTTTAGCTCATGATTTTGACTTTTTAGCTCATGATTTTGACTTTTTGTCTCATGATTTTGACTTTTTAGCTCATGATTTTGACTTTTTGTCGCATGATTTTGACTTTTTAGCTCATGATTTTGACTTTTTGTCGCATGATTTTGACTTTTTAGCTCATGATTTTGACTTTTTGTCGCATGATTTTGACTTTTTAGCTCATGATTTTGACTTTTTGTCGCATGATTTTGACTTTTTAGCTCATGATTTTGACTTTTTAGCTCATGATTTTGACTATTTAGCTCATGATTTTGACTTTTTGTCTCATGATTTTGACTTTTTAGCTCATGATTTTGACTTTTTGTCGCATGATTTTGACTTTTTAGCTCATGATTTTGACTTTTTGCCGCATGATTTTGACTTTTTAGCTCATGATTTTGACTTTTTGTCGCATGATTTTGACTTTTTAGCTCATGATTTTGACTTTTTAGCTCATGATTTTGACTTTTTAGCTCATGATTTTGACTTTTTGTCGCATGATTTTGACTTTTTAGCTCATGATTTTGACTTTTTAGCTCATGATTTTGACTTTTTGTCGCATGATTTTGACTTTTTAGCTCATGATTTTGACTTTTTGCCGCATGATTTTGACTTTTTAGCTCATGATTTTGACTTTTTGTCGCATGATTTTGACTTTTTAGCTCATGATTTTGACTTTTTAGCTCATGATTTTGACTTTTTAGCTCATGATTTTGACTTTTTAGCTCATGATTTTGACTTTTTGTCGCATGATTTTCACTTTTTAGCTCATGATTTTGACTTTTTAGCTCATGTTTGATGTAGCTAGATGTTTTTATGTGTGACCTATTGAAGAAGAAGAAGTTGATTCAATGTTTTACTATTTTCAGTGTAAGGAATAAAAAGGAATAAATAAGGAATAAAAAGAACACAGTAACATACAGCATTAACACAACAGTCCTTCAACAGCATTAAATGGGAACTTGAGTGAGAAATACAATACAACTATTACAAAAAAGCATAGGAATCTGAACATAAATGTTATATTAAATGTATTCAATACATATACTGTATGTAGTGTTTTAACCTTGGCAAGATGGCTTTGTCATTTTTCATCCAAACCTTTCAACAGTCATATTTTTATGGAATCAAAAAGATTAGAAATCATACCATTCAACACATTTTGCTTTTAGAAAGAAACCATTTTCAATTATCAGGGATTTATTAGGGTTTTCTTTTGCCAAACACATTTTCCCAACAGGTTTTAGTTTGAAAATAGACCAAGGGAAATAAATTAATGAATAAATTTTGCTATGATAGGAATAAATCTGGTGGAATATGATTTAATTTGGCTAAACAGAAGTGTAGAAATGGAGAAACAAGGCTTGAGGTAAATTTAAGAAATGGAACAGACCCATGACCGTTTAATGTTTTGCTAATTGCTTTAAGTTAAAGTTTTTTTTTTATGTCTTGTAATTGACTTTATTTCAGTCTGTATCCAGTGATGAGAGTTTTCCGGTCGTTCTAAGAACATAAAAGTGTTGTCATGAATGGTGGGAACTGTGATTATCTGCTTTATAATGTCTTTGATAACACTTCAGAGGTGGGCAGGTCCGTGTGCTGTAAAAGTGACCGGCACACTCTTTCATGTCCAGACTTTATTCACAAACGCAGCTCTATCAATGTGTTTGCGCTCACCGCCATTGAACAGTTATCTTTGTTACAAGACGACACTCAATGCCAGAGCAGATAAAGAAGAAAGAGCACACAGGCGTCGCCATTTTCCCCTCTTCTCTGTTTCAACCACAAAGATTTTCTATTTCCAGGATCGTTGGAACGAGGATGGATTGAGACGGTTAAAAGTGAGACGATCGATGTTGCAGTGAGTTGTAATAACAAAGCTCTCCGGCGTGAATGTTATAGGTGCTAAATCATTTCAACAATGGAGAGAGAGCCACTTAAAGCCATTAGGAATGTGCACACGCTCTCATGTTGCAGTAAATGTATGTTGGTGTATTGGATTATGAAAGTGTCTGCTACTGGAAAAGAATTTTTTGGGGGGTGTGTATCGGCAAAAATCTGGAAATCAGTCAGTCGAACTTTATTTATTTAGCACTTTTCACACATGGGGCATGTATAAACCCCCCTCCTCCATTATACCGCAGTTGTAGGAACAAGTTGAAATATTTTCAAAATTTTAAACATTAAAATAAATAACAGTATTTAAATAAATGAAATGAATGAGATAATGTTAAGAGTAAAATTAAAAGCTAAGTTTAACCCTTTGTTGGTCAGCTCAACCGTTTGGTAGAGGTAACTTTGAACCCTGATATCTAATCTAAATTTAAATCCTTTGACGGCAAACATCTTGGGCAGGCAATTAAATACATTTAATTTGAACTAAGTCACAAATTATGTTGGTAAGATTGGTGAAGGAGTAATGTTTGAGTTTTAATACTTTAGTTAAATTTAGGGTCAGTAAATAAAAATAAAAAATAAGTGGAAGTGGAAAAAGCAAAAAAAAAAAAAAGCTTGTGATTTTTGTCGTGTGACCAACAAAGGGTTAAAACATAGGTTTTCAGTTGACCCTTAAAAATATGAACACTGGCAGCGGACCTCAGATCCTCAGGTCGACTGGTCCATGGTTTGGGGCCGTTAGTTTACGGTCAGTTATCTCAAAAGAGGACATGTAGCAAATTATTTTGTTGATGGAACTAATGTACAGGTGTCGAAACGTGACTGATTTAGAAAAAGCCCAAATTAAAACTACTGGAACCAAATGACAACACTAGTACTTTATTCCCTTTTTAAAATGTTCTTTTTTGTTATTTTGTGAATATTTATTAGTTTCCGTTGATGCTATTACTTATTCTTGTTTATTTTTTCTACGTTTTGTTTCATCTTCAGTTGTGTTCTTTTAGTGTTTTTTTTATTTTGTTCATGTTACATATTATTTTCTTAGTTTAATATTCATTTTTGTTAATTTTTCTGATCATTGGGCAGATTTTCTTGCTTGTTTTATGTTATTTTATTTTTTATTGTGGAATTACTTAGGTCTCAGGAGTTAAAGGGTTAAATATACTCACATTGTTTCTCATTTATTTATTATAAACGCGTCTCATAATCGTAACGTTCGGGCCTTTATCTTCACCATACACCTTTGAACAATAGTCTCTAATTCTCTAAGCTTATTTCTCGGTGTCATTATCTGTCATTATATTCAGAAGTTCCAATTTTATTTTTTTTAATTTTTTTTTATTTCCTTTTAACCAAAAATACATTTCACATCTTTGTATTAAATGCCTTCAAAGCGTTCACTCAAACGCCTACAGATCTGGATGCAAACTGACACTCCAATGGTTTACTGAGACGAACAACATGAAACGGTAATTCTCATTGTCAGTCGCGGCTCATTTGATTGTTTCCTGTTTGGTTTGTCTTTCCTTAAAGTGTAAATTAGACCCCCCCCCCCAAAAAAAAAACAAAAAAACCCAACAACTAGTTAAAGTTGGAACAGCTGCTCAGGATGCTGTACTGAGATGCATCAGTTCCCTCCCGCCACCAGTCCTCTGCCCTCCCTTATTTTGGGCCTAATTCAATTTCCCTCAGACAGACTTGCTCGCACACACTGACGGCGTCTCCATTACAGCACGCAGCCAAACACAAGCGTTCATTAATTAGTGGCATCGTTGTCTTTTAATTATGCATGTGGCTTATTAGGCACCTCACCCATTCACCCAAGCCTTACCGTCTACACTCCCCTCTGTTCCTCACCATACTCATACGGGACCTTTAAACTTCCACCTGCACATTATAGCTCTAATAAAGCTGTTATCAGCCCGTGAAGGAGAGACGGCAAACAGGTGAGGAAGAAGGAGAGAGGTAGAGAGAGAGAGAGAGAGAGAGAGAGATGGCAAAACAGGCGACTGAGGGTTCTGATATGTCAGCAACAGAAATTAGCTAACAACGCTCCCGACTGTGACACAGACAGGGAGAGAATAAACCCACCGTCGTCTACCCCCTCCTTTTCCTCTCTCTCTCTCTCTCTCTCTCTCTTTCTTTCTCTCTTTCTCTCTCTCCCCTCTCAATACTTTCTTCCTCGCTCTCTCTTTTTCTGCCTTTACAAACCACAGCAAGTGAGACACATACACAGAGAGAGAGAGAGAGAGAGAGGGAGCGTCAGCCGGTGAATTTTTACAGCTCTCCAAAATCATTATTGGCAATTAGCGTTCGTCAGGGAAGACAGCAGCTGCTTGTAATTACAGGTAGCCCCTCATTACTTCTCAGTGTAGGGGAGAAGAGGGAGGGAGGGAGGGAGAAAACATGTTCCAGAGCCAGTGTTTATATTTATTTATATATTTCTTTACCCGGTATGTTGAGCCACATAATATATACCAGCTATAACGGAGGGCTGGAGGCTTCAGCAGGTGCAGCTTGAGAGGAGGAGGCGGAGGAGGAGGAGGAGGAGGAGGAGGAGGAGGAGGAGGAGGAGGAGGAGGAGGAGGAGAGGAGACTAAATTCATTGTAAACAGCCAACGTTATCATACAAATATTGTGCTATTGCAGTAACGCTGTGTGCAGAAGACTGGATGTTATTGTATATATAGGCCTTAGAGTATACTTATTACTGGAGAGCTTTAGCTAGAACCTTCTTTTACTTCCTCTCGGTGCTGCTTCAAAGCTCATTTTACAGGTTTAGAGAAAGTCTCCCCCAGAGCTGCGAGATCTCAGCCTGACGTATCGCAGGTTGAGGTTAAGGTGACCTGACATGTTAGGGCACACCTCGCTGTTACCATGACCCCGACGGTCAGGACTGCATGGCACGACGAGGAGGTGCTCAAGGGAAGTATTCAGACGCTCAAGTAAAAAGTACCACTAACGGCACTAACACCATGCATTATGAGTAAAAGTTCTGAGATGAAAAAGCTCTACTTTAAGGTCAATGCTGCTCAGTTAGGGTTAGGCTGATATTTCAGGTTATTACACAGCTTGGAACGATCGGACAAGGAGCGATAAGCAGTTTTTGATTCTGTGGAAGCTCGTATTTAATTAATTTTCACATTATATTTCTAGTCGAATGAATAGTTTTTTCTACAGGAGACAGTGTTAGATGTGGGATCATCAACAGTATACTGGTCATTTTTGCAAAATAAAGCACTTCAGAGTAGAGTGATACCCACATGCCTTTGTTAATTTCACATTAATGACCCGCCTTAATTATAAAAAGGGATTCTGGTTGATTTGAACATTATTTTGGGGACAATCTTTGGGGAAAAAAAGGAACAAAGCTGTCAGATTAAGATAAAAAACCCAAGATTCCCCACTTATACCTTCATGGAAACAATTATTAGACCATCAGAAGTCATCAAAAATAATGGTTATACAATAATATACTAATGCCTGTGTATTATGTGAGTAAAACTGACAAAATAAAACATATAATTGATAAAAACAGTGTTTTTGTGAGTACAATGACAAAGATATTGTCAGATATTGATGTAAGAACTGAATGGATTTTGGTTATTGTAAAAAGCATGTTATCTATCTGTCTGTCTGTCTGTCTATCTCTCTATCTCTAATTTGAACAACAAATTGAAGAAAACAAAGGTAGTCTCGTCTTTTGCTAACAAATGTAAAATTACAATTCTAAATACAGTAGATGATTAAAAAGTCTTCATCAAAGGGCTGATATTAACCAATTTGAATAAATGCATAGTGTATATATCTGTATCGCTTTGGTTAAATATCAGGGTAACCTAACTCGGCAGCTTCCTGCAACTCCTTAGAAAAAGGTAATTTACCGAGAGTCACTCCCTGATAAAAGAAGTATTTCTACCTTATTGAAAATGCCGAAACTGTAACTGGCACGGGTCAAGCTGCACTTGTTTGCTAAGTTTTGGACTTTTTTTCTCCCTCTCTCTTTCTCTGTCTCAAGGCAAACTGTCTCATTAAATGTTAGCTGATGCTTTTGCTCAGGTTCAGAATCAACCATCAAAGGGTTATATTTTCATACCTTTTAAGCTGCGTTCAACATTTCCTCATGTTTTCTGCTGCCGGCTTTTTCTCTCTTTTTTTTTTTTTTTTTAATTGTTTTATGAGACTTTGGCAAAGTAAAATTGTTGAATCTGCACTGACAGATCCATCAGTTCGACGCATTTTTGTTTCGCCAAAAAAATGACATTTTATGTTGTTTGTTTTTTTGGGGGGATTTTTTTGTGTGTTTTTTTAACAGACAGACAGTTGACATTAATTTGACTGCGTAGTTGAAATAGTTAAACCTTTACGCATGAAGGCGGGGTGAGTTTAGCTTTAATAACTATAAAAGGAGATATTTCTGCGGGTGATAAAGATGAGGTAAATACATACCTCAGGCAGGGGCTAAACTCCTATGAATAGTTAATTAAGACCATCTGAATGCTTTATGTGCCCTAGTGACTGTGAGGCTTGAAGTCCCCCCATTGAATCCACTGTAGCCTAAGGCAACAATCAAGCCAATTAACCCTGGGCAGAAAACATTGGAGGTAGAGTATGTGTGTGTGTGTGTGTGTGTGTGTGTGTGTGTGTGTGTGTGAGCAGCTACAGTATGGACGATGCTTTAGAGCGAGGTTAGGTTCAGGTTAGTGTACGCCCTGCTCCAGTGTCAGGGTGTAGTTTTCAACATGGAGGTCAGGTCCGCTACATGGAGGGCCTCTCTGTAAGACTAACAGAGGGCATGCTAATAGCAGCCAAACATTAGCCTCTTAGCCTCCGCTCTGGGTTTTGGCTTGTTCTCAGAGGAAATGAATGCCCGAGTTTGTTTTTCATTTTTGTCCCTTAACTAAGTTACGGCTCTCGCTTTTTCGGAGTGACTCATTACGGCTCCTATGTTTCACAGAGGGGAAAATGTCACAACTGTCCATCTTTTGCTGACTTTTATCACAAGCACTTGCCCTTCATCCCCCTCCCTCCCTCCCTCCCTGTTGATGGGCTTCATAACAGAACAGTCCACAAACACCGTATTCTGCCAACAACATAACCCTCCCCCTACACACACACACACACACACACACACATCTCCTAAAATGTACTCACTAATTCATAAAGCACCACCATTGACTTTTTTCTTCTTTTTTCTTCCAATAAATGTATACTAATCTGATTGTCTGTTACAAATTTATTAATAAAAATTGTTTAAATCTTGTTAGACCTTGAGGATATCTGCAAAGCTTTATTCGCCGTGAGGGTGCTGGTATTTATTTTCTGCACACACGCAAGCTCCTGCTCAGTTACAGTAGAACAACCGGCGTCCTGGCAGCAGAATAGCTCACATTTGCAGGGCATCTCTCGTTTCCACTGTAGACCGTCCAACGCAAATACAAAGAACAACTGTCACATTCAAACTGGAGCTGAAATGACTGGCTGGGTTTCGATTCATCTTGTCTGTCCGGGTCCCTCTTTTTTATTCGCTGCCATGAAAAGTTGGAACTATATGAGAACCCCGCGCTAGAGGGAGAAGATCAAGTGTGTAAGGATTTAACAGATGGAATTGGGACTAAATGAAGCGCTAATGCATGGATGGTATGAATCCACTGCACAAGCTGTAGGTTGTTGAAAAATTTATAGCAGGGACACGATGAGACGCTTTCTCTTCAAGGTTGAAGTTAGTTGTTGATTTAATTCTCACTTTAGAATATTCAAATGTGTTTAAAAATACGTCAGTCCTCGTTAAAAGGAATATCTATAAATTTTTCTGAAGTTAATTTGCAGATAATTTACAGGAAATCTCATAGAAAGTCGATGATTCATGTAGTTTAGTCATCATTGAAGGGTGGATTTTTGCATCTCCAACTCTTTTACATCTTTTCTATGTAGGTGTTTTAGAACCAATACCAACTATTCAGTCTACACAGAGAATGATTAGACTTCTCATATGGAAAAAAAAAAAGAAAAGCAACTAGCGTGGTGAAAATGTGTCACCAAACACCTGTTACAGAAAGTTTAATGACTTTGGAATAGTTTTCTTATCCCAATACAACTTTCGTGCCAGAGACTGAAAGGAAAATACCTGGCTTTTAGTTTCTATCACTGATCAGAAAGGTGGAAAATTGCATTGTACATTGTGTTTCGTCAAGTGAAGTTGTACAAAACCCTAATCTGTCGGTACAAAACTCTCCAAACAGAATCTTATTTGGATGCTTATGCTCTGGCGGTTGCTGTGGCAGCTTTGAGAAATCTCGTCGTTTTGTTGTACTGATGCTCGCTGTGCTGCAGTGCTGCATTTTAAACTGTTGAGTCAGATTTAATTTACCAGCTCTTTCATCTGTTTTAACTCAGTGAGGCGGGTATCTTGCAGAGTGCGTCTGTGTGCGTTTGTCATTTAGCGCTGAGAATATGTGTTTAAATTTGCACGTTGGAGTTTGTGTGGGCTCGCCAGTGTACTGTGTTATTTGTGCTTGTTTTGTTTGCATATGTGTGTATATGTGTATCTCAATATGTGTGTGTGTGTGTGTGAGAGAGAGACTCCCAACCCAGAGCTATTATGTGGAGACAGCAGGTATAATATCAGCAAACCTTTGCCGCTGTGCAGGATAAGTAATGGCCTCAAGACGTCACCTTTATCTGTAGCCACACTCCTGCAGCTGTGGCTGTGTATTCCCTGCCACACACTCCCTCCATGATACACAGGTGTGGTGTTATGCATGTGTATGTGTGTGTGTGTGTGTGTGTGTGTGTGTGCAGTTTATTCCACAACACCTCCTCCCTTATGTATTTGCCACACACAAAAGTGGTCATGAGGAAGGTAGATAGGGCCAAGACTGACACATTCATTTCCTTAACGGCCATGGATGCGGTGGCTGTGCTGACGCCTTTTAAGCGGCTTTAGTTATATATCCCCTACAGACGTCGACAGTGGGTGAGTGCAGAACGAGGTGCCACTGGGAGCATCCCATCATGCCCTGCAAACAGAGAAAGGGAGGCCGTGGTAGGGACAGATAGGAGGAAGGAGGATTGAGGGGAGAAGAAGAAGGAGGAGGAGGAGGAGGGCGGCGAAAATTTAGACAGAGACGGAGAAGGCAGAAGCGTAGAGATGCGAGACAGAATGACATGTGAGATAGATAGGGAGAGAAAATTGAAATGAGACAGGGGGAGGGAGGGGAGAGAGGTGAAACAAAGGAAGACTTAGGTGGGGAGTGAGTGAGCTTTGTGGTCTCAGGCTCCATGGGAGGTTCAGCCCAATCATTTATAAAAGGTAAATGCTGTCAGGACGCAGGGCGTTTAAAGGCGCGGCGCTGCAGGTGTGATTTATGCTCTCAGTACGGGGCTATAAATCACCCTGCCTTTTGTTTCCACAGGCTGCTGCTGCTGCTGCTACTACTGCTACTGCGGCTTCTACCACGTCAAGACATCACCAAACACTGGCCGGTCTATAGCAGAGCGCACACATCCGTATATGCACACGCACATGCACAGCGGACAGCAATAAAGACAGAGCAAAGAAGCATGATGGTGGGAATAGATGGATGGGTGTAGAGAACAGGTGACCGGTCGGAGTCTATCAAAGAGATGAGTTGAGTCAAAGAGGTGTGGATGTGCACAGTCACGCACAGCTATCGGGGAAGTGCAGAGGAAACGGACTCAGACACGGAATTCATGCTTGCCCGTTTGTTTTAACAAAGAGCGTTTATGAATATTTGAGCTGCTTCCAAAACTTGGACACCACTGATCTGAAGCATTGGGAAGCAAAACGACAAATGTTCCAGGAAACTGTACAGACCACACAACAACAAAAAAAAAAGGATTCCTAATTCCAAATTCAGTAATCCACTTTGGGCTACCATTTACAGTAGGAAGTAACAATGGCAACAAGGCAAAGTACAAAGCCCCTGGGAAGTTAATTAGGAAGTCATTTTCTTGTTCTAAAATTAACATTAATATAGCTAATAAGCTATAAAAAACAGCCTCAGGTCAGAAAAGACAAATATCAATCAAATATCAATATCGTGGGTTTGTCACAATTAAAATAGTCTCACAGTTAGATTAAGTGCTGTAGGTTTATGTTTAGTGATGGTTTGTAATGGACAGATTACAGTATTTTTTGAGTGGGAAATGAATCACAACTGGAATCTATAAACTCCAAATGACACTCAAACTTGGTTAAACTTTATTGTAGGAACTGCACCCATTGTCTGTAATGGTACAAACACACCGAATGCGAATTTTCACATTCACGTGTCGAGATCACATACAAAGTCAACAGAGAGACTTGTTTGGATGCAGATTCACCCTGGGCGGCTCATTGGACACTTTGCTGCAGTACGTTGGAGGCGCTTCTGTTGAAGCGTCCGAGCGTTGGAGGTGTTGGCACGTCTTGCTGCAAATACATGTAAATTCTCGAGTTGAAAATATTGAACTTTTCAGGCGAATTCGCGTGATGCTGGACCACGAGTGCTGCCAACGTCATTACGGAATGACGTATGATGGTCAGACTGACCCAGAAGGCGACAGGAAGAAAAACTGAGCCTGAAATACAGTTGAAAGCAGACTTCATCCAGGCAGAGTTCCTGGAGGATGTGGTGAAATTCCCCGTGCTGCTGGTACTTGTGCAGGATCAATGAGTGTTTCAAAGTCCTGCCTCGACAGGAAGGGTTTCACCTTTGCCAATCACCTGAGGTGAAAAAAAACTGACCTTCACTACTGCACCAATTTGGCTATCCATTTTAAAATCACAAATTCATAGCCGTGGGCTTTGAATGTTATGCCTGGGGGCCCAGGTCGACAGGAAGAGGCCTGCAGGATCCACGAGGTCCAAACACCAACACCTCAGTCTTCTTCTTATTAATTAAAGTGTAAAAGGTTTAGGGCCATCCATGCTTTGACCTCATGAAGACACTGAAGTAGCGGTGCAATGGAGAAGGCGTCCTTTCGTTTTAATGGTATTTATATTTGGCTATCCTCAGCATAGCAATGGAAGGAGATTCTAGAGGGAGCAGATGTAGTGAAAAGAGCATGGGGCCTAAGATTGAGCCTTGTGGAACCCCACAAGGCAATGGAGCAGACACAGACTCAAAACAGGCAACTGTCTTACAGATATAATTCTATCTGCTAAATAGGATCTGAACCATTCCAGAACAGAGCCACAAATAACCACAAGCTGGTATAAACGAGACAGTAAAATGTCATGGTCCACCGTATCAAAAGCAGCTGTTAAATCAAGCAGGACAAGAATCACATAGTCACCACAATGGGATGGCAGGAGGATGTCATTAATAAAGCCGTACCATAAGTGTTCTGCACATACACAAGAACTGGGATAATTGTATGAACACTCAAGTATGTGGTTACATAAGTGCTGTTAGTCAGAGGTCTTTGATCATCAGTCTGCTGTCCATGCTTCAAACTGCCTTGAATGTATATTCATTTCCCTGCGTCGTGCATGCTCTTTTTTTTAAATGAAATAACAGATTAGAGTTTGGAATCAGGACAAATTGACATGTCTTCACAAAGTATTGATGAATACTATTACAGAGCATATTTGTGGTGGTGCTTTTTTTCCATTATTCAATGGAATTGTTTCATTCCATCAGTTTTCCTGCTAAATATAAGTCTTTATGCGATTGACTTGATTACAGTGGTGTATCTGACAATATTAAATTTTTTCACACATTTTTGAAACCTTGAAAATAAAGTTGAAATATCTGAAAATTTTACAAAAATGTGAAGGAATATGCTCATCCATCCAACCACCCACCCACCCATAAAATAAAATAAAATAAAATAATGAAGGCTGAAAAGCAGCCCCTGAAAATAGGCTGATACCTTCTTTAACATACAACGATACTGTGGTGTAAAATAATATGTATTTGTAAAATGACAAAATGCTTGGGAACTCTAATCATGATTAATCGTGGTAAAAAACATTAAAAAAAATCACGATTAAAAAAGCATAAATAATCACAACTCCATTAATCTTAAAAGCCCTAACATATACATTTTTTATTTTTTATTTTTTTACTAGTTTTGCTTTTAAAATGTGTAATTCTTCATGCAGTGTACATGTTACACTGATTGCTTTGTTCTTTTAAGGAGTAAGTCATAACATTTGACACTGGCTTCATGTAGAAAACATGACTTAACAATATAGTCGTAGTATTACAATCATTTCTCTAATGGATAACACTCTTTTCTATGTTTCCCTTTTTTCTTTTTCTTTTTTACAAGCCCTAGATTATGACATCTTGAGTGCTGAGGACATAGGCGGTATTGATATGATGTGTGTGTGTGTGTGGGAGGGAATGGCACTTTAGCAAGGTCACAAGCCCTGCTTATGACAGTCACATTGTCAGCATAGTTGAACCAGCGCAGATAAAGCCCTTTGTTCTCCGCTGAACACCCACCACTTTTGACGGGGTTCAGAAGGGGTTCAGTTCCTGTGATGTAAACAGGCAGTAAAGAACCAGATTGTTAAGCATGTGAGAAAAGCATCTTGGGAACATTCTCTATATGACAAAGAGTTGGCTGCTTATTGGAGTGAAACCTGGTGGTAACTCCCACCCTTTTACCATTGTCATATGTGGCAGCAGGTTGAACCATTCAAAGCCTTTTAGGTGTGTGTGTGTGTGTGTGTGTGTGTGTGTGTGTGTGGGGGGGGGGGGGGTTGGGGTTATGTAGTTTATCTGTGAGTCAGCAAGCCTCTGTATTTCCTTAAATAACTTTCCTCAACACTCTCAGAATGAGTCTAAGTGGATTTTGCAAAGTAGTGAGGTTAGCAGCACGAGGAATACAAATAGTTTGATAGTTTATGGGGGCATAACTAAACATAATACTGCTGTCTCCTTTGCACAGAATTGTACATTACATATTTTACTATATTTATTTTTATCGTATTCTATCTTTGGTGCATGCTTAGCATTTTTATTATATTTTTATATTATATTTTTTTATTGATATACTATATGTTGAATGTTGCAGCGTTACACCAAGACAAATTCCTAGTTTGTGTATTACATGTATACTATATGAACAATGGCAATAAAACTCTTTCTGATTTCTGATTTTTCTGAACAAGTATAAGAAGATTTAAGTGTGAGAAACATGAAGCATCTTATACTAACTTTGGCCAATATTAAGTACACTATTAATTAGTGATCGACAAGGGTTAAAACATTTTGTTATTTTTTTAAATTTATTGTTACATTAACATTAGCTGATGACTGATATAGCCTGGTAATATTTCTATGCTGATATTTCTGTTTTTATTTTATTTAACTTTTAAAAATTTTGTGATTTTAATTCATTTGTTTACTTAATAAACATTTATGTATGGATGTGTGTGTGCGTGCATGCGTGCGTATGTGGTCATGTATATACTGTAAATGTCTGACCTGCAGTAGATCATGGTCACCCCAAATCTTGGATTAGACAGACAGACAGATGTTATTGGGTTTGTTGAAATCGATATGTTATCAGACCAATTCCTGGCACTAACTGGCCTGTGGCACATGTTTTACAAGTATACATACTTACACAATTTATTAAAGCTAAAAGCTGTAATATATGACTGTGACTGCAGATTTACTGAACTACTCAGATCGTATGTCTTGAATTTTAGACAGGCGGCATTATTTATTGGCGGTCTTGCAGCCAAAAAATACCAATGTGGTAAACCACGGGATTGGTGCCCTTCAAGAAAATTTAATGGCACCATTTCTTGACCAGTAAAGTTGTATTTCTTGTTATAAAATAGTGTTTTCCATGAACATACCCATCATTGGTTTTGTTGGAAGCTGGAGGTGGCACAGAACTTTATGGAGGTGGTCACTGATTGACTCTGTATTCAGGAAAACCCTGAATTAAAAGAGTACACTTAAAAAACCAAAACCAACAGACTGTGTGTTTTGAGGCGTCCAATGTTATCTGAAGATTCTTAGTGTCCACAATTTAACGTCCACCAGAAACTCTGATGTGTCGTGGTTTGGAGTTGGTTCCACAGAATTTCAACACATATCCTGTGTTATATTACTGCAACTATGACGTCCATATTTGGTCTTCTGCTGACACTTAAAGGTGGGGTGAGAGATCTTTTTTAGGAGCGTTTTTTTACCATATTGCTTGAAAACTTCTTCACGATCTCATATCACGTGCTGAAAAAGAATATCTGCAAAAAACCCAAATTTTTTTCTCCAGTCTAGAGGATGGAACCAGAGGAAAACTCTGGACAATCAGTGGACTGATCATCTTTACACTGATTGACTGCGGATATCCTTCCCTCCCCCTTCTGCGACTTCACGGAAATGGCTATGACAGAAAAGACGTCAACCGGTATCAAAACTAAAGTAAAAACTGTGTTCGAAAAAGCTAAAACCATGTAGAAGCAGACCGAAGAAGGGAACAGGACAAGGGTGGGAATCTGGCGTCGACTGAAAAACGAAAAGGGACTCAAACCAATGCTAAGGCAACCATGTTTCTAGTCAATAGGTAAGATGATACTGTTATGATTATATAATATTTAATTTTAATATTTAATATCTAATCGGTTATGGGTATCGTATTCACCCTGTCAGTGAGAAAATTAAAGATATTGACCAAACCGAATGTTCCAGCAGGTTTTGTTAAGTTACCAACACTGTGTAAACTGCTGTTGTAACACCATACACTATTGTCCTTATCCCTTAGTTTTCCCTTGGTATTTATTTCACACTTCTAAACCTTTTGTTAGCTAAGCTTCATGTGGCGCAAACTGATAAATGTGGTCTATTGTTTTGTTATTTAGGATGCTAATCGACTTTGAGTTCTCGTGAATGTCCATGATCGCTCCAGTCAGCATGTGCGTTGATGTATTTTTTTAAGATGTGGTTTTCGAGGGGTGGGCTGACGAAGAGGCAGGGGTGTGTATGCTTTGAAAATATAGCTTGCACGAAGATCGCCTACCCTACCTTTAACATGGACAGAAAATAGTCCATAATAGTGGTGAGTTAGCTGTACTCTCAAAAATGCGACTAGCATAGTTACTGCTACTGCTTCCATTACTTTCAGTCATTTTAGTTCAGGGGCCACATTCAGCCTAATATGGTATAAATTGGTCCGCACCAGTAAGACAATAGAAATAATAAAAATGTATAAATAACATGAGCTCTAAAGTTTTCTCTGTTTTTGAGCAAAAAAAAAAAGTCATGTTCCTCAATAAAAATGTTTAGATCTACGAACTGTACTTGGACATGGAATGGACAAAAATATTAACAAACTGAAAAGTCTCAAGACACAAAAAGTGCATTATTACACTTAAGTTTATCATTTCTATACAGTATATGCATCAGAATTTACAGATAACAGTGGATTTACAATTACACACAACATTTAGTAACATTCAGAATATAAAAATATAATAAAATCCCATGTATATTTCAGGTTATTCATAGTTTTTGTAACAGGCTTGTATTTATTTATTCCCTTTTTTTTGCACTAAAATAAAGGAATTTTGCATTTTTCATAATTTAGTGTTCATTTTGACTATGGTCTGATCCATTTTAGATCAAATTGTTAAATGATTTTAACTCCCTTACTTATTAATATCTTCTGTATATTTTTTTCATTTCACAAATCCATCCCAGGGGCCAGATTAGACCCTATGGCGAGCCGGATTTGGCCCCCAGGCCTTATGTTTGAAACCTGTGCTTTTAGTCATTTGAGAATTCAGTTTCAAACAAATGATAGATATTGCAAAACTAAAAAAAAAAAAAAAGATGTAAAACACCTTTCTACCTGTGTTTCTACAGTGAAAGCAGCACATCTTCTTGACGCATAATCAATCCCTTTACCCAAACCATATTTCAGCCTGCTGTGTATCACTCTTAACAGAAACCCAATTGTGTTTGAGAAAGCGGTCAACAATACTCTCCACTCAATACATAATACAAGGGTATAAATCATGTCAGAAAAGGCTTTCTGTCTCTGTGGCTGCGAGGGGTGGGGGAAGTAAAATGGAGCTGTAACATGCAGGGAACACGTACAAGCTGACCTGAATGGCTGCTGGTATTCTGATTTCCCCCAGGAGCTCCTCTCTGGCCTGTGCCGGTGTTTTAGATTCCAGAGGGAGACCATTAATGCTCAGCCTGTCGACCTGATCCATATGTATAGCTGGCTGTTGTGTTCTGTTCAGCTCCTACCTCCCTCCCTCCCTGACTGTCTGAAGGCCCAGCTCAAGCCCAAATTGCTTCCTCGACAGCAAAGATAGAAATAGAATAGCGGACAAAGGACGAGCAGGATGGTTTTACAAGGTGATTATTCAGGACGTGTAACAGTAGCTAATAGGCTCTTTTGGCTGACAGAAGAACACAAACTGGTTCCTGTCCTTTGACTCTGTGGTCGGCTGGTATCCGTGCACGACTGATTATCGCGGTTTCATGTCAAACAGGCACCCCGTCTGAAATTAACCCCTGACCGAAAGCATCTACTGATGTAAAATGTTAGTCTTTTGAACCGCTAATTCTACCAGTACGTTGAAATAAAGCATCAAATGGGTTTTATCTGGACCTTCAGTGGAGACACCGTCATCTTCTATAACATTAGTCTTTTTACGATTGATCCTGAAGAATCCGCATATCATTCGTTCATTATTTTTACCTATGCCAAGGAGGTTATGTTTTTGCCGGCGTTTGTCTGTTTGTCTGTTTGTCTATTTGTCTGTTTGTTTGTGTTCAAGATAACTCGAAAACCTATGGACGGATTTTGATGAAATTTTCAGGATATGTTGGAAATGTGAACAGGAAGAACTGATTTCATTTTGGTGGTGATCCGGGGGAGTGGGGGGTGTCTACCTTGACAGAGGTCTGCGCTCTCAGAGTGCTTTTCTAGTTTCAAAATAAAACCAAAAATAAGACAATGAAACAAGAACTCGTTCATTTTTTGTTTCAAAAACCAAAATGAAAAAAAAAAGGATGGCAGTGCATTTTTACAGTTTTCCTTTTTGTGTTTCAATAAATAATGGGAAAAAAAAAAGTTTCCTGTTTTTATCCAATTTTGACCCGAAGCAAATTCAGGTAAAAGAAAATAAAAAAATACATCCAGTCTATCACTTTGTTTTAAACAAAAAAGAACATACGTAGAATATGTTCACAGTCATCATGTCTTCAGGTCTTAGTTTCCCGAAATAGGATGCAGGTTAACGTCTTTGTCACCGGTTTATTCAATTGAATAAAACAGAAAACGGACATTATCCGATCTGGAATTTCCCCTAGTGGGACGAATAAAGGAATTTCTTACCTTATCGTTTCATTATTCATTTAATCACATGGATTTGGAGAAAAATAAAGAAGAAATGAGTTGTTGTTTCGTGGTCTTATTTTGGTTTTATTTTGAAAAATTAATAAACAAATGATACATGGATTCTTAAGTTGCACAGACATGTACAAAAAAATGATCTAATGGAGAAACGAACCATTTTGACAAACCCTTGTATTTTATTTGTGTCAGTTCTTCTCTTTTTTGTCCTAAATTGTGATATCGAAATATTAAAATATTAATAAAATAAAAATATTTGACTGTTTTTCATCGCTCAAAATAAACATTATACTCGTGGAAGCTATCGTATACCTGCCAAAACACCGTCCATTTGTCACAACTTTCACTTTGACAGACCTGGACCTGAACGCACGAGAGACTCTTAGTGAATCTGGACCTGAAAGCAAAACACAGAGGCTCAGAGTGTGGAAAAAGGGGAAAAACAAAACATATGACAATGTGACAGTGTCCCACAGGTCAAAGATTAACTAGGTCTGGAGCGTCTTTGCTTTATACAGGGGTCTCAAACTCATTTTCTTCAGGGGCCACATTCAGCCTGATTTGATCTCCAATGGGCCGGAGCAGTAAAATTAAAACATAATAACCTATACAAAAAATAATGACTTCAAGTTTTTGTCATTATTTTAGTACAAAAAAACCTCCCATTAAATTATGAAAGTACTTTTATAAACTATCCAAATGCAAATGCACAAGGAAATTACACTATTCTCCCTCAGTTTATCATTGGTCCATGTATTTTATTATGGATCAGTTCTACAAAGAAGTAACAGAAGGGGAAAATGGTTCAAATTGAGTCTTAATTTTCTTTAGACATTTCAGGTTGTTCACATTTGTTCAAATTATTCACATTTTATTGTTACAGAATAGTTTGTAAATTTAAATATTTTCATAAATTAATGTTAGTTTTGTTCACTAAACCAAAGAAAGACATTTGAAGTCGTCGTCATTTATAGACAGAGAAAAAAATTAGGAGAAAATATAGTCTTTTTTTTTTTAGTTATTATTCTCTTCAGCCCAGGGGCCGCATTGTTAACATTTGGTGGGCCTCATTTGGCCCCCGGGCCGCATGTTTAAGACTCTTGGTGTAAAGGTAAAAAGCAAAACAGTGTTCTCTTCATATTAGATCAGACGGCCCATCTTCAAAATGGCCGTCAAAGCACTAATAAGTATGACTGAGGTGAACCCCCAAGCATGAAAGGGAGGTCATTTTAAATGTTTATTTTTAATAAATGTGTTTCCTTTTTTCTGTTGCTCAGTTGGTTGAGTGGATCGCCCAATGACAGAGAGGTTGGCAGTTCACGTACTGGGTCTGGCTGTCCACATGTGTCCTTTGGCAAGACACTAAACCCTGACTTAGGCCCCGTCCCATTTCTCCCCCTTAAAACTTCCACTTGGTTTTAAGTGCCCTAAAAAGTAAATTCCACTCATCAAGGGGAAATAATTCCCCCTAAAAATGGGACACCACTCGCGAAGTGAATGTAACAAACGTGCTCACGTCACACGCTGACAAGTCTACCCCGCCAAATATGAAACCACCCCTCCTCGAGACTGACAGCAGCTGACTACTATTTACACTGAGGACAAATGGCGGTCCCAGCTGTGTTGGGTGTTGTGTTGGTTCTGTTTATTTACCTTCGGGATGCGCAGAAAAGAAATGCTGCAAACAGAAGACGCATTCGCCGTCTACTTTGCCTTTCAGTCTTGTCTCAGGTATGTTGATTTATTTAAATATTTTGATGTATTTTTTCTTCAATAGTTGGCGATTTATAACATTAACGTTAGCATTACCGCTAGCTTGACAAGGTAACATAGCCTCTGTGTGGTAAACTCACTGAAAGTTCCTCCAGCTGCGGCCGCCATTTTCGTTGTCAGAAATCAGTCGGCTCGCTGAGCTCGCAGTGCATCATGGGTAATTTCATCTTCCACTCAAAACGAAGTCCGCAACCAACCTCACTACATTTTGAGGGTTGATTTTAAGGGCAAAATCGCACTCCCACTTGCTCCCCTAGGTAATGGGACACCCTACCCCTACACATGAACGCGCAAAATCTAGGGTTAGGGGAAATTTTAGGGTTAGGGGGAGAAATGGGACAGGGCCTTAGTCTCCCAATAGGACTAACAGAACCTTAGAAACCTACTGGTGTATGAGTGTGTGTGAATGGGTGAATATGAGGCTAATATAAACCGCTTTGAGCACCATGAAGGTGGAAAAGAACTATAGAAGTGCAAAACATTTCCTATTGTTTTGTTTCATTTTAGATGTCAACAAGTATTTGCGGTTCCTGGTGTTTTCTTTTCCATGGAAACTGGGTTCAATTGGCTCTTTGGGTGTTAAAGGTTGTTCTAAGTCTTAATGAGGAATTGAGTCACTTCTGTTTTTTGTAATACTGTGGAATATTTATGAAGTTGCTGACTTGTTTGTTTTTATGTACCTGATATTTGGCTGCTTTATGACTGTTATACTTTTACTGTGATATTTTTAATCTATTTCTTCCCTTATGAATTTGTATATTAAGTATATGGGACATCTATGATCTGGTTTGTGAACCCACGCCCCTTTACGTACACCTGGTGAGATAATCCTATTTATATGTGGGCATGTGCAATCCATCTCCTTGAGAACTTTGATGAAGACGCTTGTCGAAACGGTTGTCTATGAACCAAAAATAAATAAGCATCACTTGACATCTGTGACCAATTTTTTCCTTTTTTTTATTCGTATTAGATCATCTATGAGACTTTCATATGTCAGTTGGTGATATAGAGGTACAAATTGGAAATGTTCAGTGTAAAAATGTCAGCGTCATCCTCATCTAAAGTTATTTTTCTGATGGTTGTTTCATGAATTCATCTACAGTCTCTCTCCGTCATGTCATTTCCTTGTAGAATTTACTGGTCAGGATATTTTTTTTTCGGTTCAGTAAGCGAGCCTTACTTTATAAATGAAACTTTCTGGCAGTGGAAGGATTATTTGTCTTGCTGATACTAGAAGCAGCTCTAGCCTGTGCTAATATTAAAAATGCATAAAGCTAAAGCTAGACCAGAAAATAAAGTGGATGTGCTGTCCATATATAGTCGGCTCTCTTTGTGTCCATTTAGCACCCGGCATGAATTTTAGTCATTTTTGTGGAATGAATGCAGACCAATAGGTCCCGTCACATTAGGGTGTGAGGGTCGGTGGGGCCAAAAAAAGAAGACGCTTTAATAAAAAACCTGTTAATATTGGAGTATGTGCTCCATCATGTATGGGATGCTCTGGTCTGGTCTGGTCTGGTCTGCCATTGCATGATAGAAATATAGATGAAACTACGAAAGTACAGAACAAAAAGTGCAAAAGCAGACCTCTGCCAAGGTAGACCCCCAACCCCCCAACATACCCTGAAAATTTCATCAAAATCCCACCCAGGTTTTGAGTTATCTTGTACACAAACAAACAAACCAACCAACCAACAAACGCTGGCAAAAACATAACCTCGTTGGTGGAGGAAACAAGTATTTAGTTTTTTCAAAACCAGTCCAGCTCATTCACTTACACGGTCAAAACTTAGTAAAAAAATGTTAAAAAAAATAGTAAAAAAAAAAAAATGCCTCTTCCTGTTTCTGTGACAAGTCTTACTCCCTGATGAAGGCCATTTGTGCCGAAACGCGTTGGGGTTTTTTATATGTTTTTATATGATTTTATAGGTTTTGTTAACCAAGCCAGTTTAATAAAGGCTTTTTATCTTTCACTTTTAAGAGAGTGCCTTGGAATTTTTCTTTGTTTTATTAGTAAAAACACTGTCCAAAAAAAAGAAAGAAAGAAAGAAACAGGACAATAAACTTCCTCCAGCAACTGCTGTTGAGTTGTTTATCATGATTTGATAATGTAATTTTGAACAACCCATCCATATGTTTTTGAGACACTGTTTGATTCTAGTGGGAATCAATTCTAACCAAAGTGGTATTTTCACTTACATGTGTATTTTGACAAAATAATTTTGTTGAAACATTTTGCACAAATCCATTCAATACAGATCTGAACTCTTGTGGTCGTCAATAACACTCATCTAATCTCATGCGCTTAAATCACAGGTGTCAAACATAAGGCCCAGGGGCCACATCCGGTCTGCCAAAGGGTCCAATATGGTCTGTAGGATGAATAATAAATAACAATCAATAGTATAACAATTATTTAAAACCAGGTCCTACATACAGAATAATTAGGTCTCAGTTGGATCAGAGCAGTAAATTATGATAAATAAATAATAATGAAAATGAAATAATGAAAACTGCAGATTTTAATGTACGAAAAAGAAGTCAAATTACATGAAAATCTTCATTTTAAGTCATCCTTTCACCAAAATCTGAAGAAATACATGAACAAATATGAACCACATGAAATATCTGAAAAGAAGTAAGTGTAATTTTACAAATATTCTGCCTGTTACTAAATGTTTAGTGTATTTGTGATTAAAATGTATGTTGTTCTGCACATGTGCAAATGACAAACTGATAGACTGACGAAGAAAATGGTTAAAATAGCACATGCTCGTGTCAAGTTATTGATGTTATTCACACTTTAATGGACACATTATCGACGTAAACATGAACATAATGTAATTTTACTCTTTTCACTGTCGTTATTTTACTGGTCTGGCCCTTTACAGATGATTTTGGGCTGAATGTAGGACTGAACTAAGATGAGTTTGACACTCCTGGCTTAAACAGAAATGAAGAGGTAAAGATCGAAGTGTTAATACATTTCATTTTGATCACTTCTGATAAAGAACAATTCAGTTTATACATGAAATAAATGCTTTTAGAAATGAATGTGCCCACATGAATTAATTAGATATTAAATATAGGCACTGAAATATGTGAAATACATGTAGAAAGAGACTAATGGCCGCAGACTTTATATTTAATTCTGATTGATTAAATGCTTCTAATTAAAATATTCAATTAAAATGAAAGTAAGAATAGAAAATGTTTTAAATTGAATAATTGCATATGAAAAGGACAATTTAAAGCAGTTTGTTAAATTGCTATTGTTGAAAAAAAAGAAAAGAAAGGCCTTTATTGAAGTAAAAATGTTGAATTTATTGTCTTAATTTAGTTTCAGACTCACCCATGCATGTAGTTTTGTTCAGTCAAAGGGAATAGTTGTATATCCCCAAAGGCTTACAAAATCCTGGATAACACTCTATGACTTTTAATATTGTTTTTGCATTGTGTACAATTATAAGCATTTATAAATGATCATTAATTTCATTGAATCTAAAACAATTAACATTTTAAATTCTTTGGCCAAGTGGAAAAATAAGGCTAGATGATTGGCTGAGGATATGATCAAGGAACAGTTTGCCCGTCACTTGTTGTTGGCTGGGGGAGTAATCCTAATGTTGGCAGTCTAAAAAAGAGCCGACTGCCTTCCAGTCGACACTCGGGGAATAAAAGTCTTCTTTTTTTTTTTTTTTTCGGGGTGGGAGTTTGTATTTAATTTCCAATTGTTCCTCTAATAATCTCAACTGTGTGTAAATGCATCTATATGAATATGACATGTGTTTATTAAGAGCGTTAAAGCAGTGCAACAGTGATATTTTATACCATGAAAATCCCTTTATCCCTCCATATAGGCTGACGTTCTCCTCGTGGGTGCGAACGATAGATGAGTGATGATGTGTCGGTGGAGGTGTTGAATTTTTCTGCCTCAGAGTCTCCAGTGAATTGCACCGTCAGACTTTCATTAATGACAGCCATGAGCCAGAACATGTGAAGAACACACACACAGTGGGACCACGGTATCTCCCCCTCCTCCCACCTCCAGTCTTCCCTTCACTCTCCATTTCTTTGCCTTTTGTAAAATACTAATAACACTTTAGTGCCTAATGGATGTCTCTCATGTGCATAATGTGTTTCTAAGGGTGTAGCAGTGGTGTGTGTGTATGTGTGTGTGCATTTGTATTGGCGTGTTTTGACATTGTTACTGCATTGCTTTTTTTTTCTGCCATTACATGACAGAAATATAGAGAAATATTCACTGAAAATGCTTTATTACTAGGGGGTATATATTGGCAAGAATCGATAACGATACAAATCACAAAACTAGGATTACAAGACGATACATCACAATATATATCATGATACTGTGAACAAGGTAATTTTTATTTCTTAATAATAATAATAATAATAATAATAATAATCTTTATTTGTATTGCACCTTTCATGTAAAACTGTAGCCCAAAGTGCTTCACATTGATTAAAAAGTAAAATACAATTTTAAGACAGGGTGAATACAAAGAATACATCAAAATTCGATTGCACAAAAATTATACAATTACAAAAGTACAAGATTATACAATTTCAATAAATAAAATTACAAGTGTGCAGATAAACTGATTATAAATGCATTATACAATTTCAATAAAAAAAACTATTGAAGTACTACATATACATTAAAATTTGGTTGCACAAAATTATTCCAAAGTGCTTTACAATTTTAAGACAGGGTGAAATACATTAAGAGTTGATTACGCACAAACTATAAGGAATATAAAGAGTAAAAAGAATGTAAAGAATGGGGTCACAGAATAGTGACCCCATTCTTTATCTCCCTTCAAAGGCTGATGAAAATTCTTAATTTTCGTAACTTTTTTCCTGGAAGAATTGAGTAACACCAGCAATATGCACAAATAGTAAACACATTTTTATTTGTTCAGAACACGATCTAATGCTACATCACAAAAACTTAAAACTTAAATGATATTTTACAGATATTTCAGTTTAAAATCGTGCTCAAATTCTACTAGTTTGCCACTATCGTCAGGCCCAGTGAAGGAACTAAAAAAGAAACACGTAAAATGTGGAGGAAAAATAAAAAAAAATTATAACATGCTAAATTTCACCAAAAAACTAACACAAAAACTGATGAAAAATCCCAAACATATTCAAAAACTCTTCTAAGTGCATAATGTGTTTGTAAGTGTGTATCAGTGGTGTATGCATTTGTATTGGCGTGTTTTGACTTTGTTACTGCGTTGCTTTTTTCTGCCATTACATGACAGAAATATAGAGAAATATTCACTGCTTTATTATAAAATGCTTTATTATTAGGGGTGTGTGTTGGCAAGAATCGATAACGATACAAATGACAAGACGATATATCACGATACTGTGAACAAGGTCATTTTTATTTCTTTACTTTTTTCTAAGATAATTTCCCGAAAAAATGGACTAACTATAGAAATATGCACAAATAGTAAACACATTTTTATTTGTTCAGAAAAGGATCGACTTCTACATCACACTTTTACAGACGTTACAGTTTAAGATCCTGCTCAAATCTTTATAATTCATTAGTTCATAACATTATTTTTATGCAATCCCAACAAAGGAACTAACATTTGCTTTTCTGACATTGAAAAAAAGTGCTTTTAGGTTGAAAATGAAAGAAAAACAAAAATGAATCCCATATCTGCATGTGAATAAATACCTAAAAAAACAAAACAAATTCAGTACTTTAAAAAATATATATATCAGTATGGTGAAATGAAAACAGGGCCACATTAAGCCCAATTCTATCTGCAGAGGGTCAGACCTGTGAAATAATAACATAATTATATAAAAACATCAACCTTTTCTTCATGTTTTAGTGTAAAATGCAAAGTTATGTGATGAAAATATTTACATTCTTTAAAACAATGTGAATAATATGAACAAACTGAAACAAACTGTGCAGTTTTAATAATATTATGTCTCAGTTTATCATTTACACATGTAAATTATAATTTTCAAATCACAGTGGGATCAAGAAAACATACAAAACATTTAATAACAGGTGAAATATTGGTAAACTTGGCCTTCAGACATTTCAAAAAAAGTTTGATTTTTTCATTATTATTTTTAGAAATTATCATTTTAGTGTAGATACAATAAAATGACATGAACATTTTTATATTTAGAAAGAAAACCATTTGAAGTTGTGAGTATGTATACATCATTATGACCCTGAACTAAAATGATTTATATCTTCAGTGTCAGTTTTGCATTTCATAAACACATCCCAGGGGCCAGACTAGACCCTTTACAGGGCCGGATTTGGCCCTCGGGCCGCATGTTTGACACCAAAGCAGATGTGTCAAACATGCGGTTCACATTCTAATCCTCCTAAAGGAGGACTAGAATGTGTTTCTAAGGGTGCATCATTGTCAGTGGTGTGTGTGTGAGCTACTGTTCATATACTAGATCTGCTTGTTTTGATATCGTTACTGCATTACTTTACACATTAACTTAATCCAATCAAGTTTTTCACTGCAACACAATATTATCGTAAAACTCACTCAGACTTTTCTATAGTTTTCTGCATGTTGCTTTAAGGCCAAACTGAAGTAAAGTGTTACCTAGATGATCCCTAAAGCAAGAGCTGTGAGAGCTATAATGCTTACACACTATCATCCGTGGTTAAAAACAAGGGGATTTATCAGGGATGTCTGTGCCTCAGCAGGGGCTAGAGGGACCAAATTACAGCCCCAGTGTCTGGTTGGAGGCGGAGAAGGAAATAGATGGGCCTAGATATAATGGTGATGGCCCCTGGGTGATACTCCTGTGAGGGAGAAAGAGGAGATTAGAGTGGAGGTGTGAGCTCGCAGTAAGATTACATTTTCCCTCTTTTTAATGGATAAGTGCTTCTTCTTTTTTTTTTTTTTTTCTCCTCTTTCACTCCCACTATTCTGCTTCTGTTTCACAGTGTTCCATCTCTTTCTCTCTCTCTCTCTCTCTCTTTCTCTGCCCTCCGTCGTCACACACATGCAAAAAAATAAAAAATAAAAAAATCACACACAACACAAGTCCGCATACACACGTACATCGTACGCACACGCACATCTCCCTCTGTCACCCTCTCCCTACGTCCTCCCTCACTTGATCCTTACACCTACGTGCTACAGATGGTTTCATTTTATAAGAGATAAAACCACATTTGGTGGAACTGATTAAACAGAGGGAACAACATCCCCATCTGCCATTTATTCCAATCTGAAATTGCTTGGGCAGATGCTGACATCTTTGGAGATGATTGATTCACCCCGTCTGGCCAGAGAGGAGAGAGGATGTGGATCCTCCGTGGGGCTGTCCCTTCCTGCTCAAACTGTCATGGCTCCACCACAGTGTCACTTTAGCAGTGTTGCAGCCCCTCCCCTCTCCCTTCTTCTCTCTCCCCCACCCCCCACACCCCCCCATCCCTGGTCCCACATCTCTTGTCTCCACAAGCTGCTGCAATCAGCACAGCCCCTGATTGGACTTGGGCAGGTGAGCACAGTGCGCTTTAATCATGGGGCTAGTACATATGCCAGATCATTCCCTCTGTATTGGCATGTGACTGTTTGGTGGCAGAGTGGGTGGCTGATCTGTGCATGTGTGTATGTGTGTGTATGTGTATTTAAGAAGTGGTTCAGCCAAAATACAAATAAACATATTTTCTCACTTACCTCCAGTGGTATCTAGCCATGCAGTTTTCATTTCATTTGCCAGGATTTAAAGATATATATCTCTTAAATGTTTGCTTCCAAAAATGCCTCACGTTTTCTCACATTCACGTTAGATATTATCCAGGGTAAGTGTGAATATTGTTTTGAACAACTCTTTATGTGATCCACGGCAGTATCTCAGTCCTGGATATACAGCTCTGGAAAAAAAAAAAAAGAGGTCACTGCAGTTTCCTCTTTTTTTTAGGTTGTTTTTGCCGGTGTATGTTTGTTTGTTTGTTTGTTTGTGTACAAGGTAACTCAAAAATGTATGGATGGATTTTGATGAAATTTTCAGGGTCGGTTGGTTAAGGAGAGATCTGGAAATTCTTAGATTTTGGTGGCGTTGGTGGTGGGGGGGTTATCTACCTTGGTGGAGGTCTGTGCTCCGAGTGCTTTTGTAGTTTTCTCTCTCTTTTTTTCTTTCCCTCTGAATTGTTTCACTGTAAGACACTTTATTCTATCTTATCATTAAGGCATGAATTTTTTTTTTTTCCTCACACCCCCCCCTCTTTAGGAGGGGGGGGGGGGGTGTGAGAAAAAAAATAAAGAAAAGAAAACAAGTACTCAGCGAATGTCTACTATTGTCCCTATTTTGTGCTAATCTCAAGTTTCTATGACAAACCATTCTTAAATTAGAGGCAATAATGTGATTTTGACCTTTCTGCTAAATGCGACCTTGACCTTTGACCTTTTGCAATATTGATAATTTCGTTACATGTATATATGTGTCAGTGCATTTGATATTATGATAATATATCCAGTATTGATTAAGTTATATCGTGCTATGTCTATGCTTGACACACACAAACTGTGTAACAGAAGTTGATTTTGCGACATGTCACCTTTGACCTCCAGAGATCTCAAAAACTATTGATTGTAGGTGATAACACCAGATATGAGAATTGTAGATTAAATTCCCCAATCTGATAGTTCTGTTATAACCAATAATGTGATTTTGTCATTTTAGTTAATTGTGACCTTGACCTTTGACCTTTACTCAAATTATCATTGCATCTGATGTACATTAGCTATATGTATATGTCCATGTAAAGGACGGATAAAAAAAAAAACCCTTACAAGAAAGTATCAACCATGATAACATGATAGTTTCTTCCAAAAGTGCCTCACGTTTTCTCACATTCATGTTTGATATTATCCAGGGTAAGTGTGAATATTATTTTGTACAACTCTTTATGTGATCCACTACAGTATCTGTCCTACATATACAGCTCTGGAAAAAATTTAGAGATCACTGCAATTCCCTCTGAAATCAGCATGTGTGCGTTTATGACAGCTACTCCATTCCTGTATCTGTTGAATTCCAACACAATCACACCTTATTCTACTGAATAAACATCTGATCCATATAAACACTACTGTAGCTATCACTATCTTCTTAAAATGGGCAAAAAACAGTGCTATATTAGTATTGTAAAAGTACAGTATTTTTCACATTATAAGACGCACTGGACTATAAGGTCTACTGTCAGTGAATTGCTTTTTTTTTAAGGTTTTCATATATAAAGCAGACTGGACTATAAGGCACATAAAGTGAAGTAAAAATTAGTAGGTAAAAAGTGAAAATTATGAGATAAAAAGTGAAAATTGTGAGGTAAAAAGTGAAAATTATTAGATAAAAAGTGACAATTGTGAGATAAAAAGTGAAAATTATTAGATACAATGTGAAAATCATGAGATAAAAAGTGAAAATTATTAGACAAAAAGTCTAAATTATGAGATAAAAAGTAAAAATTTGATAAAAAGTGAAAATTTTGAGATAAAAAGTAAAAGTCTAAATTATTAGATCAAAAGTAAAAAATTACGAGAGAAAATATGGCTGTTGCTGTAAAAATACACCTGTGTAAATATGTCAGAATTTGCAAAAATAACGTCAGGTGACACAAACATACCTAAAGTAGCAAAATATATTCAGCTTCATTGTTAAATATTAGACATTTGCTCCAAATATTCACTGAAATTAAATTTTTTTGTGCTGTGTTTCTGTTGCAGGCTGTGTACGACTGTGTTGATTTTATAACAGGCTCCATTTCAACGCCAGGACTCGGTTGAGTTGCACACTGTTGCTGCAGTCGTGGAGCCGAAGGGAACGGATGTGAGTTTAAATAGTTCCTGTCAATTTGAACCTGAACCCTCTATATAGAAATCATATTCCCTTTTGTCATGGATGTGGGGATCTGAGAAAGCTGGGGAAAGGTATTCATATAAAGTGAGGAATACATGCTCATTTCATCATGCAGCACCTTCAAATACATGTACCAATCCTGCTCTGATGGTGCAAAGGCATCACAGTTCCCCTTTGGAAGTGGAAAATGTCCACCTGAATACATGTGACTGACTGTGTGCATTGTTTACCTTTGCAAATCAAAGTGGTAAATTCAAAATCAGCCTTTGAATTCAACCTGTTCATGATTGAAAATGATCAATTTAACCAGATTGCAAATTTTTTTGGAAAACTCTCAGCTAAATTTTACATATTTGTGATGGGATGAATGGAAAAATGAATGATGAAAGTGTAGAGGTGGTGTTTTTTATGCTGTGTGTATTACATATATGTAGTTTTTTAATCTCGGCCAACATTGGTTTGGAGATATTATTGTAATCACTTTGTGTGTGTGTGTGTGTGTCTGCAGAGACATATCATGCTATAACTCAATGAATACTTGGAATATCACCATGACATTACATGGGCATATACATATAGCTAATACCCACCACATGCAATGATCCATTTGAGTAAAGGTCAAAGGTCAAGGTCACATTTAACTAAAAGATAAAAATCACATTATTGGTTATAACACAAGAACAGAGGGTCACAGAACTTTCAGATTGGTACCAAATGATGCAGAATGAATATTTCTACATAACTCATAAATGGTGTTATCACCTATGACCAATAGTTTTTGACATCTCTGGAGGTTAAAGGTGAAATGTTGCAAAATTAACTTCTGTAACACTGTTTGTGTGTGTCAAGTATAGACATATCACGCTATAACTTAAACAATACTGGATATATTATCATAATATTACACACATACACACGCATATATACATAGAATGAAATTATCAATATCTCAAAAGGTCAAAGGTCAATGTTGCATTTAGCATAAAAGTCAAAATCACACTATTGGCTATAATATTAATGATAATAACCTTAGTGTGGGCGTAGTACGTCACGTCCCACATCCCTCCTACCGATCGACAGCTTTATTTATTTACCATCCTGATTGTGAACTTTACTTGCGGTGGGAACACAGGAGTACAGTTGTCACTACCCTCTTTACACACTGTAGGGTCTTGTTATAGTACAATAACGATCTGCGAAGAATACCAATGGGACTGAGATGATTAGATATTCCTCTCAACCTTCATCTAATCAACATTTATAGTGTCCTGCCTGTGGAATTACACTAGCCTCCGCTAAATCGACTCTGCATCATCACTTGTAAACACTCAAGCATTTTAAGATGGAAACTCTTCCCCGCACAAGTGCCATCAAAGCCAGCGGTGTGTGAGTTGGAGTGTGCGAACAAACGTGCGTAGTATCATAAAAACTGCTGAGCTGGGCTCTTCAATGCAATCAGGCGCCGGTCTCAGCTCATATACTTGTTTGATGATAACTGAAGATGGAGGGAGAGTGATGGAGCTCTCCGAGGGACTGCGGCGATAATTTAGCTCGGGGAGTGGGTGTGAATCATGGTGAAGGTGCAAGAGCGGGTGGGGGAGGCTAGAGGTGGTGGATGAATCATTAGGGTGGGGGAGGAGGAGGAGGAGGGGGGTGGGGGTAGAGTCCCCGGGGATGTAGATTCATCAGAAAGCACTGCTGTGGCCTTGATGTAGCTTCGACCCGTAGGACTGTAGCCTGAACCCGTCCATCTTTCGCTCTCATTTGGCAAACTGTTGGTCTCACTCTTCTTTTTTATCACTGTGATTCATAGCACTCCCTCTCTTTCTTCATCCTCCTCTTCCTCGATCATAAGGCATGTCGTTTCACATCAGAGGCCTCATCTCTCCCTTCTCCATGTCTCGTACTAAGCCTCTTGAAGTATGACCAGGCTTGAAAATGGCAAATGAATTCCCCAATCTGAATGCATACTAGCGTCCTCCACTCGACTCTCCTTTCCTCTCTCGCCACCGCCCTCCCGCCCTCCCGCCCTCCATCTCCATCAGTCGCCTCAGGCTACTCATTCTCCACTCTCCTCCCCTCTGTCCTCCCTACTCTCCTCCACATTTCTCCCACACCCAAAGCAAAACTCTGATGGGATTCACTGTAAAATTGCTCACCTGTAGGGGAAAATAAAAAAAAAATGTCGAGACGCAGAATAACAGGAAAAAAGAATAAAGTGAATTGTTTCACTTAACGGACTGCCATTCGGTGTCACATGATGAACAGCCGAAAACATAGCCCTCGACTGCCCTACTTCTCCCAGTGCAATAATCCATTACCAACAACATCCATGCCTTTTCAAGAGTTTCAACTCCCCAAGGCTTTGACTTTGGACAGGCAGAGGTTAGAGGAAAACAACCTGAAAACAGCCTTATCTCCCAACACACGAATGTTTGTTAAGGCTCCCCCATTAAGTCTCCCTGTGAATTTGCATATTAATTGCATTTTGGCTCGACTTCTCCTCCTTTAAGGCTGCTGTTTATAGGTGCTTTATTTCTTTTGAGAAGACACAGACGTCCGCGGGGAGCTCACCTGCAACGGAGGACAAGAATTGAATTCCACGGGAAATTGCTTTAACTTGAGTGTAATCGAATTTGCACCCACACACACCTTGACTCGAAGACCTGGAGGGCTCGCAGGCTCGCGGATAAGAATGTACAGTACATAAAAAAAAAATAATAAAAAAAAACACGCAAAAACCACGCACAACACATGCATATCAAACAAAGAAATAAAGCCCTCAAGAAGAACCTTAAGAAATGAGCAGTACTACAATATGGTAATGCAGATGGATGTTATTTTCAAGCTGTCTGGCAGCCCCCGATACATCTTATATATTTTTCTGTCCTCGTTTTTTTTTTTTTTACATTTTTCCTGCGAATTTTGTTTACTGCTTAGACATCAGAGCGTGGTTTGGCAGCTTTCTCAACAAATGTTTGAAAAGATGTGAAAGTTTTAATGACTGGATTGAGTAGGGGATAAAGGAACAGCTGGAGATTCTGTAATGTAGTGGCTATTCTTATATAGGAGAGGTACACTCAAGCTGTCTCATTTGAAAACCAGCGTTACAGTTTTATCCATACTTAAGAATAACAGGTGATTGAGCATTCTCTCGTCCCTATCTCCAAAACAATGTGACCATATGGGCCTTATTTGAATATGATATACTGAATGGCACTCTATATGCACGATATCTCATTATTCAGACTGGGTCTATTTATTATTTCCGAGATAATAGTTTCATTTCACAGATTATGACTCACACAGATTTTTTTTAAAAATTTCATTTATTTATTTATTTATTTTTGTACCATTTGAAACTAAAATACCAAACACTGACTATTTGAACAGAAATAATCATTATTTAGATTATCGTCTGCAATGTTTATGATGATGTGTATCTTAGAACAACCATTTTATTTCTGCTGTACAGCTAAATTCCACCACAGGAGACTTGGATTTTTATTGTAATGGTCCTTCATTCAGCTGAAAATCTAATGATCTGCAGCCCATCAGAGTAACTCAGTTCCGGGGCATTGATTTCCTTTGTGTTTCAGCTTGATCCGTGGCCTGTTTGAGCTCAATATGTCACAGCCTCTCTGCAAAAGGGCCACAATATAAAGCAGATATATGACCACATGGAAGTATATTGGAAAAAAAGTATTGAGCACAGCATACAAGATGGATATTAGAATATAAGTACTTAGTATCACACATATACACCTATTTATACATATCTTAACCAGGCTTGGGATAATGCGTCTAAGTATACGGTATAATTTACTACATCCATTTACAACAGCGACAATGACTAGTAATCTGTTAGTTGTCAACTTTTAATTCAATCACTGAATATTTTTATAATCAAGGTTGACAATCAGCCTGGATATTTCACTCATTTATGAGTCTGTAATTGGACTATTTTCCCTTTTTTCACTCTTTTTTTTTGCATATCTAGAGCTCTGGGAAACACCAATCAGCATTTTTCACAGTTAATTTTTATCGAGAAAATGATCAACACATTAATTGATTTGAAAATAGTAATGAAGTGCTTTCTTTTCTGTGAATTTAGTGAAAGCTCCCTAGAGCAGATGCTAATGCCATTTTCTAACATATTTTATTGGAAGTGTGTTATTACAGTGACATATTAGTGATCCCTATTAATTACCCACATTATCACAGCGTAATAGATATAATCGTGAACAGATAAATGCTAGGTGGTGCTAGAGCACTTGCTTCTTTGCCCTTTATCAATGAAAGTGCCCTTTTGAAACTTCTGGGTTTTTTTGTTAAGTTTTTTTAATTATGATTTTTAGAAAAGCTGCGCGTTTAAAAACTACTGATAAACTGCCCCAAAATGGACCACCTCCTCACACACTCCCGACCTCTATCTCTCTTCCCTTGTCACATGAACTCGTGGGCAGTTCATCCAATGAGATGCAGCTGAGTAGACAGACGCTGTCTTTAACTTACAAGGTTTGGCCTCGGACAGGTTTCTCCTCATGTGCCATACATACCAAAAAGTCACAAAACAACACAGAAAATCACAATTGTAGTGACCGTTTTTTCCGATGGACCACCAGAAGCAGAATTACTATAGTCGCCCTTAAGCAGAACTTTTTGGAAAATTTAAAAGGAACATAGAAGTGAAGAGGTTGGAAAAGTATTTATATGTTTTTAATATTCTTTTTCCACCCGTAAATGTCAGTTACTATGGTAATTCTGCTTATGGTGGTCCATCAGAAAATATGGTCACTTCCTTTGTGGCTCTCTGTGTCGTGTTGTGGCGTTTGTGTTTGTGTTGTGGCTTTTATTTTAGTTCTGAGCCTTCCCCTCCACCATACATTCAGTTTAACAGATAGATTTACAAAATCTACTGACATTATTTGTGGTGATCGTCCATGTTATCTATCATTGATTTGGGCGATAGTGGCTAATGGCTAATCATGTGATGAGTCGGCTAAAAAATGTTCAGTTGTTTGGTGCTGTATGTACGTGAAGGCTCAGAAGTAAAACAAAAGCCACAACACACCAAAAAGACACCAACACAACAAGTCACCATATTTTCCGACAGACCACTGGAAGCAGAATTACCACAGTAACCGTTAAACACTAGACAGTTTATGTTTTTAACATAGTTTTTTAGCAAAAAAGTGTCCCCCTTCCCCCCCTGAGCACTTGCCCCCCAAAATGTGTGTGCACGCCACTGCCTATCATAATATGATTAAATTTCTATAACATTGTGATTCCAATAGCTGCTTTATATGTCTATATGAATTTGGACTCAACTGCATGTTAGTGTGATATTAACATATTTTGAATCGTCATTGCTCTGCAGTGGCAGCAAAAGCCATTACACAAATTCCTGCAGGTTAAAGTGGAACAGACGAACACAGCAGGGTTGCCAGGCTTTAAGGGATCACTAGAAATTGACATAAATATGCCGCTTAGCTGAGCAACATTACAGTTGCAGAAAAAAAATTAGACCTGCCATGTTTTTTTTTTCAATTTCTATTTCAATTTCTTTATTTATTTTTAAAAAATTCTTTATTTCATTTTAATGTCTGGGCCAACTAAAGGTACATATATTTCTACAAATATAATACCAACAAAAATAGCTCATAGTAGTTTCATTTCAGAGCTGATATCTATCCATTTTCCATGTTTTCTGGATAATAACCCAAATCACTTCAGTTCTTCCATCAATATTATGCTATTATGTTATTGTACTGGGGCAAAAATAGTGCCTTTATTCATTCCATGTTTCCTTTTCTGTCTGTTTTAGTCACATGATACACACCGGAGTTAGTACTTAATTGTTTAACTTGTTTTTGATGACACATTTTTTTCCCACAATTGTAATTCTTACTAAAATACTGAAAGATAATCTCTAAAATATCATAAATACATTTACACTGGGTATATACACAGCATTTTAATGGACATATATACACACCTACACTACATAAATCTTAACTTATATGCCTTTTAATTCTTGTCCAGTTTTTATATTATTGTTCATTGGTGCATATTTAAAAAAAATAATAATAATAAAGGTTGGAAAATTTTTATTTCTATTTGTGGCTTATTTTGGTTGTCAAATTAACCAATGAATTAAGCGACTAAACATAAAACTGACCAGTAAAAGGAAAAAAAGTTAATTGCAGCCTTAAGCTTAAATATACTTACATTATGGAAAATGCTAATGGGCGTTGGTAGATGCCTCATAGATGGATCTCCATTTGGACTTAAACACGATCATTAATATGCTGCTCTGCCACTGGCCCCAGTGCCTGTGCCCTTTCCACTCTAGTATGAATAATAGGAGAGCAGTAGCCTGTGAGAACACTCGGTCTCATTACTGGTCTCTTTGCAGCCGACCACTCCCCAGCTTTCCACAGCATCCTCTCCCTTCACCCACTGGACCACAGCCCCTTAAGGCAGATGCACATAAGCTTGCATGCATGTGCACACAGACACACATGCACAAATTACACCCTCAGACTTTCCATTAGGCCATTTACTGTAGCACACTTATCTCCACGCTGATGCCTAATTTGTCTGCAGACTGAATCACACCCCACCAGCATCTGTGTTAGACCATCAATGTGCACTAGTCATCGACCCATATGGATTTTTTTTGGGGGGACGATTCCGGATACAGATGTTCTTTTTGCATCAGCCTTAGCCGACGACTGATACAGGCCACCGATATTTCTAAATCGATATTTGAAGCTGATACTAATTAGTCACAAACGTCACAAAAATCTTAATTTTTAAAGGAAAATTTATTTCACTAAAAATTTGCTTAAAATAGTGGTAAAAAAGGAGAAAGGTGAGTTAGAACAGGTAACATTTGACATTTATTAAAGTTGGTAACACTTTACATTACAGATCACTAATAAGGTTGTAATTCTATGGTCATTTTTATGTAATTTCACGGTAATAATGCCTTTGTAACTGCTTATTACAAGTAACAGCCCACTAATAAGGTGGTAATTCTATGGTAATTTTGATGTAATTTTTGACAAGACACTGAAATTGTATGAAATGTGCCTGGTGTATCATCTATCTTTAACACACTGGTTTACCGTATGCTAACATAGCTGCAACTGCTAGCTAAGTCACTAACACTTTACATTACAGATCACTAATAAGGTGGTAATTCTATATTAATTTTGATGTAATTTCATGATAATAATGCCTTTGCAACCACTTATTACAAGTAACAGATCACTAATAAGGTATTCATTCTATGCTAATTTTGATGTAATTTTTTGACAAGATACTGAAATTGTATGAAATGTTCCTGTTGTACCATCTATCTTTAACACACTGGTTTTCTGCATGCTAACATAGCTGCTATTGCTAGCTAAATCTGCTAAGTGGATATATAATAGCCTAACGTGAACAGGCTAGCTAACCATTCCTGGTTACCATGGTTACTGTCTGTTTTTCCCTTGTTTAAGCACAAACGGTATATTTTACTGACATGTTTCCATGGGTTTCAGATCCTTCCGTGTTCTAAGGTAGAATACAAACACAATTATTGAGCCCATTTAGAAAGGTGGCTTCATAGCATCCGTAATTTACCTTTTCATAGCTTCGCTGAAGAATTACCACTTGGAATTATCGCCTTATTAGCCATCTGTTACGTGTAATAAGTGGTTACAAAGGTGTTATTATTATGAAATTACATCAAAATTGCCATAGAATTACCACCCTATTAGCGATCTGTAATGTAAAGTGTTAAATGAAACTTATATTCAGATAAAAATGAAGTGTTTAGTTACTTAATTCTTCACTGATAGTTACAATTCAAAAATACAAATTATGTATAATCAATATTACTACACCCCACTTTTTTTTTATGTGTGGACTGCAGTGTCTCCAAGAACACGGAGATGCTTCATCTGACAGTAAATCATGTCAGGAAAAAAAAAAGAATATATCAGCCACCGCAACATGCCCATAATGATATAAGAAAAAAAAAATTGAAATATTGGCCTGAATATATCGGCTGGCTGATATATCGGTCAATCATTACTGTGGACTTGTAATTAAAGCAATGTAAAGGGAATAAAGCAGTATAAAGGGATCTAAGTGGAGGGGCACTGCAAGACCATGCAGTCTCATGTGAGCGCGTGCAGACAACTCTGATTTTCTGCAGTGAGTAGGTTTCTATGTGATATGTGTGTGTAATGTGTTCTAAGGGGTTCAGCAGGGACGCGATGGGACACATAGGGCTGCTCTCCCGCAGATGCAATTAGGCTAAATGGGATTATGCCTATCACATTTCAGACAGGCCGGCCTCACAGCCACCTGGGGGAGAGGGTGATAGGTGGGGGCGGAGGGGGTGATGACGAGGGATCGAGAAAGGGGAGGGGGGGTTGGGGGACTGAGAAGATACAGAGGGGGGAATGCGGTCGCTTAGAGACAGCATCCACTGCAGTACACAGATGCTGAAGGAGTACATGTCTCACTTCATACTGTATTGAAAGCCTAAAAAAAACAAAACAAAAAAAAACCAGGATTCATATCAGATGGTTCAACTCTTTAGTGAACGCTCACGTAACTGCATTGTATGCGGTCTTTGATGTACTCCATTGAAAACCCCTCTGGTATTACCCTAAATGTCACCGTCAACAAAGAAACCAAAGGGAGGGGGGCGTCTGACATTTTCACACCAGGTGATTGCACCCATAGATTCTGCATTTCTACACACAAGCTGTTGTGCATTGAGCAGTGTGGTCAGAGGGTTAAGGGGAGGGTGTCTAAGAAGAGCAGATGGTGTTTTCAGAAATCATAGTCAAACTAGGATTCAGTACTTACACTCGTACGTCGACATAAGTCCGAATAACATGAAAATGGAAGTTTACTCATTTTAGACCAAGTTTTCTTTGGAAATATATTTATTCATTTCTGGTGTATTGAAACAGCAAATGTCTGAGTTTACATCCTCAGAATAAGTCAAATAACAATGCACCCTTGTTCCAAAATAAATGTATCACAGAAAACTTAATTAATCTCAAACAATATTGGTTGGACCAGATTATTGTAATCATTGTGTATGTGTGTATGTGTGTGTGTGTGTGTGTGTCTGCAGAGACATGCTATGCTATAAATCAATGAATACTTAAGGTATCACCATGAAATTACATATACATATAGCTAATGGGCATCAGATGCAATGATCCTTTTGAGTAAAGGTCAAAGGTCAAGGTCACAATTAAATCACATTATAATTCCAGAACTGAGGGTCACAGAACTTTCAGATTGGTACCAAACGATGCAAAATGAAGGTCTGTGTTATCACCTACGACCAACAGTTTTTGAGATCTCTGGAGGTCAAAGGTGACATGTTGCAAAATTAACTTGTGTAACACTGTTTGTGTGTGTCAATACTGGATATATTGCAATTTTCTGTATGAAAATAACATGCAAAATGATATGCTGAAGTATTACTAATTTCACATATAAGTCACACCCCTGACCAAACTATGAAAAAAAGAACTGTGACCTATAGTTTGTAAAATATGGTAAATTAATGTAATTTGCAAATGAAAGAGATTATTTCATTTTTTGTAGATTAACATATTGCACTGTAAATGAAATATTAAAAAAGACAAACATATGCTATTATTCAGAATTCCTAGTTTTCTGGATATCAACTATTGAACTAGGTGACCTCATTTAACATTTAACATTACACTATAGTGAGTATGAGACAAAACAGGTCATGGAAGATTTAATTAAACATTAGTCCTTTCCATTGTCATCTGTTTGACACGTCCCACCCTGAGCAGCCTGACATTTAGGCCAAAGGTGGACCTTCCTTACCTCCATGCACCTCTTTGGCAGGAATGGAGCAGATCAGGACACAGTGGTGCCATCCTCCTAGTCTCCCATACTCGCTCTCACATTAATCAAAGGGGATGTGGTGGTTCCCAGCTCTCCTATCTGTCCCCTGGTGCCAGCTGTGTTTGGGACGGGCCTGCCCCTAATCACACACTGTCATTGTTCCCTTGGCCTTGTAAACAGCGAGTCGGCTACAGCTGATCAAATCCAGGGTCAGTGATGCAAACATGCATACATAGACACATCTGCAGGTTGCCTCTATGCATACACATTTCTTGCAGACAAAAGCACAATTATTGTGTCAAAACCAGTTCTACAACTGTACAAAATACTCCATTACTAGTAAAAAAAAAAAAATAAATAAAAGTTCTGCATTCAAAACGTTAAATAAATGTGTGGTATTATCAGGAAAATGCATGTGAAATGTGCAAAATGTGTCCAGTAAAATAGTCCTGGTTGGCGTTTTCCTATTATATGTGATGTTTTGGATTCACTTTACTGTTGTATGTTCAAGGTTGACCACATCTGAACACACAGTACTTCATGTACTGTGTGTAGTTTAGTCTACAGTAGTGCATCATTTTCTATAACATCATTGTCACTCATAAACATCTATCTATAATTCAACAAATCCCTGTCTGTAGTGTGTCCTGTTTGTCTGTGGAACGCCTAACACCTGCACAACTCCACCAAATGATCCACATTTTAGAGGGTGACTTTCCAGTACTATGGCGGATTGCAGTGCAATGTTCCATGCCATTATAAACAACAACAAAGATATGAAACTAATTTCATTGCTCTTTCTAACTTTGCCGCTCTGAGCATTGCCATGGACATTAGCTAAGTCCCGCCCCCTGATTTGGCTACAGGTGCGTCGTAGTGCATTACTAATGACAGCTCATTTCTGTTACGGACTTTCACAAGGTCTCTATGACAACATCACAACTGTGCTACACGCTAACAACTTCATTCCCCCCAGGAATTTGCAGACATTTTTGTCATTTTTGCAGCCGCAGCAAGTCTGGTTGCAACCGAGGCGCATTTGCACGAGTTAAGCAAGGTCCGTAATTTACTGAATTAAGAGATGGAACATCTGATTCACCTTAAACTTAACACTGCACCAATCTTAATGACTGTAGGCTACATTACTATCTGGCTCATCCACCGTTCAGCTTTATCACTTCACTTGTAGACCTTCTTCATTTTTGGTTTGTTTGGTGTTACTTCAGCTTTAGTAGGAAGTCTGAAAGTAGACTGTGATGCTTTAGTGTCGGATGAGTGACTCGCGGCTCACTTTAAGGCCGTAATATATCTTGCTGGGTGTTGATCGGTGTGGCCTGTGTTAGTATGACACAAACTCCTACAGTGGTAGACTGTCTGCACCACCTGAAACTTCGTTTTACTAATTCCACCAACAGTAACAGTAACTTTTTTTTACCTGAAGCAAGTTGAGTAACCTGGAAATGACTGTTACACACAGTGACAAAGATGTAAACCTACGTCCTATTTTGGGAAACTAAGAGGGTCACCCTAAGACCTGAAGATATGACCACGAAGAAAATTGGTGTCATTTCATACCATAATGATCATATATTCGATGATTAATTTCCGGTTTGATCAATTTGCTTCAGGTCAAAATTGGACACAAACTGAAAAACCGCAGGGTGCAGTGGTGCAGTGGTTAGCACTCGTGCCTCACAGCAAGAAGGACCCTGGTTCGAATCCCGTACCAGACCTTTCTGTGTGGAGTTTGCATGTCCTCCCCGTGTCCGCGTGGGTTTTCGTCAGGCACTCCGGTTTCCTCCCACCATCCAAACACATGCACTGATAGGTTAATTGGTTAATCTAAAATTGGCCATAGGTGTGAATGTGAGAGTGATTGTTTGTCTATATATGTTCAGCCCTGCGATGAACTGGCGTCTCATACAGGGTGTACCCCGCCTTCGCCCATTGTAGCTGGATTAGGCCCCCAGTGACCCCCGCGACCCTAGTGAGGATAAAGCGGGTTCAGATAATGAATGAATGAAAAACCGCATCGTTATCCGTTTTTTTCTTTGTGGTTTTGGAAACAAATAATGAAGATATAAGTAGTTTTTTTTCATCGTGTTATTTTTGGTTTTATTTTGAAAAAAAAATTAACGAATGATACACGGATTATAGAGGTACAAAACGTAAATACTCCGTTACAGTACGGGTTCCTCATGTAGTATTTATACATGAACACTGCACTATATAATATACCTTCCAGCATTGATCCCACACCCTGGACGCCTCTGGGAAGGATGTTTCACGAGACGCCAAGGCGATTGTGAAACCTTAGTGTGTACATTTGTCATTGCAAGTTAATAACTGTCTGGGTGCAAGTGGACATCTCTTAATGATGAGGAATTAAATGTTCATGCTGGACCACTGAGAGAGACTACAATATGCTCCTGAACACGAGGGGGACAGCGGACTGAGACTGAGGGGGGTAAACTGGAGAGCTGTGATAGGATACGGCCCATTAATTATTGAATTTGCTGACGTTATGACAAATGGCGTTGTCCTAGCCCTCACTGGTGCTTGTGACTTTTACAAGGCCAGCTGGACAGAGTCTCAGCATTTCTTTACATTGTTAAACCGCATGTGCAGGTTTCAAATCAAATTGTGCTGAATTTTTTCTTTTTTTTTTATGCTAAGGTATGTTCTCTTCCCACCTGCGTCGTGGCAGAAGTTAGATTAAATAGCTGGAGTAAAGTGTTTCTAAGCTGAGGCCATTTGTGTTCCTGAAACTGAAGCCTTCATTGGGTTTGTTTTCATGACTTTTTATTTTTGTTTAGTTCACAATAAAAGTTAATTCTCTTTTAAGATGACCATGCACACAACTAATTCCAGTGGAGAATGACTATTCTGAATTAATTTAACTTCAGAATAAAGTCGCTGGTTTACTCCACTTTTAATTCTGAATTAAATGACACTGATCTACAAGTAAAATGTTTCCAGAATAAATCTAATGAAATGTTCCCACATGTGTGTTAGTGATAAAGAAAATTCAAATCTTAAATGCTGGTTGGCTCAAGTTTCCAAGATAAGTCTGGGGTCAAAATGTGAAATTGTTAAAATGAACACACAAACACTGTCTGCACATTAAGAACCATTCACTTTACAGGTTCTTTCTAGTGAATATTTATTAATCCATTGTATACATGTACATAAACCAGCATATATGTGGAATAACACACCATCATATATATTAAAAACATGAACTAACCACCACTAAAGTCATTTATTTTTCTGATTTATCGCATTAAAGTATGTAAGATTTAGCACATTTAATGTCTGAAGCAGATACTTTCTAAAAACATGTGTAGACCAGTGTAATTCCTCAGAAGTGGAAACAGTTTATTCCTCTTTAATATTATTTCTATCATTCTGCACATGCTCCTTTGTTTTGTTCTGTTGTGATGATGCACATATTTGATTTGATTTGATTTGAATGATTTATTTCGAACATGTGCAAAGTGCAACAATAATCAATACAGCAATAATAATAATAACAATGATATGTCCGAAAAGGAGTAGGATGAAGCATAAGCTTAATTTATTCCATGCCATAGGGATTGTTGCTGGAATATATTTCAAGATGGCTGTCTGGAGCAAGCACTTTGGCTTTATTTCACCAAAGTGAGCTCTTCTGCTGCAATCTTTGATTCTCTAACGTACTTCTCTTCTTCGGATGAACTAAATGAATGAGTTTGTTAATTCGTTTGAGCTACTGCTTCATAATTATTACAAAAATAAATGCAAAAATCACACGTAATATCTGATCTTCCATGTTCATTCATTCATCCATCATTTTCTGAACCCACTTTATCCTCACTAGGGTCACGGGGGTAACTTGGACCCTATTCCAACTACCTATGTGCGAAGGCGGGGTTCACCCTGGACATGTAGTCAGTTCATCGCTGGGCTGAACATAGAGACAACCAATCACTCTCACATTCACACCTATGGGTAATTTAGAATAACAAATGAACCTATTGGTGAATGTTTTTGGATGGTTGGAGGAAACTGGAGAGAACCCACACAGACATGGGGAGAACATGCAAACTTCACACAGAAAGGTCCTACCCCCCCATCTGGTGTTGGAATTGAACCCAGGACCTTCTTGCTGTGAGGCATGAGTGCCATCCACTGCACTACTGTGTTGCCCATCTTCCATGTTGACATGTTGCTCACATCGTCTTCCATGTTGCTCGTTGAAACATAAAGAAACAGGAACTGGAGGTGATTGTTTTCTTCTAGTAGACAACCAGACGTCACATCAACATTCTGTCCAATCAGAACACTCTGTACCTCCAGCTCTGAAAGCAGAATTAACTAAAGCAGAATAACCACGTTTTCCATGGAGGCCTTTATTGTACATTAACATTTCCATGAAAACAGGAAAGAAATTACTTTAATTCTGAACGATTTTATTCAGAATAAATTATTCTCAATGAAAGAGCATCATGAAAATGTAGCCATTGTGTACTTCCGTGTAGGTTTGTTGTTTTGGGAATGAAAGTAATGGGTGTCCATGTAGGTGAGAGAGTAAGCAAGCCAGAGAGGGAGTGGGTTCCACCTCCGTGTTGGGTGTTTTTACCATGTGAGGCCAGAAAGAGAAAGAAAGGCAACAGTGTGCTGTGTTTGCTCTGTGTGGGACGGCCTCCTGCTGTTGACGTGTATGTGGTCAACTCTGCCCTAAAGAGACATCCACTATGAATTTTGGGTTAAAACCTTGGACGATGTGGATGGTATATACTGTAAGCCCTGGAGCATCCACGCCACGCATGTCTTTTTGTTTTGTTTTTTTTTATCAGAAACGATGAACTCTGGTCGGTCGACTGTTTGTCTTGTCTCTGCTATTGAGTGCAGTCTGCGATAGCTGCGTGATGCCATTGTTCAGGTGCATCTGACTGCATCTAACCTATTTTAAACACCTACAAACACCACCTGGTGAGCAAAGTGATGCAAAAAAAAAAAAAAGTGTAAAACAAAAACAAGACAGCAAGAGAACATGATGTACCCCACACTGAATACAAATGGCTGGTATTTGGTTTGTCTAAAATAAACCCCATTACAGCTGTTAGCCTTTAATAGCAACCATGTATCACCTGCAGAATAGAGAGTGCAACACTGTTCATCTTTATCACTTCTTTTAATATCTTGAAAACACAAGTCTCTGGTGAGTTGCTCAGGGCTAAAGTGGTGCTAATTTAAATTACTAAACAACTGGGTATCGCATACTGAATAATGAGCCCTTTTATACGAGATACTTAAGATTGACCGGACTGTTGCTAGAATAATAGCACCATTTATGAGTCAAACGTATGGTGAGAAGTCACAGAGGGCATTGGGAGTGTATTTGTCTCCTGTGGTGTTTGCCTGTCTCAGAATAGAGCGACTGTGAGGGGAGTCGGGGTGCACAGGCCTCATTCTGTGCTGTAACTCCGCCGTCGTTAATAGCCATCCCTGTAGATACAGCCTGCTGCCAGCTGCTGCTCTGGCCCTCTGGAAAAGAGGCTGGCAATTAGACCTTGCACTTAAAACAAGGTGAGTCAGGACCTTTTAATGGTGCACTATTTCTGCGCTCCCACACGTGTGGCCGCTTTTCGTTTTTCGCTTGCGCCAGAGAACTGTGTGGCAGTGAGGCGTGGAGGTTAGCAGGTCCAAATAACTGAGGTAGTGGGTGGTTCAATAATGGTGCAGGATTGTTCTGCAGACTAAAAAAAAAAACCTGAACTTGATCTGCACTTTTACCTTTTTGTGGGATGCCATTTGGTGCAGCGTTTGTTGTTTCAGCATCATTAAACCCAGAGGTGATTTAATATTGAATCTGTATTTAGTGCAGAGGTGTGTATTTCCAAATAGGGGTGTGTAATGGCAAGAATAATGGAAATATGATACAAATGACAGTACTAATATTACAGTATGATATATCAAGATACTGGTAAAAAGGTTTTTGTCTGTTTCTTTTTCTGGAAGAATTTAATTACACCAGAAATGTGAACAAATACTAAACATATTTTTATTTGATCACAACCGGATCTGATGCTACAGTATATCACACAATTTTCCAGTGTAAAAACGTGTTATTTATTGATTGGCAGAGACATTTTGCTGCAGGACACAAGAATTTCTCCCTCGGGAGATTAAAAAAGATCGATTGATCGATCGATCAGACTAGAGTCTGCCATGTCTTCCTCCAAAAGCAGCATGAATCTAATCAACTACAATATGACATAGTTCAAGCCTATCTATCTATCTATCTATCTATCTATCTATCTATCTATCTATCTATCTATCTATCTATCTATCTATCTATCTATCTATCTATCTATCTATCTATCTATCTATCTATCTATCTATCTATCTATCTATCTCTCTATCTCTCTATCTCTCTCTCTCTCTATCTCTCTCTCTCTCTCTCTCTCTCTCTCTCTCTACCCACCCCTGATTTACAGTTTATGTCGACCACAAGGAAATGTTTAAAAATAAAGACTTAATTTAAAAACCATATATATCTCTCATTTAAGTCATTAAACTCTGCCAAGTATTGTTCCGTTCTTGAAACCATCACGCTCCCTTCTGCACGTGCTCAGTTCCGTCAAGGTCAAAAAATGGATGTCTCTGCAAGATACACGCGACACATTTTTGGCATTATGCGTTGAAACTGTCTAGAATGTAGCTTTGATATTTTTTTTTCCTGTTACTGATAAATGATGCTGCACCTTTTCAAAACGCAGACTTTTTACAACATTTTTATGACAATTTGTGAAATTGGAGGGTGTCTGAAAAGTTTCTTCTGCTACCGGTTTTGTATATTACTATATATAGTTATTTGTCTGCTGTTTCTTCTACTCCCTTTTCATCCCACCATGTGTCATTAATCTCCTAATTAATGAATTAACTTAAAAGCACTTACAAAAATACAAAAAAATTCGAAGGCCATTAAAGGTGACTGTGATGGAAAGCATTAAAGCTAACGTTATGCCACTGCGTATTAGCCCTGCATTGGCTCTGTGCTGCTTCCTGTCTGGAGGGGGGTTAGACTGACTTTATAATTCAGCGCTGCCTCTCATCTCAGACCTTGATAAGATGGAGAGGAAAGGCTGCCTGTGTTTAGACGACTGCACCCTGTTTCCTTGGACCTCACCCAACTAACCTTGAGTCTGTATGACGAGACCCAGCGAACACATTGACACGTATGCTCCCACTTTTTTCTATTTTTCCTGTCTTCACGCAGAAACGTACACAAACATCCACGCTGCATAAAGAGACCGCGTGAACATGAGCATGGAAAGAAATTATTTACTGCTGCACAAATAGAACAGCGTAGGCTGAAATAAGAGGGGTAATATCCCTGCTGTGTTTAAAGGAGAGAGAGAGAGGAAAAAAAAATCTCCCATCTGCTTTTTTTTTTTTCCCATCTATGTTTAATTTCCTTCCTTGTTGTCAATTTGACCCTTTTTTTTAGAGCAGACTGTGACTGCAAAATATTTTTCCACTAATATATTTTTTTGAATATAGATGCTTTTAACCTCTTTACGGAATAGCACCGAGTGAGAAAATGAAGGCTGATGTTGTCTCAGTTAAATTTAAGTGTCTGTCATATCCTTCCTCAAGCTATGAAATTTTATTTCTCAGACTCGACCAGGGGAGATTCAGATTGATCCATTACAGAGTGACACATGCGAAGGCCATTGGACTGAGGCTTTGGTTGGCTTTAGCAATCCGACTGCCATCTGAGAACGGGCTATACGCTCATGATAAATGACAGCCTTCAACCTGGCCAATCTAAATAGATTATCTTGGCTGCATCCTCCCCCGACCAGGTGCCAGTGTGTAAAATGGACCAACTATGTAAAAACCATACAGTCACCTGCTCTGTGGCGCCTATTCATAGCAACAGGAACACTAGAGAGAAGCAGTTTCATCTAGTTTAGTTGAGTCCTCAAAGTTAAGAAAGTCATTTTTTTCCCCCAATTTCATTATTTTATTTTTTTTTATGGCAATGATAAAGTGAGACGATTTAAAACCAAATGAGACGAATCGAGCAGATACAAAACATATGAGCAAAGCAATTCAATGAAGTTTACTCCTGCTGCATTGTATACTTAGTTTATTTGACTATTGGCCCATTAATTTAAAATGAAAAAGGTGATATATCAATGATTTATGGGGAAATTGGTTGAACTGGAAATTCCTGAATGAACCAACTGAATATAAAACTCAAAATACTCGACCAATAAATGTGGGATCCAATATAAAATGGGAAAAAAATTCTGGGTGGGAACACTTTTTCCTACAAAGGTCAGTCATTCCAGTAAAGAAATACACTTCTGCTCATAAAGATGGAATCATTTTATTTGCAGACACATTCCTCTTTTTATTCCTATTTATACACATCAGTAATCACCTCTGACCAGGTGCAAAGATTCCATACTGACTTCCAGAATAAATTACGGCACAATTATTTCATGAGCAGAAAGAAAAATATTTGATTTCATCTTAACACTTTATAGAAGTTCTAAATTTTAACCTTAATGTGTTATTGGAAATCTGTGTGTTCATTTGTTCATTCGTTTTTCAAAATAAAACCAAAAATAAGACAATGGAAAACTTGTTGCCAAAACAATAACAATGTGGTTCTTTCAGTTTTCCTCTTTGTGTTTAAATGAATAATGGGAAGAAAAAAAAAAAAACGGATAATGGCCATTTTCCGTTTTATCCAGTTTTGACCTGAAACAAATTGAGTAAACTGGAAATGACCTTTGACCCGCAGTGACAAAGATAGAAACCTATGTCCTATTTCTGGAAACTAAGAGGGTCACCCTAAGACCTGAAGATATGACGACGGAGAAAATTGGTGTCATATCATACCATAATGATCAAGTCCAGTGGACATGTTTCTTTCGGTTGTTAACATTAATTTCCATGTTACTCAATTTGCTTCAAGTCAAAATTGGATAAAACAGGAAACGGCTGTTATTGTTTTTTTCTTTTCCTCCATTATTCATTTAAACACAAAACGTAAAACTGAAAAATTGCATCATTATCCATTTTTTCATTTTGGTTTTGGAAACAAATAATGAATTAACTAGGTTTTTTTGGTGTTCTTATTTTTGGTTTTATTTTGAAAAACAAATTAACGAATGATATATGAATTAAAATGTATCGTATGCTTACAAATTCAGATTCATTTCTAGTTTACTCAATTTGCTTCAGGTCAAAATTGGATAAAAAAACCAAACGGTCATTATCCTTTTTTTTCCTCTTATTCATTTAACCCTTTAAACTTCAACTCAATTTGGCCTAAATTTCTTAACTAAGTAAATTGAATGCTGTTCTTGAACCATTTTGATAACATGTTTTTGATGTGTGCTTATATTATAAATGAAAATATTAAGATAAAAACTGGGATATTGTTGTTGATATTGGTACTGTTAAATGATGCAATAGCCATTTGTGGATATTTATTGATATTTGGATGTGTTTTGGACTACATATGGACAATTTTTTTTGCTTATTTTGGATGTTTTTTGGACTATGACTGCATTTGTTGGAGTATGGTTCCTCTGTGGATAATTATGACACATAAATCTTCAGATATATTGTTTGTCTTTATTATTTTGAACAAATGACTGACTATACCTGCTGTGGTTATTTTATCTGAAAGTAGTTTATATCTTCCGATGTGTGAGAATCTCTGTTGTCAAACTACATTAGGTCATGTGACATTTGGGACAGGTTTGGGTGGTTTACTTCTGTCCTCTATGTGGACCCTTGGAGGTTTAAATGGTTAAACACAAAAAGGAAACTAAAGCAACTATTTTAAGGTCATAAACCAACAAAAATCTGTCATATTCATCATTTACGGATTCAAAATTTCTATAAAATCTCTGTAATGTTTTTTTAAAAAAAACAACACACTTCCTGACCTCACTGAGGCAGGGGATTAGGTTAATATTTAATTACCAAAATTAGTTACTTGCTTAATAAAGGGTTAATAGTCATCTTTGTTTAGGCCAAAATGTGCCATTATATTTAAAATTATCGTATCAGTTAAATCCATTTCCCCATTTTTCTTTCAGGTATATTTCTGTTGCCAAAGAAATACCTTTTTCTAAAGATGTTATTTTATTGTATTTTTTTATGTTTCGTTTCGATAGGTGTATAGTTCGAACTGGAGAGTCAAGAAAAATGGATGAACTTGGGCCTCGGTCTGTGATTGTCTCTACTGTGGCAAAACAGAAATGAGTTTTTCATGTCTTCTTGGAATATCAGGGTAGTAGTCAGCGTGTGCAGCATACAAAGTGATTCCAAGAACACATCCAAAGGTTCCTTTTTTTAATATATTTTTTGGGGTTTGCTTTCATAGTGCAGTTAAAACGACTAAAGTTCCATGTGCAGCTGATGTGTGCATGTCATTAATTAATTCACCTCATCTTCATTTACTTTACGTCTTATTGATTTATTTTTCTTATGTACAAAATCAATAGTCTTACATATTTTTTTGAATGATTGGTATCAACATCCAAACTAGAAATGAACAAAAACATAGGCCACTTAAGTCTGACAGGGACTACATCCCTTATTTGGTTAAATGTTTCAACATTAAATGACACATATTTATATACACCATATTTTCAGCACTGTAAGGTACGCTTTCAATGAATGGTTTATTTTTCTTTAGGGTTTTTTTTCATATATAAGGTGCTCTGGACTATAAGGTGCATTAAGGGAAGTCAAAATCATCAGATAAAAAGTCAAAATTATGAACGAAAAAAATTAAAAAGTCAAAATTCCAAGCCACTAAGAAAAACCAGAATTGATCCATATATAAGGCACTCTGGATTATAAGGCGCACTGTCCTTATAGTCCAGTAAATATATAAATAAATATATAAACTTTTCTGATTTGGAGACACATCTCAAGATTTCCTTGGACTGACATTTTATACATTATAACCATTTAGAGTCAGATCTGTCAAAAGTTTGCATATATAAAACTGTTTCAAACTCCATACAAACTGTTTAACAGTGCACACTAAGGGCTGTGTGTTTTAAAGGTGCAAAATAACATATCTTGCGTTGGATGTTGTGACCCTCATTCTCACATGAATATTATAAATGAGGCTCAAATCACTAAATAAACATTTAAAACCAACAGTTTTCTGCCACACACACAGTGTTTTATGAAACCCAAAAGCAGTTTTACTGATATAAACTACATCTATATTGAACACATCCTGCACACGTGGACGTGATTATTTTCCAAGAAGGAGATGTTGATATTATGAAATGAGATGCAGAGAATACATTATTCACCCTTGTGTGAGCATTTGAAAAATGAAGGATGATATGGTGATGTGTATGTACACCCCCCCCCCCCCCACACACACACACAGTATATAATTAGAGCTTTCAAATGATTAATATTTTAATTAGATTAATCACAGGATTGCTGTGGATTAACTTTTATTAATCACAATGAAATATTCATTTTTCATCTATAGTGGTTACATTTTATTTTGCATAAGCAAACTGACTCAAGAGGGTTGACTATATCTGCACTTAATGTGTTTGTCCAAGCTGGGGTGATGCATTAGCTTTAGCTCTAACAGAATTTCCGACAAACGTACGCTTGGTGTTAATGTGGTATTTTAATCTGGAAGTGCTTCTTCCTGCAGAGTGTGTCGAATACTTTATGTGGGTCAACTGTTCCGTCTGGGTTGGTTTGTCCTCACATTTCCATCCAGAGGCCAACATGCTTTTTTAACAACTTCCATCTTTATGGGTCGGTTCTGTTCCCTCTCACTACTGGATCACCTGATTATTCGCACATGCTAACATTAGCTCAATTGGACAAACTGCCCAAAGTACGCTGGCGGATACGTTCAGAGTCATTCTGTGATGAAGATGGGTGACCACCATTGTTATTATTATTATTATTATTATTATTAATAATAATATTTCTGTGCATCTGGAACATTCCGTGCTCTGTTACCTTTAGCGCTGGTGTATCACAGAGCAGTGTTTCTAGCATATTATCACCATGACAACAACCAATAGCACTCACAAAAATGTTCATTTAAATAGGACGACCTCCTAAACTTTGCACCTGTTGTCATTTATGAAGTTACTCTTAGTAAATCACCCCAAAAACCCCGGTTCAATCCCATGCACAAAATTGTGCACACAAATGTAGATGTTAGTAGATCCGGCCATTAATGGTAAGTATACAGGGCCGTATTTACATTGAAAATCCTGTCTTCTCACATATTTGATGATACAAAAAGACTACTTTTCTTTGAAGGGAGTACTATCAGGAGTATTTTTCCAACTGATCCATGTGTAAATTGCTTTTCCCTGTTTTGAACGACTGTGAAAAATCAGGCTTACATGCAATCAAACTGTGATGTATCACCAGATCTCACTGTTTGATGTTAAATCTTACCATTGTTGCCCCCCCCCCCCCCCTTTTTTTTTTTAAAGTGAAATACCTGGCCTCCACCGTGCAGGTAATGCTGATTTCTGCTGCAGCTGCACATGGTTGCATAGTATGCACATATGTGTGTGTGTGTAAGTGTGTAAGTGTGTAAAGAGCTTTCTGTCTTTTGTTTTCCAAGAGATAAAGACCATCCAGTGCTCAGTAACAAACACATAAATATGCATTAATCTGTTCTGGTTGGGCGAATCTGAAGAACTGTCAAGCGTCAAATGCAAAGGTCATGCTTTGCTTGCTGTAAGGGGAAAATCCTGGAGACCACGGTTAGGGCACTATTTGAATAAACTATGCAAGGATTTACAAGAAGTAACCTTCAGGGATAAACACGCCCCCTTCCATCACCAGGGAATAGCTACAATTATAAATGTGTTCTGTCACAGACTGGAGCAGGCTATAGATGTCACACACATCATGATAAATAGTCAGCTGGTGAGCACCAATATGGTTTATATTGTTAGTGGGTTTTTGCACTTTCAGATTGATGCCTCAGTTTCAGTTTATGGCAGGAGTATTAGAATTAACAAAAAAAACAAAGAGAAAAATATAATTTAGTCATAAGGCAGTTTATGTCAAACTTCAACAACACAAAAAATTGGAGGAAAAAAAAAAGAACAAACAAATGACAATGAACAACGTAATATGAAATAGTTTTAGAACTGGAGGTAAATTCAGATTTGTTGTTTTTACCCCCAAGAAAAATGGTTTAAACAGTGGTTTTGACACATTTGATATCATGCATTCATTCATTTTTTTTTCTGATAGACTTTCTTCTGTTGATTGTATATAGATGTTCTGACTGAGTAATAGAAAGAGATAAGACTAGATATGTTTTATTAACTTCATCCTACACCCTTTTGAACAAGGTACAATTAGCTACGACGCTAAAGAGAGCGCCACACAATAACGCAGAGGTACAGGGGTAATTGCGAATTACCAGTGGACCACAGATAAGATAGATAGATAGATGGATGGATGGACAGATAGATACTTTATTTATCCCCTCACATAGTTCACACCACATCATACAAGAGATGAATCAATAAATAAATACATAAAAAGTTTATGGATAAAAGTGCTTAAAAGAAAATGAATAAAAATCAGCTTAAAACGGTTTAAAAACGACTTAAAACATCAGGGTCAGTTGTTGGAGTCTGGTCAGTGACCCCTATCCATGACTGTTGTTAAAAAGCCTGATGGCTGTAGGCATGGGATAATACTTATCCCGTACGAATAGGACATAAAACTCCCTCAAAATTAGATTACAAATGGCTTAAAAATAAAACTAACTATTTTCTGCACTTATAAAAGTAAAGTGAAATATGATAAACGAAAACATGAACATTTTAATGGTCAGATGGCACAAATGCAAATAGAAAAACAAACAGCCTGGTTTAGTTTAGTGTAGTTTGGACCACGGTTGGTATGGACTTCTGCAGGGAATAAGATTGTTTGGGAAAGTGTGCACAGCAGATTACCTTGTGTGAATTCTGAACAAAGTGCACCCACTCAAACCCCACCCTCTCAGTGTAGCCAGACAGCGAGCAGAATGTGGCAGGTGGAGGTCTTTGAGGCAGAGCGAGGGGTGACCTTGCCACTTCCTCTGCAGAATTGGTTTGGTTGGGTAACACACAAATGTGCCACAGCTCCATAGACAGGCTTGGTGAACAGAGGGCCGGTCCGAGCCCCAGACTCGTGCCCAGCCCCACGGCAGCAGATGCCACATGGCGGCCCCCGAGCCTTCAGCCGGCGAGGAGGCGTAGGCATGCGCCAGCCGGGTCAGCGAAGCCCATGTCCATGTCATGCACAGAGAAGGCCTTCTCAGCGGGCAGGCAGGCAGCCTGCCGTCCTCTCCTGTCCCCACTTTTTCTTCGAGGCGGAGTGTAGCAGCTCGTTTGCACGTGCTTTGTGTAGATTAAAGCAAGAGGCTGTCAGGGATAATTAAAAGTAATAGAGCTTAGCACATTTTGGATTAGTGTCCTAGACAGTGATACTACTGTCTGGGTTAAGTGTGTTTATTTATGTTGCCCCTGTGTTTGTGTGTGTGTGCTTGTATTTCTATCTTTACGGGGACATTGATATGTTTCATGGGGACCTCTGACACTATGGGGACCACAATTTAGGGGTTAAATATAAATAAAGGTCCCCATTAGTAACATAGAAATGATGTCGCCCTATAAATACATGATTTTTGGAGGAAACAGGTGTAAATCGAAACATATATTTGTCGAAAGTTTGAAGATGTGTTTAAATTTTTTTTTTTCATTATTTATTTTTATAAATATTATGATTTATTAAAAAAATTACTATTTATTTGTTCATTACTTTTTATTGATTTATTTTAAAATAATTAATTTTATATTATTTCTTAATTTTATCATTATATTAATTTTATTTCCAAAAATATTTTTTATATTTATATTTTTAATTTCATTTTATTAAAGAAATATTTTTTACACTCCCTACCCAATGGCTACTTGTTTACAAACTTGGTCCTCATGAAACATGTAAACGAGTGTGTGTGTGTGTGTGTGTGTGTGTCCAATGTAAACTATCTGTATGGTTGTTACGTTTCAAGTGATGGATGTTGAAATAAGACATAATGCTGAGAACTAATGATAATGTGTCTCGTCTTAACCTTGTATGTGTTTGTGTGACTGAGAGTGAACAACAGAACAAAGTCCTCTCATCCCATTAAGTCTGTTCTTCAATCACCCAAATGGTTGCTTGGGCAAAGTTAATTGCGACTGTGCAGTAGCCCACGTAAAATGCATAACAAAGACAGAATAATTAATATACAGAGGACATGTAAAAAACATGATGCATAATTGACATGGTTTTGCTCGGTCATTTCAACCATCAATCTTTCTTCCTACAGCAGCCTTATTAAAAAACTGCTTTTTGTTTTTAGACAAAATAAAATGTGAGTTTTTTTTTAAGCCATTAAAAAACAGATCTGACAGGCAGGTCCATATTTTTTTTTGCTTTATTGCTGTTGCCTATCTTGGCCACGACTCCACTTATAAAAGAGGTTTTTAACCCTTTAACCCTAGATTTCTATATTTAATTGTTTGTATTTATGTGACCTGGGAGTTCTATCTCGTTAACCGATCTGCTGCACGTAAATACAATGAAATATAAAACAAATCCGTAAAGTGGCTGGTTTTTCCCATTTCATATTTTTAAAGTCAGCCTAAAATCTAAATATGAAAAACCAGGCATATATTTGTTTTTCCTGTTGGATTAAGAAAATGAAAATAAAACTTTTTAGATTTTTTTTGGTTTTTGATTGGCAGTTGAAAAACGAAAGAACGAATGATACGCTGATTACACATGGGTGACAAATGTAGTGGATTGTGTGTAAGTACAATATTATAAAGTGTTACCGATGAAATAAATAAAACTAAAAAATATTTGTCACATTGAAATAGCTTTTCCTCTTTGCACAATAATGTTACAGCAGGGGTGTCAAACTCATTTTAGATCAGGGGCCACATTCAGCTAAATTTCAGCTAAAGTGAAAACAAAAGATAATATATAAATAATGTCAATTTCAAACTTTTCTCTCTGTTTTACAGTGAAAAAAGTAAAATTACATCATGAAAACAAACAATATTAGGCTTTAGTTTATCATTTACATATATGGATTCTAATTTACAGATACACAAAATATTTAGTAACAGGTTGAATATTGTGAAAAATTTACTTACTTTTTTTAAGACATTTCCAATTTTTCATATTTGTTCTGATTTTTGATATTTTTTTGTGGAATTAGTTTGTTTTAGTGTTACTAAAAAAAATAAAAAAATATATTCTTGTGAATATTTATAAGTTATTATATTATGAGACTGAATTGGTCTGAATGTGAACCATGAACTAAAATGATTTATATCTTAGTGTAATTTTTGCATTTCCTAAATTCATCCAAAGGGCCAGATTGGACCCTTATGTGGGCCAGATTTGGCCCCCGGGCCATATGTTTGACACCTCTGTGTTACAGAATTTGAAATAACCACTTTATTCATCAACATTCTTTAAAAAAACCCGAAAATGTCAACTTTTTATATTCCCAGAAGCTTCCCTTCATTGTTTTTAACTGTAAACATGTAATTTACTGCATGTATATACAGTATATAACATGTGACGTGATGTCAAAACATGACTGCATGAAAGTTCTACAGTATTTCTGACAATGCTCACTGTTCTGTGAAATCCTTGATTTTATTTTAAATAATAGTCCATTTCATGTGATTGCTTGTCAGTGAAATCAGAACCACTTTACAGGAGCAGACAGGAAACAGTGGATTGAAGGTCAGAGGAAATAACAATAATCTAATAACATAGTAATAATAATAATTATCATTGACATAGATTGATTTTGGGTGCATCAATGAATCTGGTAAATGTTAGTAGGAGATGTAATCCTATAAACCAATGTTTAGATTAAGATGAGAGATAACATTTACGTTCTTACTACAGCAGCACAATATAATGTTTGAGCATCGACGTCGCAATGTACATGTGTGCAATAGTCACATTGCAGGTCCTTATTTTTGTATTTATTTATTTGTTTTGTATTTATTTGTGTTTATTTTTTAGTCTTAAACTGCTTAATTGTCCAATTGTCCAATATCATTCAAATGGAAATTTCTCTTTGGTAGTGGCATAAAAAAAGACACACAAAACAGAAAACAGCAACAACTACAGACAATAACAATCACAGACAGCATAATACTCAATAAATAAATGTTGAGTAAAGAACAATAAATCAGTATAGAATAAAAACTGGAATTGCAGAGCAGTTAAAAAGTTGTTATGACACCATACTGTTTTTAAAAACTGTGTCAGATAGATCTTTTATTTATTTATCATTATTATTATTATTGTTTTTTTATTATAATTTTTTTTATTATTTTTATTATTACATTTATTTAATTATTTCAGCTACAAGAAGGCCGATACTGAAATGTACGATCTGTTTCAACTGCTAATTTGTTTGACATTATGTGTCTGCGTCACACAGCTGTTGTGTACTTTCGAGTAGGGGTCGACTGATATGTGTCTTTCAGGAATAATGGAATCGGGAAGCCAATAACTGATATGTGCAACCGATAAATAGAAAGATTATTCACCTCAAATTAAAAATAGCACACAGTGACACTGATGTTCATATCCATTAACTATGTTTAATTATAAAAATGAAAAGTGCAGGAAGCTGACAACAGCATGTATAATATATATATATATATATATATATATATATATATATATATATATATATATATATATATATATAAAATACTTTAACATTGGATCAAGAAGAAGAATCAATTCTTCAGAATAGGAATCGGATCAATTCTTGAAATTTGAATTGATATCCACCTGTAAATATAATAAGACATGTTGTGGAACAGGTTTGGAAAGAAAACATGCTATTTGTAAAGCTGAACAAATGACTGTGATTAAAAACAAATGGGGAAACATTAAAGAGGAAAGTTCAACCAAAAGCCCATTTAACAGAAATGCTTAGAAGTGCAGTTCTTGGATAAACTTGGATGTACCAGGTTGGAAATGGGAGCAGAACTCTCTATGACTCAGCTGATGTTTATCTCAAAAATGCACTTTCGAATGCTAGATTTAGTAATAACAGCTATAAGGAGGCTCTACTGGACCCAATTTAGAAACATGGATTACTCAACTTGGATGTTTAAAATGCTTCCTTCCTTGATACAGTCTTGACTTCTGACAGATTAAAGCAGTTTTTGATCCAAGGGTGGATACTTTTCCATCCTTAATTTTTTTTCCTTCAGCGTCTACAGTATATTTCCATCTAGATCAGAACCGTGCTGTTTGTTTTTTCTTTTCTTAAATATGAACAAAATATGCTCTGCCATTAGAAAATCATACAGGAGGAAGAAAATTTATGCTATAATGAAATTAGGAGGGACAAATTTACTATTTGGACTTGGTACAGTAATAGCATGATGAATTATGGGACATTTTCTTCAGGGGACATTGCTTGAGGAAATGTTGTAAAACGCCCGTGGGAACCAGCAGTCATCAATCACACATGGTGTGGTTGGGAGTGTTGTGGTGGCCCTGAGGACTCTGGTCTGCACGGCAGCCAGTAATCTAAATGGTGACACTGAGCTCCAAGGCCCCCATGGGGCTGCCCGCTCTGTCGCCTGCAAAGAAAACAGATCAGGGGAGAGGGATCAAGGTTTGTTTTCTCCCTTTTCTAGGTCATTATTTATTATGTGAAATAGCAACGTCCTTGGCTGGTGCATGGAGTCTTCTCCACCACCACCCCCCCCCAACACCCACCCAATTGACAGATCTCATTATAAGATAAACGTGACAAAGATAGCTCATAATGCTTCAGAGAAATGTAACACCATTAGCAGGTCATTGTCATCGTTCTAATGTGTCCTTTTAAGCCGCTTAGTGAACTGGTGCTGAAGTGTGATACAGGGATTAACCTATCAGAGAGTTGCTGCGGAGGAGTTGAGCCGCCATTGATGGAAATTTTTGGACGTGTGGCGATATCTTCCCAGGCGCTACGCAGAGTCATGGTGGAGCGCGATTCCTAAATGTACAGAGGTTTCTGGGATACGGGGGAGGATGTCTGTCTGGAGGGTATAAGCATGCGTGCACAGGGCTGGGGCTGCACTTGGTGTCGCAGTGAAAGAAGTACTTTGCATCAAAGCAAAGGGAACACTTTTTCTTCCTTATCGACATGCTGCGGGAATTATTTAGTCATTTATTTGTTTTTTTTTTCACATTAGCTACTGCAGCTTGCTTACAGTTATTATCTTCATTACAGAAACACTGCAAGTAGTGCTGGTAACTGCACCCGCTGACTATATAAATCTCACTGCATTGGCAAACTACATCTCATTTCTAGGACAAGTCTCTATTAAACAATGCGGTTTTAATGAGTTGACGGGCCAGATATACCGAGGTGGAGTGTCTGCCTGAATGAATTAATGAGTGAATATCACATTTGAGTTGTGGAAATGACTTCAAAATGTGAATGACAGCGAATGCTTCCAGGGTTAAATGGTTATTTATGAGGCCATTGTTTAATTCCGCCGTACAGTAGAACCATCTGCAGTCATGAGGACGCGTCATTATCATTCAGTCATTCATTGCGCTTTTGGTGACTGTTAGCTGACACAAATTCACTGATCAGTTTCACGACCTCATCAATCATTCTATTAGCTCTCAGCATCACATTAACATCGTATTAAAGTTAGTGAGCAACACAATAGATGCTTGTTAATGATGATACAACACACACTAGCTTACATTACAGTATTGTCTGTGGCGCGCGCTGATACGCACACACTTGATAAATATGCCGGGAAACATATTCACGTCTAAGCTCTGATGTGTCAAAGACTCAAGTATGGGGTATTTACATAAAAATACCATGATCAGACTTAATTACACAAGAAATCAGGAGTTTACTGTACGTTTTGGTTTAACTCAAGGCATTTTCAGCAAAGCCCGTACTCTTGCGTTTTCTCATTTCATGGCTCAGCAGGAATTACCAAAGCTTTTTTGATTACATTTTCATATGACCTTGATCTAAAAGGGCAGAGCAATCAATACAATAGCCATTAACATCCTGGTAATTGTTAGTGAAATAGTAATCACTTCTCAGGCCCTGGAATCTCTTTTAGCTTCTTATTTATTTATTGGGCATATGGAGGGAGAACGAGGGTGCTAGCTGAGATGGATGTGATGAATTGAGCCCCGAGATGCAAATTAAAATGTTTGTAATTAAACCTACTGATCACAACAGCCCTTTTTTCTGCAGTCCTGCTGCTTCTGGCTGTAACAGGCAGAGAATTTGGTCTGAATATGAGTCATGAATGCAGGGTTTTTATGTTGGAGCTGGGTTTTTGTATGATGTGTATAGCCTGTGATGTGTTTTAAGTTGCTGATATGTTTGCCTTGTGATCTGGGAACAGTGTTTCCAAGTGGCCATCTTGTTTGCATACAAACATCACACGACATGTAAACCGGCAATGTACCAAATCACAACGCAGTAGTCAAGGTAATGGGACTATTTATTCAGCTTTGTTAGGAGAAGAGGTCATGTGATCGGGGGATTGTAATTATAGCATACGCTTAATTACATTAGCATCCCCCTGTCTTTTCATATTATCTCTGACGCAAAAAAACACAGACAGAGATTTGATTATGTTAATAAGCAGCATTTTATACATGGTAATGGAGGCCTAGTTCAAAGCCATTAGTGCTATGAGGAATATCCATTTGAGTGTCGGAGCTCTCGAACACAGCTCAGCTCAAAGTGCACATTGTTTAATGGTATTGATCAACGGTCTAGCAAGCTCCAGGGCTTTTGCTCATTACTGTGTCTTATTCATGCTTTCTTGGGTAATGATGCCCACATAGCAATTACTGCCACAGCCATTTAGATGATCTAAGGGAGAAATCAGAGTCATAAAAGGACATAAGAGAAACAGAAGAAAAAAAAAAGGTGTCATTTTCTGTATTTAACACATCTAGATTTCAAATACATTTATGCCCGAATCTTCATCAGATGAATCCAAGCAGTCTCTCGGTAAACTGACCGTTGAAAGGATCTTTAAGTTCTACCCACAGGGACATTATAAAACACTTACGGAATGGATGCACAAAACACGAGCTATAGTGTTTATGTTGTTATTCTGCAACGTGACTTCCTGCCACTCTAAACAGCTCGGTGCGAGATGTTCACAAGATGTGCACTAAACCTGACGTAAGGTTGAAGCATCCAATTGGAACGAAGAACTGGCCCCAAAACACGCCCACTTGGCATATAATTCAAAGTTTTACGGGAGTTACGTTTTCCTACCTGAGGAAAAAAAAGAGAGAAGATGCCTCCCAAAACAGTCTGTCGTTGTTTTTTCAACTGTAAAGGAAAATATCAACTGTTTTCATTTCCAAAAGATGTGTTACAATCTCAAAACAGAAGACGGACCCAAATGCAAGACTCAGACATGTGGAGCTGCGGTTACAGATTTTTTTGACAAGAATAAAATGTGTGAATAATGCTGTGGTTTCCTCAGTATCAAGAAAATGGAGAACCTCCTTAACTGAGGAGGGAGGCAGAAAATGCAGAGTCAAACAGGCAGGGGTAATACACAGGCAAATCCAAAACTCATACCACAGTCCAGAAGGGGGTTAGGTCCAGTATCTGTGAGATAATGATACGCCAGCATGGGAAAGATAGGCTCAAGGTCAAAATACAGGAAATCCACAAAAATACAGACAGGGAACACACAGAATCCAGAACCAGAAATCCAGAACAGAAAAGTCAGACCCTGATGAAACCAAAGACAAGGAAATAACACTCAAATTTCACAAACAAGGCAGACAAACTCGCACTGGAGAAAGACACATAAGGGGCTTAAATACCAAAACCAACAGGTGACACACATGAGGGTTACATTAAAAGGGGTCCCCATCCACTGGTGACAGGAAGCAAAGAGAGAAAGAGTGAACATGAACCATAAAAATAGACAATGACAAAAATAGACAGACACGCATAGAAAAATAAGACAAAAGAAACAAAACCTTGAATCCAGGTTCATGACAAGATGTCATCGAGAGGGAGGGAGAGAAAGAATAACATGCGACTTGTCCACTCCTACAAATTTAAGTCGACTTGTGCTACGGGAGTCAACGTGTCAAAAAGTCGACTGTTAATCTATTAATGTTCTAGCAGGAAACACTGCTATTCTATTCTATTTTATTCTATTGCCCCCCCCACCCCTTTTCCCCATCTCTGCCTATCAATGAGGCAGCAGACATCCCAGACCTGCTCAGTCAACTGCTTCAAGATTTATTCTTTGTAACAAATCTGCAACAGCTGGAGAGCCGGGGAATGCATGTAAACTTTGTGTGTGTAATTTGGTGACAAGTCAGGCTTAATCAAGCTCCCAGTGGCTGGATGAGAGGAGCGCAGGGGAGCGGCATATGGGGATCTGAGTGGTGTACAGGCAGTGGGCAGGGAGGGAGACACAAAGCTCTGCTCATGTACATTAACAGACAGACACATAGACAGCCCTCAGACATGGAGACAGGTACGCAACAGCCAATGGACACTACAAATACTATTGTTTTTGTCATAATTAAACATTTTTTCTGTAGCACTTTTACAAACATATGGGCATGTTTATTCAGGGAGGGGATTTTATTTGTATTTTTGGTGTGCATAATCAGAAGGTCAAATATTTGTCACTAGCTAGTGATGCAGAAACTGAATTGAAATGACAAATTGTGCTTGTAAATGTATATTATCTTTATGTATTCTACACAACAAATCTGCAGCCTTTTTTTCTCTTTTCCTTTCTACATTGATGTGTACTGGACGTTTTGTGCATTTTTTTTAAATTTTTATTTCTAGACAATAATAGAGTTTGATCGGCTTTATGGGTATTTTTTATTGTATACTGTAGGACATTGTCACATCAGCACAAATGTAGCAAGAGAGTAATTCAATGACCTTTTCACATGTCAGGGACAGTTTATTCATGCAGTTTATTTCAACACAGGTTTGTTTTTTTTGCAAGTATTTTTAACATAGAATGGAATGTTGATGAAGATTATTTTTCAAAACCAGGCCTTTTTTTCTGAGCTTTTGTAACATAAAGGCATAAAGGTAGTAATTTGTGTTTGTGATTACCTCTAGTATCATAAGGAGTAGCATATGTAGCTTAGATTAACAAAGCACAAGGTTTTACAAAAGATTTTGTGTGAACTAATGTAAGCTTGCTAAGAATGATAGACAGATGTATCGCCCCGGTCCATATGTTTTTTTTTTTTCCTCCATTCCTCCTTTCATTTAAAGACAAAAAACGAAAACTGAAAAAACACATCAGAATTGTTTTTTTTATTTTTATTTTGGTTTTGGAAACAAATAATGAAGAAACAAGTTGTTTTTTTTCATTGTCTTATTTTTGGTTTTATTTTGAAAAACTGAAAAAAAGGAATGATACACAGATTATAACAAGCTGTAGAGCTGCTGTAAATGGATCACAACACCTTTTACTGTCTTTTGTCTCTCAAAATGACCATGTAGTTAATGTTAGATCCTATCAGGTACTATTTTAATTTGCTTGTGTACGGATAAAAAGTTATAGATCATCACAGAGGTCGTCCGACTGTTATGGATCCAACAGTTTTCATTAAATAGTTTTCTGCTCAGTTCAGGGAACTGAGCCAATTTTCCCATAGGACTTTATTCCAACAGATCAGCTTCTGCTCTACCTTTGTAGAATCCAAGGCCTCGACATGAAAGACCTGAAAATCACAATCCTGCTTTTTCTTTTTTTGAACATTTATTACAATGAATTCTTTGACATACAGTTTTGTGTCGTGCCTATAGTAGTACAATCCTTGTTTTATACATATTTTTTCTTACTCCTATGCACGTGTGCAGACAAAAGAAAACAGAATGAAAAGGGAAAAAAAATCCCTTCATGGCTCAGCAACATATCTTCTTTGCCAGAATTTTAGTCAGAAAATCATAAGTTTTCATGAGTTAAGTTGACTAATATTTAGCAAATTGGGAAAAGCAGGTATTTAATAACAAGACAAAAATGCTTCCAGTCACCCATCATTTCCATCACTCCCGTCCACCCATTCACAAAATTATATATTAAATGCAAAATATAAAAGAATGAGTTCATGTGCCTGAACTATACACCATGAGCACTGAATGTGGTGGCAAACCATCCACCTGATCAAAGGTTATGGGCCAGACAATATTCAGCCATCTTGAAAGTTGGCCATCTGGAAATTGTCAGCCTCCAACAACTGGGGAGTGCATGTACCTGTCCAAAAGCCAGTGTTGTACCTGAACGCGTTCATTGAACGATCGTTCACGAACTATATCATATTTTTGATGAACGTGAATGACTTGTTCACTTTTGCCAAATGAACGGGAAGTTGTGAACATGGCTATTCTGGCATCTATTGAACTGCGCTCTTATGTAGTTCATATTTCGTTCTTATCACGTTGTAATTATTGAGTCCTATAAGGAATAAAATGGGATCAAAACACAGCATTATGATAGATGTCATTTTTGTATTATTCTGAACAAATTTTGGCAACATGATGTTGTGGAATAGCCAATGAGAAGCACTTTGGGCGGGGCAGAGAGAGTGAGAGAGAGAGAGAGAGAGGGGTGCAGAGAGTTTTTGGGAGCGGAGAAAAAGAGTTAAATGTACAGAGTGTGACCGGCGACCAGAGCAGGTGTTGTCCCGTTCTTGGAAATAAATATTGAAAACGAAACTCACTGAAACCGCTCCTTGTGTTCTAAGAACCTGCAGAGGGAAGTTAACCCTGGGGTAAGGTACTTACTTCCGCCCTGTACGAGAGGAGGACGGCATTTTCCCCTGATTTCCTGACTACGGTCATAATAACGTCAGGAACGGTTAATAATAAGTTTACAATAATAACAAAAAAAAGAATGAAAAAGTTCATTTTGGGATCCATGAACTCCTAGTTCATAATTTGGAAGAATGAACGATGAACTGAACTAATTCATATTGAGTAACTTGAACTGAACTTTGAACTAGTTCCTAATCAAGGTGAACTTTCCCAACACTGCCTAGAGCATTGGCACACCTAATTCGGAACAAATCCGCCCAGCTGTTCAAAAGTTATTGCATTAACATAAAAGACCTTACGCGGATGTAAGGTCTGTAAAACCATTACATCCTGGATTAAATTTGCCGGGGGGTCACCCCCCCCCCTCTGGCTTTGGACATCAGGTCCATTAGGGTCCCCTGATTTTGCTGCCTGTGTGTGTTTGGGCCCAACAGGGGCCAGGATCCCACCTCAGCCAGCGCGTGCTGCCCACCATAGGGTTTGTGGGAGACCCTCTGACTCATGTGTGCATTAGACTCCTGTGTTTCAAGATGGGTCGGGGGGTTGCCCATATTGCAGCTGACCCTTGGTGCCTGTTGTAAGTGGGCCAGTCCTCGCCATGGCGACGCAACGTGATTGGGACGCCAGGGAAGAGAAGGCATAGTGAGTCCACGGAAGTTTCAAAGTCTGGGCGGAGGGTGCTGTCATGTTGGCCGCCGGAGCTGTGAGCATTTTGCGTCATCCTGCAGACAGACAAACAAACAAACAGACAGACAAACAAACAAACAGACAGACAGACAGACAGACAGACGAACAGACAAACAGACGAACAGACAGACAGACAAACAGACCTGGCTTTAGTGCCTCCTTGGCGGAGCAACAAAATGAACATCAACTGCCAGAGTGATCAGTAAAATTAACAAAAATGAATATTAATCTAACAAAAGAATATGTAACATGAACAAAATAAGACACTAACAGAAAACAATTGCAGAAAAAATAATAATACAAAAAAATAAGCAACAACATCAACAGAACACAAAAGCACAAATAACACGAATAAATGCAATTAATAAACAAAAGCAAAATGAAGTTAAAAAAGGAATAAATGACTAGTGTTGTAATTTGGTTCCAGTAGTTTTAGTTTGGGCTTTTCTTCTTTTTCTAAATAAGTTGCTCTTTGACACTTGTACATCAGTTCCATAAAGAAAATTCTCAGTAAAATAACGTAAAAAAAAAAAAAAAAAAACCTTAAATTTTTCTGAATTTTAAACTAAACCATCCATTCAGAACACGTCAGCGCTGATGCTTCAGGGGTTAAAGGGTTAATGACAGGGTCTGTAGCTGGGCCAATCTGCCCTGTGCAGCTGCAACACATGACGGAGACAACAAGGACAAAAAAGAAGACCTGGAAGACGCATAGAGTACGGTGACGCAAACCTATAGAGTAGATTCAATGACAGTGAATAGAAGAATGAATTAGAGAATGTGGGGCAGACTGAAATGTTTCTGTTGAGGGAATGTAATGGACATTTTAAAGGAGAGCCAACATAATATGGCCAAGGTCAGAGCAGGAGGGAAGTAGCACAGGACAATAAAGGAAGGCCTTTGTATAGGGACCTTCATCTCAGAACGTAAACGCCCTGATGTAAACATCGCTTCCATGTGCAAAACCTTTTATAACGTATCCCCTTTACACACTTCTGTCATGTAACAACTGAAGTAGCTTTTGTGTGTCTCATGCTTCAAGGTTTGTTTGGTTTTTCTGAGGAGTTTCATTTTTGCCACAAACAAAGGTAAAACATTTTGTAGAATTTATGCTTTTTGAACAAGTGGTTGAATATAAAAGTACAGTATTTGAACAAATAAAGCTTTTAGTTGTTTGTTAACCCTTTGGTGCATGAATTATATGAACTTTAGTCAAGATTTTTTTTTTTTTTTTTTCCCCAAAAAGTGTTTTTATTTCTCTTTCGGCCTGAAGAAAAGGAATGTGATTTAAATGGTTATAATGAAACTAATTTTAAAATGCAATATTCAGTTCAGTTTAATTGTATTTCAAGCAAATCAATCATCAAAATGATCAACACATTTTTTTTTGCACTCAAAAATGAGTGAGAATAAATAAAACCTTTAAATTCCCAACGCCTTTTTACAAACTAATTATCCAATAGATTCGATTTTATGCTTCAACACACTTTTTTATGTTAATGTATTAATAACACAAAGCATCCATAACAATTTCTATTGTTAATGTTTTGTAAATCACCTCACAGAATCTGATTTTTATAATCAACTATAAGTATATTTATATTCACTTTAAATTAACAACAAATATGTTTAATAATTATGACAGTCTACTGCATATTCATTTATCATAATGAAACCTTATTTTATGCATTCTTCTACATTATGATTACATTTTCACTTATTCAGATAATGTTCTGACTCTGACTTCACTATGAAATACAAAGATTTTAAATGCAATTTTTTTTAAGAAGACAAACAAAAGTAAAACATTTGCTAGAATCTGTGCTTTTTGAACAAGTGGTTGAATCTAAAGGTACAGTATTGGATAAAATAACACTTTTAGCTGTTTGTTAACCCTTTGCTGCATGAATTATGAAAACTTTAGTCAAGATTTTTTCACTTTAAATTAACTCCAAATGTATTATATAATAATTATGACAGTCTATATTCATTTATCATAATAAAATCTTACTTTATGCATTCTTCAAAATGTTCACCTGTTCAGATCATGTGACTCTGACTTCACTATGAAATATGAAGGTTTTATTTAAGAAGAGACTGTTAATTACAGTCTAATAACAACAAGCAATTTATTTCCAGGTAAACATGTTAGTGCAGATCAGGTATTAAGAAAAGACCAGTTACAGTAATGATATGAACTGACTGATATGGAACTAAAACAACAAAACCCATGAATATACAAGAGAACAACTGTAGAAGAACTGTCCACTGGAGTTAAAAAACAGAAAAAAAACCTACCATATCCATTGATAAGTAAGAATCAGCTGTCATTAAGTGATGTGCAAATGTCGAGGCATGTGTATGAAAGCACAGCTCAGACAGTGGTGTGATTCTAAGAGAAGGAAAATATTTCAAATATAGTGTCTGACGTTGGGTGAACGTGCATGTGTTTTGTCTTGACGCATTATAGTTTCTACTCAGGAACACATGGCAAGGTATTTACCAAGCCATCTGCTAAAATCGCCTGGCTGAATTGAGCTGACGTCCAGTTGCTAAGGAAATGGATGCTTTTCAAAGAGGCCAGCCAGTGTAGCACACCTGTCAGTGTAAAAAGACCCAGTCTGTGTTTTTTTCATCTCTTCCTGTTTATGCGTCTGAAGCTCATAAAGTATATTTAGATACAGCGAACAAGGGACCTGTACTTATTTGCTTTTTGTAATTCACTGCTGGTGTCGTTGCTTGAATTGTGTAGATAAAGAGGAGAGTTTGATGCACTGACTTGTAGGCAGTTTGTAGTTCTTTAAATTATAACAGCCAAAGCACATGCTGATGGATTTTTTAGGAGTTATATAGTATATACAGTTATATATAGTTATATAGTATATACAGTTGTATATAGTTATATAGTGTATACAGTTGTATATAGTTATAGTATATACAGTTGTATATAGTTATATAGTATATACAGTTGTATATAGTTATATAGTATATACAGTTGTATATAGTTATATAGTGTATACAGTTCTATATAGTTATATAGTATATACAGTTGTATATAGTTATATAGTATATAGTTATATAGTATATACAGTTGTATATAGTTATATAGTATATACTGTTGTATATAATTATATAGTATATACAGTTGTATATAGTTATATAGCATATACTGTTGTATATAATTATATAGTATATACAGTTCTATATAGTTATATAGTATATACAGTTCTATATAATTATATAGTATATACAGTTCTATATAGTTATATAGTGGATATAAAGGGGCAGGATTATGCTTCTTTCTGCCCCATCTCGAACTCTCCAACACATGTATACAAATATACACATGATTATATATATATATATATATATATATATATATATATATATATATTATTTTAGCTGATTTTCTCTTGTTGGTGTTAAGTTGATTTTGTCTTGTTGGTTTTAGGTGATTTTCTCTTGTTGGTTTTAGGTGGTTTTCTCTTGTTGGTGTTAGGTTGATTTTTTTCTTGTTGGTTTTTGGTTGATTTTGTCTTGTGGTTTTAGGTGATTTTTCTCTTGTTGGTTTTAGGTGATTTTTCTCTTGTTGGTTTTGGGTGATTTTCTCTTGTTGGTCGCTCATGTTTCAGTCTTGTTACCAGTGACTCAGTCCAAACTGCTTCAGAATAACTGTGATGTGTCCAGTGTGTGTCAGGTTCTATTGAAATTAGATGATAAAACGTTGAGCTCATTTTTCTCCTACATTAACAGGAGCTGTCATGTGACTATTACGCAAACGTACATTGCGATGTCGATGCTCAAACAACCTATTGTGCAGCTGTAGCTGATGTGACCTCTGTGAGAAACATGACAAATAATGGCTCCTGAAGTAACCGGGAAAGAGGGGCACGGTGCACTTCAGCACAGTTGGGGCACGTCAACGAGCAGGTGGTTATGATTGCTTTAGTGTCACAATCCTACGGCCTGCGGCTCCAACACTTTTCCCAGAAGAAGTTAATGCAGTTGGAGGAGTGTGTTCAGGGCTCGTGATGAGTTTCAGAGAATGTGGCTGCAGGGCAGGGCACGACCTTCAGAGAGAAGCTTTGTCATTTCGGCCTGAGCGCTGCGTCCCTGTCTGGGTGACACCTATAAAGGTCACCGCAGGGGCAGTCTTCTGGTCATAAATCAACAAGGTAACATGGGACGTAGTGTCCTTTTGGTCCCAATTCTACTGTCCTGCTTGGGCCTTGGCCTAGATTCTGGAGGAGAAATGATATCATAGAAGATGGAGTGTTCCAACAGAAATGAAAGCTTGAAATATGTCCCGTTCTGAAAGCTGGAGTAATGCTCTGGAGAGGAGCATAGCATCGATGCCACGCACGCACATGTTCTACACAACTTTTGAACACTTTTTTGATCAATGAGCTTTGTCAGAACCGTGAGATTGCTGGATTTCCGAAGCGCCTTGAATATCACCTAAACGGAAATGTTCTTTTACAGATTTACAGCGAGTGTGTTTTCGATAAAGGAACGGCATGTATCCATGTATCGAGAACGAATCGGACATATGTTACACTTGAGTGAAGGCCAAAGTCAGTTTTTTTCATATTAGTGAACTATGGGTCTTGAGGACTCCTAAAAGTTCTTGGTTGAGTTTTTGAGAAAGAAAAAAAAAATCCCACTTAGCATCATGTTAAAAAGTCTGATGTATCCTCTACATCAAGGTTTTCAAAGTCATTTTAGTTCAGTGGCCACATTCACCCTAATATGATCTCAGAAGGGCCAGACCTGTAAAATAATAAATAAGTGAAAATAGATAAAACAAATAAAATAAAAATAAACAGTGAAAAGAACAAAATTAGGTAACACTATGTAATACCTACACACAATTCACTATGTATTAACCACTTGTTACCAATTTGTTAATGTTTGTTTGTACACAATTCATCATAAACAAAGCGTTTGTTCTTCTTTTCTATGAACAAATCATTTGTAGCCATGTGAAAAAATGCTTTATGATAAATTGTGTATTAGCAATACATTAATAAACATTAACAAATGTTATGGGATCTTAAAGAGGTTTTCAAGCAAATGTTCCAAAAAACTATCTCCCTCTGCACTTTTAAATAAAAAGTACCTGGTTCGACCATTCTGTGGAAAGCTCATGGCCTTGAGTAACATGATCTGTTTTTATCTCTTTCATCTGAACCCACTTTATCTTCACTAGGGTCACTGGGGGCCTAATCTCACTACAATGGGTGAAGGTGGGGTACACCCTGTATGAGGTGATGGTTCATTTTATGGCTGAACATATATAGACAAACAATTTAGATTAACCAGTTAACCTATCAGTGCATGTCTTTGGGTGGTGGGAGGAAACTGGAGTACCTGGAGAAAACCCCCACAGACACGAGGAGAACATGCAACCTCCACACAGAAAGGTCTGGTGTGGGAATCGAACCTTCTGTCTGTGAGGCACGAGTGTTAACCACTGCACCACACCCTCGCCCTCTGTTTTTTTTGTCTAAAGTATATACCAGTAAACCAGGCATAAGTGTGTGTAAATCCAAACTGAGTTATCTGTGTAGCTTGGTAGAGTGGAAACTAAGGTTTAAGATGGTGAAAAAATGATGTTTCTATCACAAGTAGAACCAAAGTTATGGTCATTTTAATATCCACATTTGGACATATTTTCAATTTTCATATTTTTAGATATTGTCCGTTAAAGTTTTGGACTGTTTTGGGGTAGGAAGTCCTTAGCAACGCATAATAATTTGTATCCGATTGACACAAATTTTTCACAGATGTTAAAGGACACTCTGATGGACATGTCACAGAAGTTTTATATATTATAATAATAGGACAGAAGTGCGACGTATTATAATCATTTGGCTTACACCATTGGACAGAACATTCAATATAAGCTTTTACCTCGTACCAAACACTTGGATGTTTACTCACGGAACGGAGATCGTTTTGTTTGGCGAAAAGAAGTGGAAGTCGGCTTTGTCTTTGCTCAGCAATACCTGAACTTTTGTCGCCGCTTAAATAATTGACTCAATAAACACCTTTATTGATTGGATTTCAATGTAATGACCACAGGAACTGAACATAGAGGTGTTAAGGTACCGTTTTTTGATAAAATGTAAACACACATAAAGAATCGCCTTCCAGCCTAAATTTGGCTGTAGCTCTGACCGGGTCAGCGCGACTTATGCCTGATTTCATGCTGAACAGTCACATATGTGCTTGCTATACATGCTCTTGCTTGTGTTTTATTTCCATTTGTCAATTTGTAATCGATTGGTGATCAATGTTGACAGTAGCGCCGTACATGGCTGCATGACCCCACCAGCCTAGTAGGGGTTGTCCAAACTGCATTTTGTTTTGTTGTCTTTGGATATGCAAAATGATAAATAAAGATTGATTCTGACAAAACAAATTTTAAAAAAAGGGAAGAAATGCAAGATGGTGCAGAACACTACATCTGAAACACCAGGAAAGTATATAAATATATATATAAGTTGATTAATAATGCATTTTTAAAGACTTTCATGATGATTATCAGCAGAACAGCCAGCATAAAAAAAGTAATAAATATAAGTATTTTAGCTCACTTCTGCTGTAAAATGTCTAATTAGTCACAACACATTTCCTAGAGAATTGCTAAACTCACTTTAAAAATGTTTTTTTTAATGTAGGTTAGGATTTAAGGGTTAAATTTCACATTTACCTCAAAATACAAACGCTCATTTTGTCTGTATTCATCTCATAAACATCCAAAGGTGCTTATCACTGCATCCCATAATGAAAACACAACAGGCAATAATGAAATTGATTGTATCCGAGCCCACATAAGGTGAATATATCAGAGTGCAGGATCAGAGGCTGTGATTGGCCTTTGTACTTAAAATCAGCTTTTTTATATTCCACTCTGCACAGTATATTAGTACTTTACCATAACAGGACCATCATCCTTCCATTAGTGAAATATTAATATGCATCTGAGGAACATAATTGCCCTCGCTGCTCTCATCGTCCAGACACCATGTGAAACAATCCCTCCTGTCTGTCTGTCCGCCGTAGAACAAAAGAGCCTTGGATGGAAAAAGGAACATCTTCATTTCCCTCACAGAATACATTAGGCCCCTGTAAGTGGGCTTGGTTATTGCCCGTGCCTGCGTTTGCGTCGGGCACCTGGGATTCTCCAGACTTGTTTGATGTGGCCCTTTTCAAGCACTCTGATCATCCTGTTAAATTGTGGCTAATGGACAGGGCCTGCCACTCGGAGAGGCCCAGACAACGGGGGGACAATTTAGTGACACACACACACACCTGTGCTTTGTAGTTGAGCGACACATTGTGTGCACAGGCGCATTAGTCTCTGCGGTGCTCATACAGGCACTTTGTGAGCTGCAGTGTAGCCAGAGCTGCCATTTAGGCCTGAATAACCCCAGGTGCCATTACCTTGGGTACCTGAGTACCCCCCCCACAAGCAACCACCCACCCACATACACACAAACATACACTTTGACCAAACAATACTGTCAGTGGGGGTGGAGGCGCTTGTACCTACGCTCGTGTGTGTTCTATATTGTGTTGCATTATGTGTTTGTGTGTGGACTGTCGTTTTCAGCAGGGGGTAGGGCTGATGCATACGTGCACCTGTCCCTTCAATGGAATCCCCCTCAATAGAGAATAATAGAATGGGGGGTGGGGGGGGGGGGGGGGGGGGTTGTGGCATGGGGGCAAGGGTATTGCCGTAACGGTGCAACAGACTATAGAGCTGCACAATATATTGTTATGGCATCGAGATCGCAATGTACGTGTGCGGAATTGTCACATTGTAAGTCCTGCAATTATTTATTTAATTTTATTCTTTATTTGTCTTTATTTGTATATATATATATATATATATATATATATATATATATATATATATATATATATATATATATATATATATAATTGACTTGTTTTTATTCTTTTTCTTTTTTTATTTATTTGTCTTATTTATTTATTTATTTATTTATTTTTATTTATTTTGTCAATTGTCACATTGCAGGTCCTCCAATTATCCACTGGTGGAAAATGGACATGATACAGTACGTCCTTTTTAACATGCTTTCAATGTCCAACTCCTGGCCTCTATTATACAGTGGATCTTATACAACATTTTCAGATACTTCTAACCTGTATCTATTGGGTCCCTTTCACTGCTCTATGGGCCTCCCAAAAGCTTGCCCCCCCCCCCCACTCACACACACTTCACCAGATGGAAATTTGCCATCATTCTGTAATCTGGTTTATTTACATATATGTATCTATCAGTTAAGATACACGACCCGCAACCAATGTTTTTTGTTTTGTTTTGTTTTTAACACTAGCCCGCCCACAACTCGGACCACAAAAAATATATTTGAAATGTACAAACCTGACCCGCTTCTCGGCCCGCATTTTTAAAAAGTAGTCAGTGGTCTTTATGAACATCACATGACCTTACTCACATACCTGCATTTATTTCTGTGTTAAAATTCCATGTCATTATTTCTAAGTTAATATGTTGAGAAAATATGTTTCATCATTCAACAGTTATCAATGTTAATGCAGTTATCTAAACCAGGGGTCGACAACCCCCAAAGACACATTTGAACCCAGTTTCCACGGAAAAGAAAACACTAGGAGCTGCTCATCATCTATAATAATCTCAGCCAACGTGTCCCAAACCTTACTTATTTTGTTTGTATATATTTCTGGAGCTTCCACTCTCCCAACTTTATTTTCTCTCTTGACTGACCACGTTGTGCGTCACCTTCACGGAAATCCAGTTAATAAAGCATATGTATTAATAATCGAACATTGCACCTAATATTTGAATTACAATGATTTACCAGGTTATTTTATCACAAACGACCCGACCGACCACAACCCGAATATCATTAAAAATATTTTTTAATGACCCACAACTGCGGTTGACTGCGGGCGCCCGCTCACTTTGGGTCAGTCCATGCATCACTCGTATGCATGTTCATTAATGTCCAATGTCCTGAAAAATAAAGAATAGCAAAGAATAGTGCTTGACAGTATGCCCACAAAGGCATATATATAATTTGATTAATTTAATCAAGTTTTTTGTTTTGGAATGATGTGAAAAATGCTTAAATCACTCAATCATGATGTTTAATACATAATAATTAATTAATTAATTTATTTATTTTTTGCGTGTACCTTCCGTTGGACCAGGAATTAAAATGATTAAGAACCTGAAGAAAACAAAGGTGATTACATTTTTTTCCCTCCTGACTGAATCACCATTTGTCGTCTGAACATTATTACTGATCTGAATTGGAGGTTATTATTATGTTTTTTGTTCAGATATTATTCTCACTTTCCTCATTGTCATTGAGTACTTTATTAGGATATGTGAGAAGTTAATACCAAGCACTGTTACAATGCTCAGAACAATTTTCCTTAATGAGATTGTTAGTCAGAATATGAAAGATGGCATGTGGCACCGTACAAATCCAGCGTTAGCCTTGGAGCATGACATGTCAAATTGGCTTTGTTTTGTTTTGTTTGTAGTGAAATGTTTGCAAAGTACTGAAGCCACGACATTTTTTGCTAATTGGCACCACCTTTAATGGGAGAGAATCTCCTCTTTGTTTCCAATCTGGATTATTTTTACGTTGTTTTTTTCTTTCTTGTTTTTTTTTTTTTTGCAATTAAGCAGAAATAACACCATTTATTATTATTATTATTATTATTATTATTATTACTCCCCAAAAACAACCAAAAACTAAGACCAAGTAGCATCTGTGCTCATATCAATGCACTGTACGCTTCTTTCTTGAGGTATCCTGAAACAAAAACAAAAAACAAAAAAACTGAGCAGGTAACTGAGGAGAACCTTTGAGAAATGTCCGAGGGTTGGCTCCAAACCAAGCCCATATTGAATGGCACCTAACAGTTTTAAATCAAGTCTGTGTGCCCAGCATCTGATGTGGGAGGGACTGGGAAAGGCTTTCAGTGAGCGCACCGGGAGATTTTTATATTTGAGCTTAGTGTGTGTGTGTGTGTGTGTGTGTGTGTGTGTTTGTGTGTTTGTGTGGACAATGACAGTATCTGTTGTGCCAGAGGAACTGATGAGCAGGTGGTCTGAGTGGGATTCAGCATACTCTCTCTCCCTCCTATTCACACTAGCACTCATATCTCTCTGCTTCTGTATTTGTGCGTTCATAATCTGTCTGTCTCTCGGGCGGTCTCACTCTCTTTTTCTGTTTTTCTTGTTTTATATTTCACTTTTATTCGCTGTATTTCAATCCTTGCACTGCTTGGGTGGAGCTGAAAGGAATACTTTTTACTTTGGTGGAAATCGCTATGGATGAAACAGAATGAGTCGAGTCACCGCTGACCCATCAGGGGTTATTGTGAGGTGGTGGTGGTGGGGGGGGCACCTGGAATTAAAAAAGCGATGCCTAGAATATCTAGGAAAGTGATTTATCCCAGAAAGATCTACTAATACTTTTGCAGAAGTTCTTAAATTAATGATTCATGAATTACTACAATCTTCGTGAAGAGTCAAGATACGTTGTTTTTACTATTCATACTATTATCCTCTCCATTTTGTCCTTTTTTTCCACTGAAAATATTGTATTTTCTTACATTTTTTTTTTACTGATCTTATATTTAAATAATCATGCTGAGGTTATATTTAAGGGTTATCATCCCCAAAAAACAGAGAAAATTTGATTAAAAAAATTACTTTTTCAGTAAAATCTCTCATTAATTGAACATAAACCCAGTGGTTTCACTCTCTTTTTCTGTTTGTCGTGTTTTATATTTTTCACTTTTATTTGCTGTATTTCAATCCTTGCACTACTTGGGTGGAGCTGAAAGGAATATGTTTTTCTTTTTTGGACATTGCTATGGATGTGTTGGAACAGAGTCATTGATTTAACTCATAAAAACCCAGTAATACTTTTGCAAAAGTTATCAAATTAACCCTTTGATTCATGAATTATGAGAACCTTCCTAAGCGTTTCTATCAGAGGTGGGTAATTCCAGGTCCATTAAGTCAAAGTCGTGTCATGTATTGGTTCAAACCCGTTCATTGAACCAGCTCATTTTGATGAACACAATGCCTCATCCAGATAAATGGGATAATGAGTGGAATCACCTGTGTTCAATGAACAGGTTGGAACTAATACATGACAAGTCTTTGACTTGATGGACCTGGAATTACCCACTTCTGATATTCATACTATTATCATCTCCTTTCTGCATATTTGCACTGAAAATCTGTTTTTTTCTGGTATTTATTTGACTGATCTTATATTTTAATCATCATGCTGAGATTATATTTGAGAGTTATCGTACCAAAAACTGAGAAAACATGACAAAAAAGTAGCATTTTTCGGTCAAATCTATCATTAATTGGACATAAACCCAGTGGTCAAACTCTCTTTTTCTGTTTTTTTATTTCACTTTTATTTGTTGTATTTGAATCCTTGCACTGCTTGGGTGGAACTGAAAGAAACACTGGTCCTTTTCTGACCAGTATGTTCATTTTCATTATTCAAATGTACATATGTATTATTATTAATATTAAAGTGTTTTGTAGTAGCAGTACTAATAGCAACTTGGGAAAGTGAATATTTAAAAACTAGTACATGAGAAGGGGTGGGATTAGATAAGTTTTGACTTCTTCTCACTCCGTTTTCAACATGTTGTTGCATTTATTTGCTGTTTTTATTTAATTTTGTTTTGTATTTGTTTTTTGTTCAAATAAACTTCTATCTATCTATACTTATTTCGACATCGCTATGGATGAGTTGAACAGAATGAGTTGAGTCACCACTGACACTGTTCAGGGATTATTATAAGGCAGTGCTTTTCAACCTTGGTGGGGGGGTTGTCTGGAATTCAAATAGGGACACCTGAAATTATAATTGATAATAATTGATTTAACTCATAAAGACCCAATAATACTTTTGCAGAACTTCTAAAATGTAACATCACTTGTCATGCTATTTTGATCTTGACCTTTGACCTACATTCACCAAAATTTAATGGGATCTATTTCGGACCACCTTACCACCTTTACTGAAAATTTCATGGACATCGGTCCAGTAGTTTTTATATAAAGTTGCTGATGGACAGACAGACGGACAGACAAATGAACAAACAAACCAAATGGAACTGAAAACAATACCCTTGGTTCCCCTGTGGGCGGGTTGGGTAATAAAACGAATAACATAATCTAAGCAATAACTTAGATTTATACTGACAACTGGCTTATTTTATCCTGATATTTTATATTTATTTGATAACTTAGTTTTAAACATCTTTGAAAACACAATGGTTGATGAGCATGTATGTACATATATTTACTCAAATTACAGAAGAAAAGAAAAGTAGTAGAAAATACTACATATAGTTTTGCCCTATTCGCACAGGATTATTATAACCTATGGACCACTGGTCATTCGGAATAATTACGGAGAATGTCTGAGTTCTTAGTCCAGTGCGAATGTGCCATGTTCGTGATTTGCTCAGTAATAATTCCGCTGCAAATTACCAACTGTATTTGGAAGAAAAACAGACGTCCAGTGATAATTCAAGTCCCATGTGAATGAACATGTCTGTGTTTGTGATTTTAATTGCGCGCCCCTTGTATTTTTCTGGAGTGAATAATGGAGGAAGCAGATGAAATTGTGTGGCAGCATGTGGCAAATGGAAGATGTGGTCACACCATATTTATAATGAATATATAATATTGAATATTTACAACTATCTGAAGGTGTCTCTATAGATTCATTCGCTGTTTTCCAGAGGGAAGGCCTCCAATAAGAACTGCCCCTTCTGTAATCTGGAGACTGTTTTCATCTGCACTGACCCTGCTCTTATTTTGAAGGGGTGGAGCAAATTTACAGACTTCATCCAGTCCAGTCATTTACCCCCTTTATTCTTATCAGTTTCAGTTTAGTGTCATTTACATAAATACATGAAAATGAAATTAGTACTCAGGATCAGCAGTATGTGTAATAATCTAGATAAAATAAATGATCCAGGTAGTCAACGACAATAAAAACCTAATGCTTACAATAAAAACCTAACTTTTAATGAAGTAAATAAATAAATAAATAAACACCCAAATAGATAAAAACAACTTCAGCAAAAACAAAAACTTCAGTGCAAGACTAAAAGCAGCATAAATCAAATAAAAAGACCAGTATGTGCAGGACAGGACAACCAATAAAAGCAGTGTGTCAGTGGTGCCATACTACCTTATTAACCTTATTAATATATTAAGACCAAACAGCATGTTGTGAGTTTACGACATATCCAGCCATAATGTCTGAAATTGGCGTGAATTACAGACTTTTGTTTATCCCGTCCGAATGTGCCACACAATAACATGGAGGTAACTGCAAATACTTATCCTGTGCGAATAGGGCATTATTTTAGAAATAAATCTACATAGATGACTTTTTTTGCGGATGGGACATGCAATATGGGAGTTTTGACACCTGTGCATGAATGTATCTTTGATGTTATGATGAATAAAACATTACAGGAACTCTCCTATTCTATTACAAAGCCAGTGCAGTGTTACATGACTCAGAGGACTCTGGACAATACACTTCATCCACACACACACACACACACACACACACGCACGCATACTTTACATACCATCACTAACCAGATGTCTGTGTCTATTGATTGCTTCTGTGACATGGTTCAGTGAAGTCCCATCTAGCTGATGTGAGCACACTATACGCCCACTGTCCATACACATACACTTGAGCAGCTCCGGATAATGCACTGTACGCTGTGCCTCGCCCCCTTTCAGTGTCAGTTTAATATGACCCATATGTTCCTCTGCAGCTTAGTTGACCTGTTTTGGACAGTGACACAGAGTATCAGCTCCATTCAGCGGATCAGGTTGTTGATCTGCAACTGAAGTTTCACATCCATGCGGTGTCCTGTGTCTTCCTTCCGTGTCTTTAGTGACATAAACAACAAAATTCAGGAAAGGATAATATGTTTAAAAATGTACTCAGATTTTCACCATCCATTTCCACTATCATCAAGCAAAAGCATCTATGGATAATACATGAATACATGTAAATAATTAGTGTTAAATACGGTTTGTGGTCTTTTCATGGTTGTCAGACAATAGCCTCTTTTCCATTCAAGGATTCTTTATTGTCATTCCAGCACATGTTTAACACGGAATTTATTTTTCCTGGTCCCGGAGCAGCCTGTTATAAAATATATGCATAAAAATTTGTAACATAACAATAAGGCAATTTTAAAATAAAAAAGTATATATGTGAATAAAAAGAATTGACCCTCAAACTTCACAAATACTGTATAACTTTAAAACAAGTCAGTCTAGTCCAGTCATTTATTATCTATTTTTGATTTATTTTTTCTTTCATCTTTGCTCATTTCTTGTTCTGGTTGTTGTTGCTGTCATGGTTGATACTACCTTGTTAGTTTTTGGGGGGTTTTTTTTGGAGCTTTTGTCCCCTGCACCCCACCTTCAACTTTTATCTGAGCTTTTATGAACATACACATACATAGTGAATTAAATAGAGAAAAATACACAAATATCACAGAAAATCTTGTTAATACTTTATCACAGAAATGACTATTTTTGGTAATAAATGTTCATAAACATTAAATACGGGACCAATCCCCTGCCTCAGTGAGGTCCAAGCAGCATGTTGGTTTTTTATATAGAGATTCAGAGAGATTTTATGGACATTTTGAAACTGTAAATGGTGAATATGAGTGATTTTTGCCATTTTATGAGCTTATAACAGTTGTTTTATTGCATGTCCTAGTTTTTTAGCACGTGCTGCTCAGATGTTTTATAGCAAGAAGAGGTAGATGATGACAATGACAAACAAAGGTTGAAATTTAGGATTTCATAGTATTTTAATGAGCGCCCTATAAAAAGTTAATGGTATATTTGACTGATAAAAGCCACTTTTTCTTCAGTTTTTTTGAGTTTTGAAATAATAACCTGTGAATTTATTTTGAGCTTTAATGAACATCATGATCATTCAATTAAATATAGTAAAATAGATGGAAGAAATGCAAAATTCAGTGGATAGTGTTATAATAAATAGTGATAAATCACAAAGGAAAGGAATAAAAATAATAATGGAACTGACACAAAAGTCCCCCTGGGTCATTATGGGTTAATATAGTGACATCATTTTGGATTGAAACCAGTACAGGTTTTTTTAAAGGGTGCTGTAAAGTGCCACCACCCCTGACCCTTGCTCGCCGATCCAGAACCAGTCGCTGCGGAGGAAAAGCGCCTGGTGGGAACACAAGCCAAACCCGCTGAGGTTGAATCCTGGAGACGGACTGTGCGGACCCCACCGGTATCACGCCATCTTGAACTCTCTCTTCAAACTTCTTTTTTCCAACTTGAATATTGGTCTGATGTCAGTATTTGATTTGATTTGAATGATTTATTTCGAACATGTGCAAAGTGCAACAATAATCCATACAACAATAATAATAATAACAATGACATGTCCGAAAAGGAGTAGGATGAAGCATAAACTTATGTAATCCTACCCCTTCTTCACTTCCCCAATAACCTGAATTCATCTTATATATAGTGCATAGTACAAAAATGATGATAATAATAAAAATAATAACAATACCAATAATAAATAACTGAAGTACTAAACATATACATATATACAAAAAACAAAAAAAAAACAAATGAGCAGAGAGGAGAGTAGGTAACAAATAGAGGGTTTTTTTTGTTTGTTTTCTTTTCTTCTTCCCTTCCTTCTTCTTTTCCCTTTCTTTTTTCTTCCCTTTTTCTAATTTGTCTGCCTTTTGTTCTTATTTTTTTAATTTAATTTAATTTTTCTATTCATTCACTTATTTTATTCATTTATTTATTTATTTTTATATATCTTTTAACCCCACAGAGGGGGAGTCAACATTGCTTGAGATCAATGCATATCTTGCAGACATATACTATACTATTTAGTGCATGTGTGTGACCATCATCGGTCCTCCCCGAAAGCTGAGCAGACCTCCCCCATTAGAACTCTCCCTTACAAGCCAGTGAGGGCAGTGCTGCACCTCAGTGATGTGCGGAGGAAACAAAGACTGGACAGGACGGACAGGACGAACGGGGACAGAAACCAACAGGCGGTGCTATTGTAATTAAAGACTGTAAGGTGATGTGTTATTACCAACCACCAACTGTCCATCAATAAAAACAAATAAATAAGTAGATCGGAAAAAGAGGAGAAAACCAAACCAGCACAAAAGGAGAGAGAAAAAAAATCTGAGTTTACCACCTCTTTTGGGCTGCATTCACTAACAACCCGACCCGACCCGACCCGACCCGACCCGACCCGACCCGACCCGACCCGACCCGACCCGGACCCTAGCACGACAACAACATACACGGACCCAGATGACGGCCCAACAGGGAAGCAGAAAAGGCCACATGAACTGCGCCATCATTACGATATGTTTTTGCCAGTGTTCGTTGGTTTGTTTGTTTGTTTGTTTGTTTGTTTGTGTATAAGATAACAACATTTTTGACAGATTTTTCATTACATGGCCAGGGTAGGTTGGTAATGGAGGATGTGTGTGTGTGTGTGTGTGTGTGCATGTGCATGTGTGTGTGGGTGGGGGGGGGTCTACCTTGGCGGAGGTCTGTGCTCTGAGTGTTTTTCTAGTTTAAAATGTGAATTTAATGATTTGAGCGTCTATGTTATTTATGTAACATCTTTATTTGGTATGTACATGTAGTTTTTTTTCATTATATATATATATATATATATATATATATATATATATATATATATATATATATATAAATATATTTAAAAATAAATGCATTCATTCATATATGTATCAGGTGCCGTATACAGAAAGCTAGCGTAGACATAAAGGACATTTGATGTCTTATGGAAGACTTTTTTCAATAGTAATACATTTTCAGATGGGGTTCTAATTAAATTATCTCGAGATACTGGAAAAAATCTAACTGTATAATGTTAGAAAATACAGTACTTTTCATCATTTACTTAATATTTGTAACTTTATGACACCGGCACAGGCATCTGATCAACACTTACTTCTGCTTTTCACTTAGACTTAGTACACATACATATTGACGCTATTACATAATCACCTTTTCACAATTATTTGAGCTAGCCTCAACAATTTTTGCATAATTGTAATAATCATCTTCATTCAGCTGTAGAAAAACATCTGTGTGAATCTAACAGAAAAGCCACATTTCCATCACTTTTCCCCCACATCATTTCCTTCCACTTAAGGATTGACTGGTAGTTTTCATGTTCTTATGTTTGCTACACTTCTACTGGCATCTGTTATTATCAGTAATTTTCTTGTATATTTTCATGACATTCGTTGGCTGTTTAAGTTTTTATGTCTGTACTAATATGCTGTGTATGTAAAAAAAAATATATATATTGTGAGAGGTATATACTATTCTGTGGGCGTAAAATTAACAGAAAAAGACGTGTTGTTAATCTTCTTTTTTTTTTTACCTAATTTATTTGATACCTTAACTGCCACCTTCATTTGTCTGTAAAATCTATAATATTGTTTGCTACTAGTCATACTTCAGAGTATTTTGAGTTCTGTATTTATACTATAAGGCACCACAGTCCACAGTTTAATGTCCACAGTGTACCTTATAATCTAGAGCGCCTTATATATGGATTAATTATGATTGTGCCTAGTGATTTGGAATTTTGACTTCATTTAATACATTTGACTTTTTATCTCATAAATTTGACTTTTTCTTTCATAAATTAGGCTTTTTATCTCATAAATGTAACTTTTTATTTCATAATTTTCACTTTTTGTCTCATAAATTTGCCTTTTTTTCTAATAATTTTGACTTCAGTTCATGTGCCTTATAGTGTATATATATATATATATATATATATATATATATATATATATATATTCATTGACAGTGCATCTTTTAATCCAGTGCGCCTTATAGTGTGGAAAATGCAGTAATTGTTATTAACTGTGTGCACCCTTGTCCTAATGATAACAGCTTCATAACACAACAATTAGTTACCCACAATTTACTCTGTTTGGGACATTACAGATGCAGTACTGATCCATCTATGCAAGGACAAGGACAGTGGAGAATGATGGGTTCAGATCAAAGACTAAAAGACTGGGTTCCAGGTAAGGCTGCGTGATATTAGAAAAAAAAAACCAAAACTGACATTGCGATTTTTAAATTTTTTTTTTAACCCTGCAGTATACCCTCATCGGCCACTTTATCAGGTACACCTGTCCGAATGCAAATTTCAGTACATTTAGGTATGTAGACCTTGGTCAAGATGATCTGCTATCATGTCAATATGGAGGAATGTTGCCAGTAATTTTTTTTAATCTAAGCCACGAAGGATTAAGTCAGTTCTGAAGGTAAAAGGAATTCAACCTGGTACTAGCAAGGTGTACCTAATAAAGTGGCCAGTGAGTGTTATTTTTTAAACAGTTATTTATATATATATATACATATATATAAGGCACATGAAGTGAAGTCATGTCAAATTATGAGATAAAAAGTCAAAATGTATGAGCAAAGAAGCTGTTATCATTAGCACAAGGGTGCACACAGTTAATTTACAATTACTGTATTTTCTGCATTATAAGGCGCACTGGATTATAAGATGCACTGTCAATGAATGGTTAATTTATAAGTTATATATTTATAATACTATAAGGCACATGAAGTGGGGTCAAAATCATGAGATAAACAGTCTGTTGTTTTGTTGAAACTGTTGAAGTTGTTGAATAAACATGTTAATTTCACATATATTAATATTTTACCATATATTTAAGGTGTTTTATGACACTTTTTTGTGTTATTTTTCCTGTATTTTAGAAGACTTTTTGATTTTTGGCTCTTGATCATTTTTGTTTTTTGTGACTTTTAGCTTTTTCTGTATATTTTTTTTTCAGCACCTTTTGGGTTTGTTAGTGTATTTCTGTGTATTTTGCGTGAAAAGAACACAAAACCATCAAACAAAAACTGACTCAACAGTCAAGTGACAAAATGTTTTGATCATGACTGAATGAATCCAAACCAACCCTGTAATTAATGTAATTAAAACTGTTTAATCATTTGACATCCCTACATATATATATATGTTTTCAGTTCATTCATGGAAAATGAGAACTGGTTAAACTTTTGTTTTCTAAGTAGAAAAAGTTGTGTGATAACTTTGAACCAACTTGCTCATGAGCACCTCACAATGTCGCTGTTAAAACAACATATCATACATCCTAACTCCTCCGTCGCTGCAGTGTTATTTTTGTGTTCTCTTAATTAATGTCTCGGGCCCAGTGACCTTCTTTTCTATATTAGTATAAACATACTAATTATACTTATAGTCACCAGATAAATGAGTTAACATGATCTTCACATGTACCAGATACTAAATGTGAGTTACATAGTTAATGAATTAACGTGAGTTCTATTCATACGTCCAGAAAATATTGAGTGTTGCAGCTGCTTGATTTCTTAATATTTTTTTTTCACCCCAATTTTATTTTTATTGTTGTTTTCAATTAAATGCAAACAAAAACAGAATAATAATTAAAACTGCAAGCAATGTCAAAGGCCTTCGCTGTCCCTCGCGACCGCCTCCCCACACGACGTCGGACTCAAATTTGAGCCAAACCGGTGTTCTCCAGTTTCCTCCCACCATCCAAACACATGCACTGATACGTTAACTCGTTAATCTAAATCACTCATAGGTGTTAATATTAGTGATTATTTGTCTATATATGTCCCATTGAAGCTGGATTAGGCCCCCATTGACCCCCGCGACCCTAGTGAGGATAAAGTGGGTACAGATGACGAGGGACAAGTGATCATTTTTAACAAAACAAAAACACTGGTTGTCATATTATAGTCGACTAAAATAATTTTAGTCGACTAAAATTCATGACATGAAATTTTACGAATTTTGGTCAACTGAAACTAGACTAACATAAAATGATTTAGATGACTGAATTGGATAAAGCGGGTTCAAGTGTCGAGTGATGAGTTGTTTTAACAAAACAAAAACACTGGATGTTATATTTTTAAGTTATGAATTTTAGTTGACTAAAATTACTTTCTTCTTCTGCTCCTTCCTACTTTGTGTCTCCTCCCTTCTATCCTTATAGTTATTCTCAAACACCCCCTCCCTCTTCCCATCTTCTTAATGAGGTGTTGGAGACATTGTTAAATAAATTAAAAAATATATAGCAAATATGGTATAATGCACAGATATATGCAAAATGTGAACCATTGTATCGTATATCTTGTAGTGATGAGAAAACAAACTGGTGGACTAAAATACAAAAAAAAAAAAAATAATAATTTTAGTTGACTAAAATTATATATATATATATATATATATATATATATATATATATATATATATATATATATATATATATATATATATATATATATATATAAAAATATATATATATATATATATGTATATATATATATATATATATATTACCTGTTTAAGCTTCCAATATCCCACATATGTGCCGTAAGTAGTCACTCTCAAATGTAAGCAGAACCTGAACCTTCCAGCTCCACATTATTATATAGTCGACACTCAATAGAGTTTGACAAGTGAGGTTCTGAGGTGTGGGCTGATAAAAGACACATTTTGATGAAATAACCACAGTGAGTACAATCACTCATTTGTTCAAACAATAATAGCAAACTGGGTATTTTACTTTTTATGTCTCATGTCAACAGAGGAATGATATTCCAACAAATGTGGTTGTACTATAGTCCAACAGAAACGTCCAACATCAAAAAATATGTCACCCAAATATGGTCCAAAACATCAATAAATATAATTGTATCTGTCATTTAACAGGACCCATCTGCAGTAGCCCAGTTTTCATCTTAATATATTGTACTTGTGTATCAAAATGGCTCATTGGACATTGAGCGTAAGATTAAAGTGTCTTTTGTCTTTAATCCGTGAGTAAAAATGTCCATTTCCAGTACTCAGTATTCCAGATACAGTTTGTTACCAATCATTGATTTTAAGTGGTTCTGACCTTTTTTTTTCTTTTTTTTTTTGCAAACTACAGTTAGTATTTTTAGTAAATATCTATCATTTTTATTTACAGTACCTCACTACCAGTAACTAAACCAAAATACATTTCCAAGCCTGTTTGAGGAATTGAATATCCCAAAATCCTAACAATTGTTAAGTAGACATTATTCCAAAATGCTAAATGAGTCTTTTATTGAAAGGATAAACCCCTTGAGATGTCTCATCTCATTTTAGAGGGGGTCCTTGAACAGAACAATACAAACAGTATATGCAGTACATACAATACTATACAACGGTACATCCAAATATACAAATTGTACAGAAACAAACAGAAGCTCTCCAAGAGTAGCCACTCCCACCACAC